>JARHVA010003600.1:717500-720000 GCA_037957365.1 Torreya grandis | reverse complement strand
TTTATGATAATGTCAACGGACCTAATGAGACTAAAAGAGGCATTTTGAAGTAAGTTAGCCTAAAAGGTTGTTTGAGAGGGGTAGAAGGCTAAGGAGAGATGAATGAGTGGATATTTGATTGAGAGACAATAAAATATATATAATAATATTTTTATAAGTGTATTATAGAGAGTGGAATGTAAATAGATAATAGATAAATATGAAGAAGAAGTCACCATCATTTAAAAGAGCAACAAGGTGTCTTGAGGTGATCAAGCTTGTCTTGGTTGGGTTGGTGCTTAGTCAAGAAGGGAGTTAGAGATACCTTATAGGTTGGAGATTGCATAAGTTTAATTCAATTGTTTTGGTTGGTTATAAGTCACTTAGGGGATTGGATCCTCCTTAAAATTTGGATCTTGCTAAAGGACTAGTTGGGTTGGTGCCTAACTAGTGAGGGGTTGGTACTCCTTGTGGGGTTGGTGCCTCACTATATGTTGTTTAATTTATTATAGGATATTATTAAAAGTGGTGTGATAGTGGTTTTTAAAACACATGAGGTTTTCCCACATAGATATGGGGTTCATGTGTTGATATCTTGCTTCTTATCTATGTGATTACTTATCTATGCACTGTTTATCTACTAGATTGGTTTGAAAGGTTAATGAATGAAGTATGGATTTGAATGAAATGTTTGCACAACAATTCACCCTCCCACCATATCAATGGTTGAGCTTCTAAAAATTGGTATCAGAGTAGGTCATTTAAAGGAGGATGGTTAGCTTGAAGGTTATCCTAAAATCAAAAGATGGCTAAGTTTGTGAAGTTCATGATTGAGGTTTGCATAAAATATTGAAGGATGATACTATAAATATTTAAGAATAATTATGTTTAAGACCAATCAAATATAAAACCAAAGTTAACATTAAAAAATACATTAAATACATATTGAGACAAAGGTATAAATAAAAGCATCAAGATGTCTCTCATAACTTTGCTTTAGGCCTTATAAGAAGGTATGCATATGTATCTTGGTGAATAAAGTGAGAAAAGGTCTAAAAGCTAGAGTAGCTGAGTTAAGTCTATGAAGTTGTCATAGATGAGAAAGAATATTTTGATGATACCTATTGGTGATATGAGTTTTATTTGAGTCTTCATGAGGTATAAAGTTATGAATGTATATCCTTATTTGTATGGTGATTAAGCATATATTCATTAAGGTATTCAAATAGGTCTATAGATCTATAAGAGTGCTTGGGGAACATGTGTGATATACTTCAAGAGTTTCAATAAGGTTTTTTCTTGTGGTTAGATGTAAAAGAGTGTTTACAAGTCATTAAAGTGATTGAGGATACTATGAGGGTTTCCTACATGATTTGGTGAAGTTATATTATCTGACATGATAATTTAGAGAGATGAACATGCATTCTCTATATTAAGAAGGACTAGACCATCACAAATAGTCACATAGGTATGAAGAGTAAGATAATTTTATGCATTTATTGAACGTATATAGAAAGTTAAATTCTAGTCAAAAGTTTCATGAAGATGTTGTCTAATGTCCCAAGAAGATCCTCTAGAAGATTTTTTGCCTTGAAATGTTTCCTATCTCAAGTTATGAACGTTCAAAGATCATTTAGCAATATATGACATGCTAGAGGTAGTCAATCTTATGCTTTAAGAATTAGTCATTAAGGATTCAAAATTATAACCATTAGAGTTCAAATGCAAACTAACTGTGTATGAACTTGAGAGCATTTATTTGCATGTAAAATCTAGAAAAAAGTTCAAAAAAAATCTGGTATAAAAAGGAAATTTTAAGTAAAATTCATATAAAATATCCTCAAGGTGATTGTGTGATTTGAAAGTTCATACATGTGCATTTATTGCACATCTGAGTTTTATTTTATTGACTATGTTTTGTCTTATAAGCCCAATTTAATCTAAAAAGGTTTAGATATTTTTTAATGCACTCAAAATGGAATTATAAGCATTATATTGTGTTTTGAACTCTTTTAAGGATTATCCAATGCACTAGGTCAATTTTGGAATCATGATTTTGTGCAAGAAATTCATCATGAAATTTGATTGCATTTGAAGGATCTTGATTTTGATTGTCAAGAGTGACTTGTTGACTTTTTTGTTGCTTTTTGGTCATCTAGATGGATTGATAAAACTGAATGAAGATATTTATGAAGACATATTTCTCTTGTAGATGCTTTGTGTGTGGTCATATTGATCTTAGTAATGAATAATAAGCTAAAAGACTTAAAAGATAGACATATAAGGGTTTCTAGTCTTCATGTGATTGTATACCCTAAATGTATGTATTCACAAGGTAAATGAATCTAATATGGCATATAAGACTCATTGAATATTATAAAAAATTACTTCAATGTTTCTTTCAAAATATATCATCCCTGTAATGCATGTGTGAGATCAAAGTGTTGTCTAAGAAGCAAAAATAATAATAGTTAAGTAAGAATTGAAGATTGTTCTACAAAACCAATGATATCAATGGTAG
>JARHVA010003600.1:582500-712500 GCA_037957365.1 Torreya grandis | reverse complement strand
TAATTGAGAGAGTAATAACATGTCTTGAGGTGATCAAGCTTGTCTTGGATGGGTTGGTGCTTAGTCAACAAGGGAATTGGATCTACCTTGTAGGTTGCAGATTTTATAAGTTTACTTGAATTGGATGGGTTGGTTCTGATTAAATTATGGTTTTTTATCCTCCTTTGAAGTTGGACCTTGTTAAAGGACTAGTTAGGTTGATGCCTAACTAGTGAGTGATTGGTGTTCCTTGTCAGGTTGGTGCCCCTTGTGGAGTAGGTGCCTCACTAAATATTATTTAATTTATTGTATCATAGTATTGAAAGTGATTTTACCATGTTTTTTTATCCCACATGAGTGTTTCTCACATATTTATCATGTTTTTGTGTTGATATATTGCTTCTTGTCTATGTGATTGCTTCTTTATACACTGCTTATTTACTATATTGGTTTGAAAGGTTAATGAATGAATAATGGATTTTAATGAAATTTTTTCACACAAATTCACACCCCCATCTTATTTTTTTTACTTCTACCGCATCACTTGTGAAGATACTACAAAACCTATTAATCACATCCAAGATGTTTCAAACATTTATGTAGTCCATAATATCACTCAAGACAATGTGGCTCTAAAGATTATAGCTACATACCTAAAGGGAAGAGCTCTCTAGTGGTACATGGTTCTAAAACCAAGATAAATACACAACTAGGATCATTTGGGAGAGAGTTTGTGATATCATTTTGAAGATAAGAGTGACCACCTTTCACTCATGGAGAAACTAGCCATCATCAAGAGAGCTCCACATGAGTTTATGGTGGATTATGACTTCAAATTTTACTAAACATGGAATAGAATTCTATAGATAATAAAACATACACCTAACACTACTTTCTTATTTTATTTGAGGTCTCTATAGATTTATATAATAGTGATGATTCAATCTATGGTGGGTACAACTCTTTTTGATGCCTATGATATTATCATTAGGGTTGATAATTACCTCATAAAAATGGGGGGGAAATGTCCAAATGCCTATTTTACCACTTTTTCCAAAATTTACACACTCTACACAACTGGTAAAACCTATAATTCCATCTATTCAACCTAATCTAGAACCTATCTTAGCTCCAACAACCCAGAAGTCACTTGTGTTACCCCTCCTAATAAGCTACATGAGGTAAAATCACTACTATGGATCTTTGAAAATGAATTTGTTGATTTGAAGAGGTAGCAAGTGTAGATTATCAAGGCTTATCAACACTATGACTATCCATATCATCCTTATATATCATCATACCAAGGCAATGTACGAGCTCAAGAAAACATTACCCATGTTAGGTCATATAATAGTCATAATCCCAATGTTTTCATCACCTCAAAGGTAAGTGTACTTGTAAAAAATAACTTGGTGTAGGAACGTGATTGATGTTATCCTTGAAATCAGCCCCAAAATTAGACCACCTATCAAAATGGATTACTTAACGAGAATCTAATGGTCTAAAGTGTGGTATCTTCCCAAGGGCAACCTTTTGAATCATCTCCATAAATTGAGGGAGGGCATGAACTATCTCAAGCACAAGGTGAGTCCAACTTGGTGAATTTTCAATAAGGTTAATTCTATGGTGTAAATCAATTTGAAAACACAAGTAAAAGTCACACCCCTATATCACATAATACTATATTCAAAATAATAATAGTAGAAGAAGGCCCATCCTCTTTAATTGGTCAAGTTTCATCTACTCAAGCCTCTCAAGAAGTAGGCAGGGAAAGGACAATTGTTGAGCCAATAAAAACAAAATAAAAATAATCTATCCCTAAGGAAGTAAAAACTCAAACCATCATACATCATAAAGAGGATGCATTTGTTCCTAAATTATGATCAAAGGTTAACTCAAATACCCTATAATATTATTTAGTAGATAAAGAAAATGAATCTCAATGTGACAATGTGAGAGGCTCTATCCATTCCATCTCAAAGAGATTTTTTGAAGGAAGCATTAATTCATATTTTTCAAGTAAATAAGGCAAGTAAAATAACTACCCCTACTAATCTATGCCAACCTAAGGAAGGATTTAGTGGTCAAATTGGTAAAGCTCCTCCATTTTACATCTTTCTTGTCATTGTAAATAACTTTGTCTATAATTGTATGACTAATTTAGGGTCAAGAGACTTTATCATGTATAAGAATATAGTTTATTAATTAAGTCTATAGTATGTTCCTATCTCAAATGGAGTTGTCCAATTGGATGGTATATCTATTAGGACTATGTGAATCATAAAAGGCCTAAATTTAACCCTACATGCTTGTACAAGTATATCATTTATCTAATACATTTTATTCATTGACTTACCTCTATATTTTTCTATATGTATATCACATTGATTTATTACTAAGATAGGTGGGTACTTATCTTCTAGTTAGTCTCACATGTTATTTATGACAAGGTATGGCACTAGAGTCAACATCAAATCTAAGTCAATCTCTAAAGACCACATTGATCTTTATTTTATAAACCCAATATGTGAATTGTACCATGTTTTATCAAGTTGAAGAGATTGTTAGTCATGAAACCACTACTCATGTTGAAGAGGTCCCTAGTTTCTTGCTTAATGAGTCGGCAAATGAAAAATATGGATTTGATCCATTTGAGCACATTGAAGAGACTAGATTGGAAACATATTTCATTTTTGAAGAGATTTCTATTTTACTAAATCTTTTAAATGATAATATGACCTTGAATGCATGTGAGAGATGTACTTTGATATTTCTAAGAGAATAAATGGGGTTGGTTTAGGTATTGCATTGATATCTCCTCTAAGTAAGAAGTTTTTTTTTTCTCATATAGGCTACAATTTCGCTGCACTAATAATGTGATATAGTATGAGGATCTTATTCAAGGTCTCCAAGTGGCTCAAAAGAGAGGAATAAAGTTTCTATAAGGGATTGGAAATAATGAGATGGTGGTGAATCATATTTGAGTCTAAATTGTATCCAAAAATAACATGTTAAAGGCCTATAAACATAGGGTATGGGACCTCATTTAAGTTTTTTTATGTCTTTAACATATAAGTTTTACTAAGGAGGATTAATTCTAGTGCAAATAGACATATCACGGTAGGATCATAATATGACCTCAATAATGATGTTGTGAGAATTATAGATCAACTTATCAAGCTGATTGTTAGACTTGCAATCCATGACAATAATGTTACTTGGAAAATATTTAAAAATGATTCATAAATAATTAACTTTCAATAAGATAAAGTTGAGCTCTTACCTAAAACCCAACAAAAACTCCAAGATTGGTATGAATATCATATCATCAAGTTAAATGGAAACAAGTTACCTAAAGGGTTAGTCACCTTGGAAAGCATATTCAATTCAAATGACTAGTTGAAAGGTGAGAAGTTAAACATGAATATTAAGTATGAGAACTACAAACCAATAGCCATCGCTGATGGTAAGTTTCTAAAGGCTAGTAAGATATGTCAAAAATATGAAATTAATGATTTCATTGATCTTTGTAACAAATATGATGACATATTTACTTGGAGTTACCAAGACTTGAGAGGCTTTGACCCAAATTTGGCCCAACACACTATTGAATTTGATCCAATGCCAAACTAGTGAGACAAAAACAAAGGACTATAAACCCCAAGGTTGAGCAATTGATGATAAATGATTTTACTAAGCTGATAGAATCTAATATCATATTCCCCATCAATCATTCTTCATGGGTAACTAACCTAGTCCCATTAAAGAAGAATAATGGGGAGATTAGGTTATGTGTGGAATTTATTAATTTGAATATATATTTCCTTAAAGATAATTACCATCTTCCTCCTATGGAAAAAATGTTCCAAACCATATCAGGGGTTGAGAGGTTTTCACTTGTTGACAGCTATGTAGGGGTATAACCATATTCTAGTGTAGGAGTGTCATTGATACAAGACTACTTTTATAATAAAATGGGGTACTTATGCCTATATGAAAATGCTTTTTGGGTTGACCAATCCTAGTGCAATGTTCCAAAGGGTCATGGATATGGAATTTACAGGCATTATTAATGACACAATCTTGTTTATGTAGATGACATCATTATTTTCCCCAAAAATTCAATTATCACTTGAGGCAAGTATTTGATAGATGTAGAGAGTTTGGGGTGTCCTTGAACCCAAACATGTGTGTATTTGATGTATATGAAGTCAAGTTTCTAGGACGTATGGTATCCAATATGGCTTTACCAAAGATGGAAAATTAGGAATAAACCTTCTCACAAAGTTGACCTTACCTAAGAAGCTTTGGAGGCATTTTATATGACTTGGAAGTGAGAGATCCATTATTGCCTCCACTCTCTCTAGATCAATTGTTAAGCCATTATTGGATACCATGTCTGTATTTGATGTATATAAAGTCAAGTTTATAGGACATATGGTATCCAATATTAGCTTAACAATTGATCTAGAGAGAGTGGAGGAAATAATGGCTCTCTCACTTCCAAGTCATATAAAATTCCTTCAAAACTTCTTAGGTAAGATCAACTTTTTGAGAAGGTTTATTCCTAATTTTACATCTTTGGTAAAGCCTCTAGTTACTATGTTGAAGAAAAATTAGACTTTTAGCTAGTCCAAATAAGGGATAAATAGTTTTGAATCCATCAATAAAGTTATATCCCAAGCTTCCACTCTCATAAATCCTAATTTTATAAAATACGTCATCATATATGCCTTTAGGAGTGATGATGATATCTTTGTCATCTTAGTACAACACAATAATGAAGGATTGGAGTAGTTAATTGCATTCTTTAGTCAAATCTTGAAGGATTATGATTTGAGGTATACTTTTATAGAGAAATAGGAACTTTTTGTTATAATGAGGCACATGGTCTCCAATAATAGGATTAAATTGATGGTGTCACACCCAAGTGTCAAAATATTTCTCTAAATAGAGATTTAAATTAAAATAGGGTTGGTTGGATAACAATGCTAATGGAATATGATGTATAAATCAAAGTTTCCAAACTTTTGAGAGTTAAAGGGATGTGTGAATAGATAACATCAGACCTAAAAGAGGATATTAAGTTTTTCCTATTTCTTATAGATAATAAAAAACTAGTTGCACCTTCTTTTCTTAGAAATTAAATTGAAGACATGATCAAATTCTTGAAAATAGATGAGTATCCACATGGTTTAGAAAAAACTAAAAGAAGGTATTTTATACTTTAGTATATTCCATATGATATTATAGATGGCATATTATTTATAAAATATATTAATTATGTCCTTTTGAGATGTGGATTCAAAATAGATTGATAAGATACTAGAAGAATTTCATGATGGCCCTTTAGGAGGCAACTTTTCACTCAAGACTACTATTACTAAGATAACGAGGGTTGGTTACATTTTCCCCATATTATTTAGAGATGAAAATGCATAGGTTAGAAGATGAAAAAAAATGTGATTTCTTTGTAGGCAAGTAGAAGTTATCAATCCTTCATTTCCACCCCATCTAAGTAGAGTAGCCATTCATGCAATATGGTTTGGATGTTGTTGGTATGATCGATGCACCTTCCAATGCTCATCACAAGTGGGTGTTGACTATTAAAAATTAACTCATGAGATGGATAGAGGTAGTGTCACTCAAGGAAGCCAATGAGACATTCATGCTTGACTTCTATGAAGATATTATCACTAGATTTGGTACTCCAACTTATATCTAATATGATAATACCATGGATTTTTTGGGCATTAGGATCACTAAATAGGTAGTCGAGTATGGCATCTATTAGAGTAATTATTCTAACTATTACCCCTGAGATAATGGATTAGTAGAGCCCAAAAACAATAATCTAATCATGATTGTCAAAATTACTATGGAAGAGAACCAAAAATCTTGACACACTAAACTAAAAATAGCCTTATGGGCTAATAGAATCACTCCCAATAGGGCTATTGTAAATTATCATTTCATGTTAGTTTAAGGGAGAGAATAAAGGCTGGCATTATCACTTGATTTATCAGCTCTAGAATTCAATCATCAGTTGTAAATAATGGAGAATGATGCTATGACTATGAGGCTAGTAAAATTGATGGAGTTAGAAGAAGTTAGAAATCAAGTTTTGTATGCCATGAATCTTCACCAATCTCAAGTGAAGAGGACATTTGATACAAGGATAGCCTATAGACTTTTCCAATTAGGAGACTTAGTGTTTAAATGAGATGAGGATAGGACCAAATCTAGAAAATGCACCAAGTTTGATGCCATATAGAGTGGCCCCTATGTCATAGTTAGTTACAAACAATATAATGTTTTTAATCTATCCAAGTTGAATGGAAAAGAGCTGTCAATCCTAGTAAATGGGATTCATTTAAATCATTGTTATTAAGGTCATTTTCAAACCATTATACATAGTAGGTTAGATATTTTTTTTTCTTCTAATTATTCATTTTACATCATTTACACATGTTGTTCTTGCTTCTTGGTTTTCTATTTTGGAGGTACTTTTAGTCTTTCTGAAGTTGGTCCCACAGAGTGTTATCTTCATATCAATTTCATTAGTGACTCCATGCCCAATGGATTTGATAAGGAAACTAGTTTGAATGTTTTTATAATCAAAACATCCCTTGGAGGTCAGAAAAATGTTGGTTATCTAAGCCACCCTTGGTCCCTAGGACACTTGTATAATTGGAAGGGTTTTTTTTTTTTTTTTAAAGTTGATTATGAACTCCTACTAAGCATTTTCATGATAATTAGGTGGGTTCAAGATTATATATACATGATTCATTAAGGTTCCTTGTAATTTTTATACATTGAATTAGTCTTATCATCATTTTTAGATTCATGGTTTGTATTAGGTTTATTGGAGAGTTTATTTACAAAAAATGTGTCTTAAGGGTATTGATTAACCTTATTAAAACTCATTCCATGCCTAGAAGCATTTAAGTTGATGTCAAGGTAGTATATTATCAAAGGTATTTCATAGGTTTATGTTTGATTTAATATATTTTTCAAAGTTATTCAATGAGATGTTTATAAAAGGACATATAACAAGATGCCAAGTCTTGAAAGAAGAGTTGAAATAATCCAAAAGTCTTTATGAGCCCTCAATATGGTCTAATCATAGGTAAAGGAATCCAAAAAGGGTTTAATGAACTTGATAACATCATTTTAACTTTATAAATGAATATTCAGGTGATTTCAAATGAAAAAAAGATGTCAAAAGAGTCTTAAGAGGCCTAACAAGGTCATAGCACATCAAAAGGACCCAAAAAGTGTATTTGGGAATATAAAAGGTCAAAAGGCCATAGTTGGGTCATTAAAGTCATTTTAAGATGGCTAGGATTTCTAAAAGTTTTATAAGGTCATTATAATTTTTGAAAACCTCTTCATAATCTCTTCCATTCATAAATCTATAAAAAAGGTGTTAATTTTAGTTATTTCCCTCCATTTTGATTTTTGGTGGCCTTTCAACTCCCTCAACATGGAAAAGTGCACTTGACCATCACAAAATTATTATTCATGTAAGACATACTCATGGAATTTTCATCATTTCATAGATAATTTTTTAATATTGATGAATAAAAGATCAAATTTAATCCATCAAGATCAAATTCCAATCATGATTTCAAGTCTCATTAAGGCCAAAGCTTCAAACTAGGAGGTTTCAATCATGTAGGTTTATTAAGGTTACAGTGGAAATTGCATCATGTTCCAAGAGATCACACCATACAATACATTTCATTTAGTTTTTATAATAAATATAGGGTCCATATATGAAGTAAATGATAAGTTTCACATGGAATCACATGTATACAAGCCAGTAACAAAGTTTTCATGAGTTGCAGACCTAATGAATGGTAGGTTTTGGAAATGAATGAAAATATTTAGAGGTTATTAGAGATTCATGTATGTAATAAATGATTAAAAATCTTCCTTAAATAACTTATTATATGTCTCAAAAATTTTATAATGTTTTCAAATGTACATCAAGTCATAGAGAGCCCTCAAACATGAAATTTTTTAAGAGGTTGTAGGTTTTGAAAAGCTTTGTTGGATATTTTAGGTCCATCATGAGATTAAAGGCATAAAATTATATTAATATTAAGTCCCTCACATCATTATTAATCCCTAAAAATCCTTTAAAAATGAAAATTATGCTCACAAACCCTAAAATAGGGCAAAATCAACCTTTAATCTCCTTTATGGGCACCTATAAGTAGTTTTATAAGAAGTGATAATTTTGATTAATGGTTGACTAGGGTCATATGTCCATTAGAGTATAAGGATAAGGTATTTAATAACCCTTTCCAACTTCTTGGAAACCATAATAATTAGACAGGGCCATGCATCATCCTTAAAGAGTTAAAACAAGCCTATAGGTAGCTTGGTAAGAACATGGTTTGAGGTTTGAACTCATTTATCCTAATGCATGGTAAAGGATGGATATTTGATAAGGTTTTGAGATATATTTATTATCATATTGATCCAAATAATTAGATGGATAAGCTTTTAATCATTCTAATTGTTCAAAAAGAAGACAAATAATCCTAAACCCTATCAAACCCTATAAATGTGTGGGTCCATTTTTAATGTTTAAAACATGATTAAGTAAAGTATAATGAGTCATGGAGGGTTTTAAAATAATTCCATGGTCCATTTTTATCCATTTAAGTAATTTTTATTCCATGATTACCATTTTCAAGGTTGTAATAAGGTCTTAAGATTGAGATGGCCTCTATAGGACTATAGACTCAAAAGTAAAGTTTTCAATGATTTTTGGGATGTTTATCCTCTTGTGTGGTCCTAAATAAAGCCTAATAACATTAAATATTGAATTAAAGACAAATAAAACATATATTTAGGTCTATAATATCCTAGTTTTTAGGGTATTAAAGAGGTTTTAATCTTGGGGAGAAGTTTCAAGTCTATAAATGAAGGATGGGTCTTCAATATGATTCAAAGTTGTGAACTCCCAGTAGAGGGAAAATTAAAAAGTATAATATTCTTCCTCTTACACCTATTTCATTATAATCAAGGTAAAATATCATGTAATCCATTCTCAAATTTTAATAAATGTTCAAGCTTGAGATGGATTGTACAGGCCTGTAAGCACAAGGATGGAGTCATAACATGTTTTGAAGTGTTCTCACTTGAATAAAAGGATAAAAAAAATCAAGGGACTCATATTTTCATCCAAACATCTACCAATAAAATCTTAAGTATAATTATGATTTTACAAGATTTTATAAAAAGGAAATGACAGTTTAGGGTTAAGAAGTTATAACATCTCTTAAGGGACTTTAGAACCTTTTCTATAATATGGCCAGGATTTAAGTGTTGAGAAATATGTTAACATGATACATAGTATCATTATAAGATTTTATCCAAGCCTAGTTAAGGATCATATAGGCATACAAGTGAGAGTCACTCAATAAGAAGGCAAAATAGGTAAGATCCTCTAAGTCAAGCCAAATCTGTAAACCTACAGGTTCATTTAAGACTCACCAATTGATCAAAATGATAATGGTCTCTAAGACACTCAAGATAAGTGAAGGAGGACTTATAGGTTTTAGGTTCTATCTAAGTTTCCTTAAGTGATCAATTCAATATTTTATTAAGGGTTTAGGATAATTCCAAGCATGCTTTGGTGTGATATAATACAAGGTTAGTAGGGTTATAAGTTTTAAATGAGAAATAAGTACTCAATATTGATAAGATGGCCATTCATAGACAAATTATGTTCATATAAAGTCTTGATTTTTTATTTACAATTAATTAGACCTATAGTACATTTTGTATCCTCATAAAACTTAAAGCATAGGTTATAGGTAGACTTTGCATGGTTAGCTTGAACATGTCCTCTAGTAACTCTACAAATAAGCTTTGAAGGAGAATCTCAAATCAACAAGTCTGAAATTCAAGAATTTCAATCTCTTTTTGATTGATTAAGAGGGAATAACTATAAAAAGTCTTAAAACTCATTTTTATAACTCCCAAGGCTTATCTCAAGACATGTAGTTAATTTATAAGGTTCCAAATTTGGTAAAGAAGAAAATATAGGTTTCATAATGCTATAATAAATGTTGTCGATCTACAAGGAGACTCCAAGATTAGAATCAGGCCTCTCAAGCTCCTTAGGAGCACACACAAACCTCTATGACATCATGATGTTAGAGAAATATTTTAAAATATGGTAGTAAGGTAATAATACTATAACATTATGTTCATATATGTCTAAGAATTTTAATAAGCTAAGAGAAATAATACATGTCTAAACACTTCTTTGAGGATTTTTAAGACATGTTATAAATTTGAGACTAGGTTCATGATTTGAATATGACCAATAAACCCTCTAATAGATATATAGGTAAGTTCTAAATTTATTATGATGTGAGGTTATTTGAGTAAGTTGTCTAGCCATGCAAATGAAAGTCACTAGGTCTTGAGGGAGAATATCAGGGTTTATATGATCATGCAAGCGTATAGACCTCTCAATATTTTCCATGTGTCATAAGCAAACAATATCTTGTAACCTTATAAGAATTATACCCTCAATATTTTCTTGATGTTTTAATGGAAATAAAATCTTTGAGTGTGATCTAACCAATTATAGGTCTAAAAATGTAATATGTAATGTTTTCATGTGTCATGAGCAAGAATAATAAAGTTATAGGTAGCTTTTCTAAACTTAGTGATATTATTAATTAATAAAACAAGGTGAGGATATGTTTTTGGATTCTCAAAAACATTTAGGTCTAGATATCAAGATTGAAGAAGATTTCAAGATCTCATTGGGAACCCTATAGACCTAAAACTAGGAAACAAGAGTCACAGTGCTCCCCAAAAACCTCTAGAGCCTTTTTATAACTTATAACAATGGTTATAAATGCTTTGAATAATGTGAATGTGTTGTGGCCTCAAATCTCTAAATAGGTTACTATAAAAATGGAATTTTTTTTCCAAGCCCAAATCAAACTCCTACAAGTTTGTCCAATGAAGTTTTAGGACTTACCAATGAGTAAATACAATATTATGATGAAGTATTCAATAGTACTTTTATTATGTCAAGAATAAGAAAGGTAGTTTTGATTTTAGAAGGTATGACTTCCAACTTGAAATGTAATTTTTAAGGGGACTAGATTATAATTAGAAACATACAAAGTCTAAAACTTTAGGTTGAGTCTATATAAACTTGTAATATATACCATTGGCGCCTCTGATAGGCTTATGACTAGGTTACAAGTCATCTTGAGGAGGTTTGAACTAACCTAAAAATCTCATTGTGAAGACCTCAAATTATAAATATGGTAGATAAGTTTAAATGAGTTTGAATATATCTTAGTGAGAATATAAGACCACTTGTATTCCTAATTAGTAAGTAGGGTATTTTAAGAGTGATCTTATGTTAGAAGAGTGGACAGAGTTAGTGGAGTTACCAAGTTGTAACAATTTTTCAAGAACCTCTTAAAGTTGGAAGGTTCTTAAATGACAAGAGTTATATGATAAGTAAATTTTGAACTCAAGAAGCCTATAATGAAATAAGAATAATGTTGAGTAATTCCAAAGTGGATGGAGAATATATTCAATGATGTACATAGACTACCAACATCATGGTAGTAAGATGGGAGACTTATGACTTAATTTGAAAAGTAGATTTAACATATTTCTCATAGGTTTTACAACATTATGATACATGAGGATATGAAATCCAAAAAGTTTGTTGGAGGATTACAAATAATATAATAGGATAAATAGGATTGTCAAGTATGAAGATACAAATTTCTCAATCCCCCAAGGAGTCCTCATCAGGAACTAGAACACTACATCATCTCTTCTACCTCTCATAAAGACCATGATATATGTTTGAAGGTGCCTTTTTAGTTTGATTATGCTCAATGGATTGTAAAGAATGACCATAGGTTGGTTTAGGGATCATTAAGGCCATGATGTAGATATAAAGCATTGGAAAACTGATCTCATAACCATGTAACTCCTCCGTGAAGTGATTATCAAGGCAAGTCAACCCTTAAGGCTAAAAATGGCATATGAGGTATTCTTCCAAGTCAAGCATGCAACAAGTCTTGACATGTAGGTGTGAAGAGAAGGGTGAGTTAGAGTAATAAATGTAGTATTTTATTAATTGGATCAGCCTTGTAGGATCACAACCATTATCCACAAGGTCACTAAGGGACAAAATTAACAAGGCATCTTCTTCCACTACTACACCCTCCTCCTTGGAGAATCAACATTGATAGCAACACTAGGATTTATGTTATAAAAACTACATTTATGAAGTTTAGTAGTGATTTCTCCTCTCTCTTGTCTCTCATTTTATTATAAATTTGGTTGGAAATGCCTCACTTTTAATCCCTCTATTTGGTATAGAAAAACTCTACTTTTGTAGAGACTTATAATGCTGGCCTTAGGCATTTGAATGGAATAAAAGATTGATTTTACCTTATATATACTTGTATTATTGTGTGATTTTAATGTTTTATTGATCTAAATTTGTCGTAGAGATCATTATCCCTTGTGTATGACCATTTACCTTCACCTTGATACAAGTTTTGTAGTTCATATTTAGTTGGTTATGCAAGTAATTAGTTGTGGAAGTTAGTTGATTATGTCTTGTATAGGACCTTCTATCTATCCCTTCTACTTATAGCATAGGGTACCACCTTCCTAGGAAATATTTATGCATGAGAAGATTGATTTGGAGAGTGTGTAAGATAAATCTAGTCCCTTTTTTAATCCTATTGTGTTTTTATAGGTAGGAAAAGGAGAATTTAAAGCTTAGTACATCACGTAATTTTTATTTTTTAGTTTCCTTCTCCATTTTCATGACAAAGGCATAGTTGTAGCTTATATTAGGCCTGGTTAGTGTAGGTTAGAGAGATAAACCCTAAAATTAAATCAAATACACTATGATTTGAAAAATATCTGATGTTTTCTAGAGATTCACTCCTACCATAGGTCACCCACACCTATGGGTGTTTCCATTGTGTCACTTGAAGTAGGTCTCAAGACCTGACAAGGTACCCTTCAAGATGACAACACCAATGCATCTCTCATCATATTATTCCCCTACATAATAATGTAAACTCCATTATAGATGCTTTTAATTCCCTAATCTATGTGTTTTTCATCTCCATCCATTCAACCCCCATCTTATACATTTTTTAATTCATCTCATTTCTCTATTTCATTTAATTTTTATCATATTCACTAATTTAACATGCTTTACACTCCAAATTACATATAAGTCCTTTTTCTAAACAATATCTCATTTATGTAGACACTCCTTTTCAACAAATAAAATTAATTAATTAAGCAAATAAAATTAAATAATCAAAAATTCTTGAGATGTTCAAAAGACTAAGAAAAAATAATTAATCAAGAAAATAAAATCAAATACTTAAGTGAAAATTCCATGTTGAATTACTCAATATGTAATTTCTAAAAATGATTTTTCAATAAAATATTAGGTCATGATGATGCCATCATATACAAATCTAAGAATTATAAAATATTGACATAAATTACATAAAAATTAAAAATGTTGAGCCATGCCTCTATAAGTGGTACCTCTATCCCAGATCATAAATGATTTTTCCCTCCCAAACCTAGCTAAGGTTAACCTAAACCTAACTATGCATGAGTTAGGGTCAGAGGTGAAGGCTATAAATACAAGTGCCATGATCATTTATAAAGGATATATTTGGTCTAAAGTTATTAGGAGAATATTTGTTAGACCAATACATGCCAAATAAAAAACCAAAGTGAACAAGGGGAGGTGTTTCCCATAAAGCAAGAGCATTAACAAAGACTCCATTGGACACAATCCGAGCACAAGTCAACTTTCATGCCAAAAAGCAATTCAGATTTATAAGGAAGGTGAAAGGAATTTGTATCTTGTTCTTTTAGTTGTGTTTTTTTATGTTTTATTATCTTGCTCCCCCAAGTATCTACACTTTGGAATGTTTGTCTTAAGTTTGTTCTTGTTGTTTTATTCTAGTAACAAGTGACTAATGCATTTTCCCTTGGATTCCTTACATACATAAATACATGACCAATGGGAACAAAAACCCTAAACTCATCATAAGATAATTTTAGGACCTCCTAGGAGCCAAGAAAAATTTAATTTATACCTTAGTTTTATCACTTTTCACCAAAATCCCATTTTTTTATTAACTACTAATCGACGAATTTGACTTGAGAAATCAACGACTTCACAATTTTTATGTATCATATAATTTTATGATTTTTTCAAGAAATTGGTGACTTTGTTATTGCCTATCAGTGACTTTGACTAAAAATAATGACTTTGCATATAAATGACAACTCTGATCAAAGAAATTAGTGAATTCAACATGAGAAATTGATGCCCTTGCCAGGTAACACCCATCTATAAATTCTTTAACTTTGCCACTTTTCTAAGAGAAACAACAAATTTAATAGTTAGAATAGGTGACTGTTTGCCTGATAATCAGTGACTTCACCCAATTTCTTATATTTTTTTTATTTTTTATTTATATGGAAAATGGAAACTTTTCCCTATCTGGTAAATGATGACCTTGCCCTAAGACCAAAACTCAAGACCTTAAAATTGTTTAATATTTATTTGTTAAAGAAATCTAACTAAGCACAAATCAATCCTCTAATGTTTCTTGCAAGAAATTAAGTGAAAGAGAAGAGGTTATACATATTTAAAAAGTCATTTCACATTGTTTTTTTGGTGATTTTAAAACTTGTGAAAATCAACTTTCCCTTTTGTAATTTTCAAAGTTTCAACAAAGGCCAAATTTCAATCACATTTCAATAGGTGCTTAAAATGAACATTCATATTTAGACTAAGATCTCTTAAGATAACTTTGATTTTTATTCATAATTTATCAATTATTTCTTAATTAGTTTCATTTTAGTAAATTATTATGCATATGTTCTCCCTTTGTCCCCTTTAGGGAACTTGGGTGACCAAAAATGCATTGTTTTACTTGTTTTTTTTGAGTTAAACCTGAAGAAATGTCATGCATTCTCTCCCCTTATTCTTCAAGACTTGGGTGATTTAGAAATGACCTAGTTATTATTTTATTTTATTTTTTGACTTGTGAGTGAGTGTTCATTACCTCCATATGGGTTATTTAGGTGAACATTGACCTAGGGTTTCATCTCCCAGCATCATTCCAACCCCACTCTCTAGTGAGGGATCTAAATTGGGCATGTTCTTAGATTAGATAGTGGTTAAGTAGTTAGCCTAAAAATTCTAAAGGATTCTTAATCCATGCATAAGTATAGACATCAAACTCTACTAAAACGTACATGACTAGAGTCATTGTGAAAGGTATAATACCCTTTCATATCAAGCTAGATGGTTATGATCTAATTGACATGAATTTAGTGCCCAAGTTTTGTAGGCACTTGTGGACCATCTAAAAGAGTTAATTAAAAAAAGGATTAATTGACCCCACTTTCCATATATTATCATCCCAATGTGGAGCTTATTCAACTCTCTAAGTTCCTTTACACATATAAGTTCTTGAGACATTGAGGGGGGTTTAAAAAACTCTACCTACATGTGCTCTTTATTTTTGGATTAACAATTAATTATTTTCAAGAATTGTTATATCGGTAAAAGGTTGGTAGATTATATGGACACCTTGTGTTATTTTTAACATAGGAGCACATACTTAGGTGATAATTATTCTTTTACTTGTATTGTTTATGTCTAAACTCACCTTACCAAATCAAAACAAGTCAAACAAAAAAAAGTTACACACACCATTTTTCACAAAGTAGTGTTACACTACTAAAATTGTTCAAAACTATTTACCTTGTTCAAATAAGATCAAAACCATTTGCACTCTTATTTTTAAACTAGAATTGTTACATTGGAATATTTTGACTAGATTAGTTAGAGTTATTCTTGACCAAGTTTCAAACATCCTAAAAGTGTGGAGATAATTTAAATTCTAATATTGTTATGCCATTCACATAGAATTGTGAGAATTTTTCCAAGAGTTAAGCTACCTTCCGAAACCAAGTATGAAACCCACTTACAAGTATAGATCTAAGGATGACTAGTTTACATTTGAGTCTTGCTTACTACTTGGTTTTGAATGTTTTATTTTTTGGTAGATTAGTTGGCTTTCCAATTAGTTTAAGGCATTTTCCTAGAATAATTTTAGACCTTCATTTTCAAGTTACAAGTTATTTTTAGTCCAAGTTCACTTTTGGCCTAGTTTCAAAGTTTACCTCAACCAAGTGCACTCTTTTTTCAGAGCATATGCCTTAATTTTTTTTTCCTAGATTAAGTTCACTTCCAAAAATATCTTTGAGGATTTTTGCCAAAGACGTAGTGATTTTTAGTTCCAAGACCATATTTGTGACTTTGCCAAAGACCTACCACAATTTCATCCTTAGACCTAGACCAAGTTTGTTTAGATAGTTCAAGACCTTTATCAAGATAGGTTTCATGTCTTCATTCTAATTTAATTTATACTTAGACTTAGTATATATCTTTTAAAAAGACCAAGTTTATGCTTATACCTATTTCCAAGAGCTAAAGTGGAACACAACTAATTTTTTAAGAGATCCTTTTAGGCCAAATTCCAAATATTTGAAACACTAGATCATTTATTCGTAATATGCTTAACCATTAATTCAACCATGCCTTGATATACATGCATCATAGCCTTATATAATCTTTTTTATGAGGGAATTTTCATGCATTACCCCTTTGTTCAAGAGCCTTAAGGAGATGGCATAGCCTATAAGATAGATTCAAAACCCATGTATGTTACCCACTATAAAAAATAAGGGCAAGTCCCATTAACACAATACCATGCCAAAAAACCTTCTTATTTGGGACAATAATAAGACCAACTTACTCAATACCTTGTTAACATACCAATTAACATGGAACAATTCCATAAACAATAATCATATTATGTGAACCCATAATCTAGTACCAAGTATGATCCCTTCTTGTTTGATTGCCATCTATTAGAGAATAGATACAAAATTATTTTTAGAGAAGTAGAGGTAGGTACTAAGTTTCCATTATACTTCCTAAGTGAAAGTCTACCTAGCTTGGTTATATCACCTAGTAACATGCATATCATCAACCCATTCAAGTAGGCCTCATCTAGCCAAAACCTTGCCCTTATACCAATGCATAACCAAGATCTTGTCACACTTTCAAAAGGAAAAGGTCAATTGCTAACTAATTAGCACAAATGTTGTAATCATATCAAATGTTTTTTAACTTAGACAAAATTATAAATGCCATGACCATTTACAATGTGTTGTTTATAGAGTTAGTTCCCTTAACTAGGGTACAAACTGACTTGTTGGGTTAGGTTAATCCAAATATAAACAATTTTTTTCAAATTACATATGTTGTGGACATGTTTAATGTCTAGATAACTAAATAAGCATCTATATCTCCATTTAAAAACCCTTCTCAAAACATAATGGGTAACATGTAGTTATACCATAATCTAAACCAAATGGAATTGGATATTCAAAATAACAATTCATAATAGTTTCTTCCAACAAACACAATGAGTAGTTCACAATAGTATGGGGTAGTTTACAAATGCAACATATGTTTGCTCCCCCTCAACCAAACACTACCTCAAACACATAGCAAGGGGAAATTAACCACACACATACCAATACTCCACCCTAATAGGTGGTGAATAATAATCCACCCCAACATATGGTGAACACTACTCCACCCCAATAGGTGGTGACCAACATTACATAATAATAAATATAGATTAATGTGCCACCACATCAAGTGGTAAACCCTTTAGTAAAAACATTATCTAATAAGCAACATATCTTTATTAATCAATAGTAATTGGGATCTATGTAGAAATGAGTGTTTAACCAATAATAAATACCTATTAAATAATAATTGCCTATTCATCAATAAGTGCCCATTCAGTAACAAGTGTCCAATACATATAAAGTACCCACTAGGTATAAATTATCTCCTACCAAACACATACCTCACATACAACAAGGGCCTAACATGAAACACCTTTAATAGTAAACCTTTATCCAATAATGGATGTATTTTATACAATAATTTTTGACTAGCCAGTACTGAGGTCCCTATGAAACTCATCATACATAGTTCATTCCCTAACATCAAATACTTCTACTAAGGTCATAATTCCTTCCAATTAAAAGCCAAATCACCAATCCTAACCCAAATATGTTCCAAAAATAAATACCACAATATTAATATAAACCTAACTAATAAATGCATATTCTTGGTTAGGAAAATAACCAAGTAAATATCCCTTAGTCCTCCATTCTTCCATTATACCTTAGACAGGGTAATCTACCTTGGATAGCCCAACCAAAACTATCTATACCATCCATATTATTATCCCAAAATTTTCAATAAATGAAGGATTTAATTATATTTATTTAGAGTAGGAATCAAACAAATAAGTTAAAATTGAATGATATATGCTCATAACCTTTTAACATGGACTATCTCCAAATACCATTTCCTTGAGGTTTTGAGCTACCAAAGATTAAAAATTACAAAGGTAAAGGAGACCTAAAGGAACATTCTAAGGTGTTATTTATTACCTTCCAGCTAGTAAAATTTATAAATATCTACATACTTATTTTTTTTCCATGTATTCTAGTGGGACAAGCCTTAGAGTGGCTACTCTAACTACCGAAGAACTCTATGCCAAACTTTGATCTCTAAAAATAAATTATGCAACAATTTTATTATAGTTTTAATCACAATATTACTATGGTGGATTCAGAGCAAGCACAATAGAGACTTGGTGAGAGATTTTCAATCTATTTATAATGTTGGATGTTAATTACTAACCACTTCACACATAATTTATCAGATAAACAATTATCCCTAGTGTTTACTCATAATCTACAAAGTGATATATCTTACCACTTGGAGTTATAATGTGCCCAAACTTTTGAGGACATAATTAACAAGGGCCTAAAACTTGCAAAAATATCTTATAAAGAAAGGAATAATCAATTTGTACACAACTAATCAAACCCAAAATTAATACCAAGGTTAAAATCAAAGCTAAAACCAAACTTCAGGTCACAATTAGAACCAAAGCCAAATTCAAATGTAAGATCCTATGATATCCCAAGAAAATACTTTCAAAAATCCCAAAGCCTATAACTACAAAAATAACATTATGAGTAATGGAGTCACTGAGTCATGCCATGTCCAACTGGTGCAAACATCATATATTTGACATGTTCCACATATACAACTAATTCCACAAATGCATGCATTACCTTCCCATCCTTTGTAAACACCCCCTCCAAGAAGATATATAATTGAAATAATATTTAGTGATCTTGTAAAATCAATTGAGGCAATATTCTAAAAACTAGTTAATGTCAATATGATTAGTTGGGCCATCTCAAAGCCATTTCCCAAAGGTGTCCCTTTCCCTGATTGGTATAAAGAGAATGAATTATGTGACTATCATCGATTTTAAGTAAATTCCATTCATTTTTGTGTGCAACTAAGGCACCTCATTTAAAACATACTATAAAATGGAGAGATTGAGTTAGATAATAGGGCTTCTATTTCCAACTATAACTTACATATTTATCAAAACCCTTTATTACAAAATAATGTTAATAACTAGAACAAGAAATAAAATTATTAATAACATTGAACACCACCATAACAATAATAACAATAATGATAATACCAATAATAACAATGACAACCAAAACTATATAATAGATGGAACCAAGTTCGTATTGATAACTAACAGGCCTATCATGCCATTTCACATGACTAAAATAAGTTTTTAGGACATGATTTGGGTGGCCATATAGTCATTATTACCATCAACCAAATAACAAAATCCAATCACTAATAACTAGTACCAAATAATGCCAAACCACTTCTTTATGATAGTAATCCTCTTATGGTCTCTGTGGGTAGCCAAGCTCACCAATACCCAAGAGTTACCATCCTAGGACCCTCTTAAAATTATAGTATTCCACTATGTAATATGAATTACACATTCACAACTTGGTGGATGAAAGTTACCATTCCAAGATTGCAACTTCCTTTTACCAATGAACCTATCTAAGCTCCCATGCCAATTTGAAATAAGCCAATTACCTATGACAAGGAGAGATGTATGATATTATGGAACAATTTCAAAATATTCTCACTCAAATATCTATTATTATTTTTACATATTTGTACCATATATAATAATATCCTTATTAAACTCCTTAGTCAATCCCAAGTGCCAAATGACATAATGCTAAATAAATTTAAAACTTTTTTTAGACATTTAGCTCCTAGCCAATAACTAATTTTTAACCAAATTGATAAGTCATCCCTTGTCCCTCTCCATAATAAAAAATTACACGTCAAATATGTCATATCCTAGCACAATATTAAATGCATCCTCATAAAAAATGGGCCAGGCCTAAACATTATTTCCCTAAGGTTAGTCAATCATCCTAGATACATAACAACTAACCTTTAGTCATATACCATTACCATCAATACCTATTATAATGAGGAAAGGGAATCACATGGAATAATTTCTATATTGATTTTCATTAGAAACTTGAACCATGACACACTTTGCCATGTTTTAGATCCTAATTTATCATACAAATTTTTACTGGGCCAACCACAGGTACATGATATCTATGTAATACCTTCCACATTGTAATAATGCATCAAATTCACCCATTTAAGTATGGTGTTGATTATTTCTACAAACTTACATCCATATGAGTTCTAAAATAATTTAGAATATGAGTGTAAAAGTTATAATTACCTCTTTAGCCTAGACCATGTGCCAAAGAAATACAAGGATGCACTTGTAAAATTTCATATTCTAATTATATTGACCTAGAAAGCCTTACCTCTACTTCCTTTGCACCCCTTATTGATAAATCAAATCATTTCACTATCTTTGATAAAGGTCCAAGAGAATAACTAACACATAATGCCTTCCACATAGACAAACTTCTACATGCCTTTAAATCATATGGAAGACCCAAATCCAAGGTTGTTCACATGGAATGGTGATAAAAAGGAAAGATTAATAGCCAAATGCATATTATTATCACATTTTCCACTAGCTAAGAACAAGACCCACTTACCAAAATAAATATTGGATATATAATGACAACATAGCTAAGTGTTACTAAATGAAAAAATACCTAATCTATAATTAGATAATGGATAATCAAACTTATGAAGGCAAAGGTCTGGGGGTAAATCATCAAGGAAATCTTGAGCCCATCTCTATGAATAAACATAAAGGAACTTATAGTATTGGATTTAAACCACTTTGGGGTGACTCTACATATATTATCTATGTTCCTATGGCAATTAATAGTGATGATGATGTCAATAATAATAAAGAGTCCAATTATAATGTATACAAAGACTTAGCCAATACCAACATGTTTGAACCTTATGCCATATATACCATTACACCTATCATTTGTCACTCCCCATTATTCCTTCATCATCCATAACTCATCGACTATGACCCACAAGAATCCATAGTTAAATTTGACAAGTTCAAAAATGGTGAGGTTATTTGTGACTTTCTAGGATTTAGATACAATATTCCATTTGGATATCATAAGCAAGGTTTTTATTTGAGATTAGATCCTACTACCTATTTCAAAGATAGGGGAAATTCCTTTTCCAAAAACAAAAACAAAATCAAAAATTGAGGTTCTAAAGTGAAAACCTATTTGAGGCACTTTCAAATAATAAAAAAGTAAACAAAAAGGCTAGTCTCTTGGTGAAAACCTATTTTAGACACCATTAGATAGGGATGTTTAACATTCCTTAGATGAAGCTCAGGATGCCACCAATGCCACAATCATCTTTGGGTATTAATGAAGAAGAATATTGGTCCTTTGAACATATTGTCCAATAATATCTTGAAGTATTTCTTACATGGCCCCTTCCACCATTAAGTGATTCTGATTTATCTTATTTGGGAGAATTGGATGAGCTATTCTAACCAAAGGAATTTGATATTTCCAACTAATTTACAAATTTGATGACTCTCTTAGAATATGGTTCAACACTTCTTGTGGAGGACACTTCTAAAATCAATAATGAAACATTATCCAATCCAAAGTGGATCAAATTAGGCATGTCCCTCATTAAAGAGGAATGTGAAGTGCTTACTTCTCTCTTGAGGGAGTTCATTGATATCTTTTCATGGGCCTATTTTGATATACTAGGGCTAGATCCTTCATTACTTTTACATCACCTTGAAGTACACACTGATGCTAAGCTAATCAAGTAGAAGTTGAGGAAAAAACATTCTTGAATGGCCTTATTGGTCAAGAAATAACTATAAAAACTTATAGAGGTAGGATACATTCATCCTATTGACTATTCATTATGGAATTAAAATATTATGATAGTTAGTAAGAAACTAGAAGGTATTAGACTATGTGCCAATTTCTAAGAGATAAACAAAGCCTGCCCAAAGGATGACTTTCTTTTGCCAAATATTTACATGATTTTTGACTCTATAGTTGGGTATGAGATGATCTCTCTCATGAATGGTTTTTTAGGATACATTAAGATTAAGATATCACCAGAAGACCAACAAAAGACAACATTCACCAATCCTTGGGGAACATTTTGTTATCAGGAGATGCCTTTTGACTTATAGAATGTTAGTGCCACATGTCAACATTAAATGGCTATAATTTTTCATGACATGATGCATGATATTGTTAAATATTATTTTCATGACATTTTGGGTAAATCTAAGACCATATTAGGACATATAAAGGTGTTGCATAGAATATTTGAATGCCTCTATGAATACAAAGTAAGGCTTAACCCAAAAAGCATATCTTTAACATCACTTCAAGTAAATTTATAGGCTTCATTATCTATCATAATGCAATTAAATTTTATCCTTATAAGGTTAATAATATTATCAAGATGCCTCCACTAACTACTTTAAATCACCTCCATAGTTTACAAGGCAAGATACTATCCATCAAGTGCTTCAATTCTTAACTAGATGATAAATTCCTACATTTACTCACTTGATTAAGAAGGTAACCACATTTTTTTGGAATGATAATTTCCCAAAATCCTTTAAAATTTTGAAATAATGAGTTGTCGATACACATTTTCTATTACCACATATGTTGAACAAGCCCTTACTACTCTACCTATATGTAACTAAAAATGCCATAGGGGTACTTTTTCCTAGCATTATGGGAATGGAAAGGAATATGCCATGTACTACCTGAGTCACACATTGGTCACATATGAACATAATTATACACCAATAGATAAATCTTTTTTAGCTATGGTCTTCATAGATAAAAAATTATGGCATTACATGCTTAAAAATAAGACCATTTTCATTGCCAAAGTAGATCCACTCACGTATCTACTATCAAAAACATATTTACATGGCTACATGGATAAATTTATCATGATTTTAAGTGAGTTTGAGATTGAGTATGCCAACTAAAAGGCCATCAAAGGACATGCAATTTTAGACCAGCTTACTAATTCTTCTATTATTGACACTCATTGACTCATCTTTGTATTTACAAATGAGTCTATCATGAGCATTATAGAAGCACCTCATAAAGAGTAGTAGTGGAAACTTTATTAAGATTTTTCCTTCACATCTCATGGATCATGGGTAAGATTTTTATTTATCACACCTCAAGGGGATCTCATTCCTAAGTCATTTTGTATTGTATTATCTTGTACCAATAACATGTTTGAATATAAATCACAAATTATAGGGCCTCTCTAGTGGTATAATGGAAATTTTGACCAATTTTTTACCCTAAAGGTCAAAATTGGGCACCCTTATATGAAAATTTGGCCTTTATATCTTTGAGGGGTAAATATAATGTCATAGAGTGATCTCAGGTTTATTAAACATAATATGAATGCTATTAACTTTGATCAATTTGTTATCTATGTCCTTTCACTTTGCTTTGAGTCATTCTAATAGGTTGGAGTAGAGTTTTAAAAACATTTTCAAAGTTCCATATCTTTCATGCATAGTAGTTGCAAAGGAAGCTAATAATGTGGGTTTGTTCATCATGGTTTAAAGTTCCTATTTACTAAGTCTGAGTGTCTTCACCAAAGCACAAATAAAGTGGTTCACGTTAAAAAATTTACTTCAAAAAAACATTTTTGGACTTAGTCATTAGAGCTTAGCTATCCACTTCAGGTTTTCCTATTAGGTAAAATTTCTTTGGAGGAGGTGTTCCACATAAAACCTATATCAAAAGTGCAAGTGTTCTTTCTTTCAGAAGTCTTATTTCAATTTTTTTATTCAAGTGTTGGGAATTATCTTAAACATTTTATCTAAAACATTTTCCTTGAAAGATATCTTTTCAAGCTGAAGGGGTCATTTGCAAATTTTTTGAAGGGAACTTCAACTTTTCCAAAGGGTACCTCCATATTTTTGAAAATGTCATTTTCAACTTTTTCAAAGGGGTCACTTCAAATTTTTTGAAGGGATGTTTTCAAAAAGTTGAAAGGTACTTTATAAAAAATATGAAGGTTATTTTCATAGGAAGGTCAACCAAACAAAAGTTCTGAAAGGTGAATCCCAATATTTCTAAAGGGTATTTTTCAAGTAGGGTACCCTATTAAAAAGTATAAAATAATTAATACTAAAAAAAGGGGCCAAAGTATTTGTTTCAAGAAAAATGTCAAAGGAATTTGTTTGGGAAAATTGTCTGCAAAAATTGTCAAAAGCAAAAAGCCTGAAGTAATTCTTTCAAGAAAACTTCCTGAGACAAATCTTCCTGAAGGAAACCTTAGAAGTCAAGTTCCCAAATAGTTCTTTTAATGATATCTTGCAAGAAAAAGTTTTCCACACATTGATTTGGAGGGCACTTTCCATGATTCAGAGGGCACTTTCTTTAGTTAAAGAGCACTTGGCAAAAGTCTGAAAGAAAATTAAGTCTGAGGGAATGTTCTAAATGAATAAGGAAGGTGATGGCCCCACAAAAATCAATTCCAAATTATAGAAAATAGTCATTGGAGTCAAAAATACTTGGTGATAACTTGAGATTAAATATAGAGGTAATAAATGGAAAGATCTTGAGCATCTGGTGTAGATAAAACAAGTGAAAAATAGATAGGTTGATGATTCAAGTTATTGCTAATAGCTGACCCAAATTGAAGAGCTTACACAAAATTGACAAACACGTGTTCAAAGGATAGCTAGCAGTTAGAAGGAACATTTTCTAACTATATCCATGAGTTTCATTTCCTTCTAATAGTGTTATGTGTTGACTCTCCTATTTTTAGTTTCAAAAGTTCATGGATGGTGTTTGATGGAGGTAGTTTCTTATGCCAATTTTGAAGGTTTTATGCCACTTTTCACCATTATTATGACTTGTTTCAAACAATTAGAGCTCCTGACATGGCATGACTTGCCTCACCCCGCTTTCACATGTAATTATAACTAATTTTCACTTGGTGACACATGTCCAAGTGACTCTTAGACTTCCCTTCTCTCTATCTTCCCATTTCTTCTATAAATTCTAGCCTTTGGGCCATTATATGGATGACTCCACTTGGGTATGGTGAAGCCCTACCAATTTTTTTTCTTCAATCAATAAAGATAGTTGTTTTTCACCTCATTCAATAATTATCTTAGTGTATGTGATGGTTATTATCTTGTGCAAGTGTAACTTAGCTTACCTTCACATGTCAATTTTCCTAGTACCTTATGAGTTCAAATACTTCTCTTTATAGGTCATAAATAAGAATCAAATGGAGTTTTAGGTGTAGTGAATACTTTTTCCAATAGTGTGACTTAGAATTCCTATTATTTAAGTCTTCTTATCCTAAGCCAATTCCAAGAGCCCGTGTTGAAATATTGATGCAAGAAGGAGGTTGTTATTAAATGTAGTGTATGTTAGGCTTCTCTTGGTTCAAAGTATATGTCAAGAGTGTGAGTAGAGAAAACATTTGGTGCATCACCTCTATTATAATAGGTTTACTTTTCATTCTATTCTTAACCCTTTTCATTCCCCAAGTTTTTATTAATAGGAATATGAGCCTAAATGATGCATCAAGGGGAGCTAGCCCCTAATCTAGAGATCCTCCCCCTAATAGGGATACCCATAGCCATGGGGTGGTTCCATAATGTCACTTGAGTGAGGATAATACTATCCCATCTCCTCATTGGGTTTAATCAAGTGAAAATAGGAATATTTAACATCTTCTAGTTTTTGGAGATTCTTATCTTATCATTAATTATGTTCTAGACTAATTTTAGACTAAAGATGAGAATCTTATGTGGATACCCTCAAACAAAAAATATCTCATCTTTAGTTTGAGAAAATGCCTTAGGATAAAAATAGAATAGTATATGACATGGACATAATTGGTTATATGGTCCAAATTAAAGACAAGGTTAGAGATTATTAGTCCCTCATTAAACATCTTATCGCATAGCTCATGAACCTTCGATCATCGACATGATCTATGATATTATTTGTCCTAGTTTTACCTAGTGAAATAAAATATATAATTACCTTCATGACCAAGTCATCCCACCTAACCTATCTCTAAAAATATAAAAGCCTTCATCCACCAATACTCTTGATATACCTTACTCGGACATGCCCTCTATTTTAGAAGCTTTGATGTAACTCTACTTCACTGTTTAACCTCAACATAATCTATAGTAACATTGTAGGAAGTTCACAAAGGGGTTTATGGGGTCCATACTAGTATATCCATCCTTTACAAAAAGTTACTAAATACAATTTATTATTGGCCAACCATGGAATTACATGCAACTAATTATGTTAAAAGGTGTAAACAATGTCAGAAGCATGCCAATTTGATATATGCTCTAGCTCAAACACTCAAACCCTTGTCCACTCCATGGATATTTTCAATGTGGTGACTTTAAATCATAGTAAAAATCAACCCTACCTCCTCAAATGGCCATAAACATATTCTTACCACCATTGAATATTTCACTAAGTGGTTGGAATCCATCCCCCTAACTTAATTGAAAAGAAAATAGATATCCAAATTCATTTTCAATCATCTCATTTATCACTATGATATTCCCTCCAACATTGTATTTGATTATCAAAATTCATTCAATAACAAGGATGTCAAATCTATTTGTGATTAATATAAATTTACCCAACATTTTCCACTCCATATTACCCACAAGGCAATAGCCAAGAAGAGGCATCTAATAAAACTATTGTTAATAACCTCAAGAAGATTGCCAATAATGGTAGCCATGATTGTAATTTACAAATATTTTGTTCCCTATGGGCTTACGAAACTAATTTCTACACTCCAATAGGATCCACACTATATTCCTTTATTCATGGTATTGAGGCCATTCTTCTTATCAAGGTCAATTTTCCTTATCTATTCATTTCATTGAAACATATCCTTGATGATGAAGATTATAGAGTATCTATTTTATAAGAGATATAAATAATTGATTAACAATACAAGCATGACTTTAATATACTTCAATCATACCAAAACTAGCTACATGGTCAATACAATAGGGGAGTCTGACATAGAGACTTAGATCTTGGCGATCTTGTACCTAAATAAAAACATAAAACAACCAATGCCAAATATAAAAAAAATTCAAGTGTAAGACTTACTAGGTAATACCCTATTTTATTGTCACTAATTATGGATTTAGAGCATACTGGTTGGCTACACTAGATGAGATGAACTAGATGAACCAAGTGAACATAATACATCTCAAGCAGTTTTTCACTTGAGTGACTTGGGGCATTGTTTATGTGGATCATTTACTTCATGTAAAATTGTATCCTTATTTATACCATGCCATGTTATTTTCCTATTGTATCTTTCCCATCCCCATTTTGAAATTGGTTCTAGTTCATTAATACTTCAAACACCTTCAGTGGTTGGATTCAGATTTAGTTTTAGTAGTCGATTCTAGTTTAAGACTTTTGAAGGCCTTCCTTTAAATGAAAGTATCTTGGAGTAGTGTGATAGTGGTCTTGTAAATTACATCTTTCATTTTTTGTCATTTTCTTGATCATTATTGTTATGCCATTATTCCCTATAGCCCAGGGGGAACATTCCTATGTTGTTGCTTCCTATAGCCAAGGAATAACCTTTTTATCATCTCTACTTGTACCATTGTGTCATACACTACTATTTGCCTATTCATAAACTTATTTCTACTTAATCAAATTGATCATTTTAGGTGTAAAATACAAGGGCTTGAGGTCCATTTATACTATATGTAGTACTCAGTGTTTTTTGAGGTCAATTCAACCACCCTTATTCCAATTCTCTAATCATTTTTCAAGAAACTTAAGCCATGTTCTCACCATAATATGAGTTAACCCATTATGTATCTTATTATCCTCTATTGATTTGAGATACCAAATAACCAAAACATGGAAATATGTAAAAAAAACTCCAAAAAAGCCTTAAATAAAATGTCATTTTGATTGTATCCATGCTACTTAAGATGCATATATCCTAATCAGTTGGTATAATTGAAGCCCACATGGGAGTGGGAACCCATTTGTAAAATCATAAAAATTTCCATTTGCCTTTGACATTTCTCAATTGTGTTTTCACCTATGCTTAGGACACTACATCATCTTAAGGTCCACATGGACTATGTAGGCATCAATTGGATACATGGGGCATCACGAGTTAGCTTATTCAGTATCATTGATTGAACTCCTACACCATTCTTTATTATCAATAAATCTTTGTCTTTCACTCTCACCATTTTATGATTTATTTTTGTGGGCATTTTTGAAATTAAACTTGATGCACTAATGACTCTTATACCTCTCAATCTCTCACCATTATTTGATTCATTTTTTTGGACATTTGTGCATTTTAACTTGATGTAGTAATGAACCTTGTACCTCTCATGCTCTCTCCATTTTGTGAGTCATTTTTGTGTGCATTTATGTGTTTGAACTTGATTCATTAATGAACCCTATACCTCTCATTCTCTCAGCATTTTTAGAGTCATTTTTGTGGAAATTTGTGCATTTTAACATGATGCACTAATGACCCCTAGACCTCTCACACTCTCACCATTTTATGAGTCACTTTTTTTTAGTAATTTGTGAATTTAAAATTGATGCACTAATGAATGTTATACCTCTTATTCTCTAGTCATTTTATGAGTCTTTTTTATGGACATTTGTGCATTTAAACTTGATGTACTAGTGACCCTTAGACCTCTCATGTTCTTACTATATTGAGATCCCATTCTTATTTTGCTTTATAATTTAATCTTTTTTCTTTATCATAAATTTATCTTCTATCCCAAACACTAGGAAAACTACATTGGCATGAGGTAAATTTGGATTATGTAGGAAGTTCTTGGATACATGATGTATCTTAGGTTAGATCAACCATCATTATCACCATTTCTACCATTATTATTTATTGGGTTCTTCTAGTCATCTATTTCATCACTTTGTGCAAACTCATGTGCTTGGTTGTTTCTAGCTTCTTCAATTTTTGAAAATTCATTAAACCATCATACCTATATTTGTGTCTACTCATATTTAATATATATAGTAGTATATATCCCTGAGTTATGCTTACTATTCTTCCCTATCAGGGCATAATCAATTTATCATGATTAAATCTACCCTATTGGGGCACATCATTATTAAAAAAAGACCACCCTTTGGGGCATAAACCTATACCTATTAGATCATAACAACCTATGGTTATAAACACATTTCTATTCTCATTGTTGTAAATCAACATGTGCAAGCATTAGATTGATTAGATTAATCTAATCCATGAGTTGATTTCATTCATATTTTCACTTTTTTTATAAGGATTATCCATCAATATTATTTTTTGGCCACTCCTTCATGGGAACATCATAGGCTTCCCAAAAAAAAATAGAGCATCATTATTCAATGATTATCTTCCTTTTTTTCTTAAACAACCTTTTTAATTTTTGAAAATATGTTACAATACATGAATTTTGTAATGCCTTCTCAAATAGGGGGGAAATGTATACACTCCTTTTTGACCACTTCCATGTCTAAATGGAATTTAGACTAATTTCTACCAAGATATGTAAATTAAGCCTATAAATCACCTAAAATCCCAAATTCATCATCACATTAGATGTAAGTTCCCATAATTGTGTCATGGTATACCTATTTGGGATATTACCTTGTACATAATGATAACCTCTCATAGATTCATCCCTAGTCAGGTTAAAACATAGAAATTTGATATTTTCAACCAATTAAGTGGGGAACTTAACCTAATTCTTGAAATGACCAAGAGACTAAGCAGAATAAATCAATAAAACATATAAAATTAAATTCTTAAGTGAAAATTCCATGTTAAATTGGTGAATATGTAATTTATAAAAAGGATTTTTGAATAAAATATGAGGTCATGATGATTTCATCATCCTTAAAGTCAATAATCATAAAATATCAACATAAATACCATAAAAATTATAAATGTTGAGCCATGCCTCATAAGTAGGATCTCTATCTCAAATCATAAATTTGTATTCCCTCCCAAATCATAAATGCTTGTTCCCTCCCAAACCTAACCAAGGTTAACCTAAACCTAACTACGCATGAGTCTTGGTCACATGGGAAGGCTATAAATACAAGTGTCGTGACCATTTATAAAGGATCTCTTTTGTTTAAAGTTATTATGTAGAATTTATAAGAGAAGATTCATAGACTAATACATGCCAAAGAAATAACCAAAGTTAACAAGGGGAGGTACTTCTGATAAAGTAAGAGCATCGACAAAGACTCCATTAGACACAAGTTTAGCACAAGCTAACATTTATGCCTAATAAAATTAGATTTACAAGGAAGGTGAAAGGGATTTGTCAATTTTTTTCTAGTTGTGTTTTGTTTTGTTTTTTAATCTTTCTCCTCCAAATATCTAATCTTGGGAATGATTTTATTAAGCTTTTTATTTATGTTTTATTATAATAACAAGTTATTATTGAATTTTCTCTTAGATTCCTTACATACAATTTAAAGGTATTTATCCTTTGATAAGCCTTCCATAGTTGTCCTTTTATTTTTATCTAAGTAAGCACTCATATATAACACTACCTAGTTCTTCATCCTCACCATCATCCATTTATATGAGACATCATTATCCTATTCATCCTATTTCATCCATACTATAATCAATAATAAAGGTATAGTCATTAATTTGTATTTATTTTACATTCATGCTTACCTATTTCCTTCACTTCCTACTTCAATGCATGAAATTTGATTAGGGATACATCTACATGTTGCATCTCCATGTTTATTCATGTTGTGCATAATAATGTCTTTTTCTTATTTAAAACATATCCAATTAATCACTTAGCATTAAGGTTGATTTCCCTTCATGTTATCTCATCACTTATGTTTTTCTCAGTGAAGTTGGTCATTTTATATACTGAGATTCATGCCCCCAATAATGAAGTAAGTCTATATTTATGTTATGTGAATTTTATTTCTTAAACAACTAATAGGTCAATGTGGTAATACATAATGCATATATAATTCATATTCATCTTTTATTAATTTTCCTCAATACATCATCACATGATTATTAAAATCATTATTTCATCACTTTAGGACATCCTCATGTGCCTATTTTTTTTATGGCTGCTTAATTCTTTGAACATTCATTATACCATTCACACATAATTTTGTGTCAAAATATCAAACCTTTAAAATATTCACCAATATGATAATTCATCATTTACTTCAATCACTTAACTCCTAAACCAAGCTTGTAATCCAAACTCATAGTTTTGATCTACTTGGGGCACATCAAAGTCTATAACTTATCTATAATCCACCCTATTTGGGGAAAATAAATTCACCATCATCAAAAAATAAATAAATAAATAAATAATCATTATCTAAAATGAGTTAATTTAATCATTGGGTAAAATTCATCAATTCTTTCATCACATCCATAATCATACCTCCCTAAAGGGAGAACTAAATTTGATCTAAGGTCCATTTAGACTATGTAGGCAATGCTCAATTACATGGGATTTTTGAAGTAAGATCTATTATCCTTGAATTTAGCAAGCTCAATTTATGGGATAACCCTTACAAAATTTGTTCATCTCATATTCGATGAGCTCTAAGCTCATAAAATGATGCTAAAATATGCCTCCTTGTGCTTTTTTTCTTCAAAAATTTAGTTTTTGAAAGAAGTTTTCACCAGATGTAGTTCAAATAATTTTTTTTAAACTACACCAAAACCTTCATCTGGTGTAGTCTAGATAATTTTATCTAAACTACACCTAAGCCTCTATAATTGTGCAATTTTTTCCTAATCCTACACTTTTTCCAAGAAATGAATAAAAATGCTAACTCTAGAGAATCAAAATTATTTTTTGTAGATACTTAATCAATGTTATAAGATTCCCTAGCTAAGAGAATAAAGTATAAATTTTAAGGTGTATTTCAAACATCTACAGTAGATTCTAATATAGATCAAATTAGAGATATATAGATTGGTCATGTTGACATGGTTGAGTTGTTACAAAGGTTAGGCAGAGATCCTATTTCTCCACATAGGCAACCTATTCTTAAAAATGAGATACACCTAGCAACTACATTTCCTATCTCAACTTAAGATTCAGAGTTCATCTTAAAAGTTATTTCTCACTTTGATAAAGAAACTAGGTCAGTCAAGGATTCCAATGGAAAAGTGATAATATGATTGGATTTTGAATACTTTGATAATTTTTTTCATCTTTTAGCCATTAAGGAATTGTTAGATATAAGTGTGGAAATAACCCATGAATATTATGATAGGAATCTTGAGAAATGCAAGAGGCACATTAATGCAAATTGGCTAAAGACACCAAGGCATTCAATTGCAAGATGGACAAAAAAAAATTTACCAGAGTGAATATATGGAAGAAATAAGAGATTTACTTACTCTCCTAAGTAGCTTCAAAGGTCTTCCCACATTAAAAATCTTTCAAGAATGGATATATCACTACATTTTTATTATTAATAAAAATAAGCATATAATTTATTGGGAAAGTTAGATTAGTGATGCCATATGCCACCAACTTTTTGAAGTAAGTTATTCTCTCAAGTTCTATATGACTTCTTATCTAGTCTATGCCATAGCCTAAATGAAGAATTTTCTAGGACTGACCAGTGTTGGTGAAAGGAAGAAAGTTCTTATCTATGAGTATTACCCATAGTGATCCTCAAAGAAGGTATTAAACATTTTATAAGAGTTAATGATGCTTTATTATACCAATTCATTTGTATTTTTTTAAAAATAATTAGAGAAGAAAAGGGTTTTAGATTAGGCATGGGTAAAAATGAAAAGGATTGGTTTCATTTTCTTTCAGTTCCTAACTTTCACCTACATTAGGGTAGGCAGATTTAATGAAAAACCTTACATACTACCTAAGTACCAGGTGATAAATTGATTTTAATGGAGATGTGTAGACAAATGATGATCATACAGAAGAATTAATCAAATGCACATAAAAGAGGATTTAAGTTTCCTATAAACATTGGTTGGTACACCATTTTAACTACTACCAAGGCTAAGAATATGGAAACTCAAATGCAATGGATCACCCTTAAAAGGTACAAGAGTAGAAAAGATTTTCATTATAGAATGATGAAGGAAAAGATGAAAGGTAGTTATGTTATATGTGCATAAGATTGAGGATATCTAGGTAGAATGCAAAACTAAAGAATATATAAGGAGACATGATTACATTCATCTTACTACTGATCAAATTGAATATCTATAATTAGCTAACATTTTAGCTGATCTTTCTGATGATGAAAATATATTGGATCATTCATATGAAGGAAATAAAGTTGCTTCAATTCTTATTCCTTCAATCCAATGGTCTATAAAAGAATGCACATCTATCAAAGAGATATTTCAACCCATTCTTTCAAGAACTAATGCCTAGTTGGAATCTAAAGGTATTAAATTAAAATATTTCAAGATAGGGTTAGAAGAATAATATGATGAAGACACTACAAGGAAACATGAGGAATTAAGGATGAAAAATAAATAAGAGGCCTCCAAATCCATTAAGAAACCAATATTTTTATTCATGAGTAAAAGAAATAAGAAAGAAAAAGAAGCTAGTGTTGAGAAGAGTGTTCAAATAGAGACACAAGAGAAAATAAATGTGAGGCACCACCACAATCAACAATTTTGAAACCTCTAGTTCAATAGTCTCTAGAACTTGAATCTATAGAATTAGAAGTTCCTATGGTCAAAACCCCTCAATCAATAGATTCTCAAGTGATATTCTCTGTAGTTCCTTCCATTAATACATCTCTACCAGTTATTTATGTTCCCTCTCAAGATAATTTTTTGGCTCCACATTCTCGTCCTAGTGCCACATTCTTTCAAGTCCCTTCCCAAGGCACTATGGATCAATTTTTTGATTATTTATCTAATTTACTTAGTCCTAAAAAGTCATTAGGATCCCCAACCATTCTATACTTAACTAAAATATATATATAGACAAATTGAAGTCTACATCTTTTGCTAAAATGGCAATTCAGACTCCTATCACCCCAGTGTCAAAAATATCATCAAACCTAAAAGTAACATTCATGCCAACCCAAACCCCACCAATAATAACCACTATCTCATTAGTGTAAACTTTGCTATTAGATACCATTGTTATTCCACTTACTTCATAAACCATTGTTCCTCCTCAAACATCACAATCCTTGGTTTATTTTGCTTAAGAAGACTCATCTCCTCTTCCTCTATGGCTAATTTCTCAAAAACCTAAGAGAAATAAATATGTTTTTTCACTTGATGATTTTTATCTTGGTTAACTTGTCTGAGTAAATCCCAAAATGACAAAGAAGGCCAAAACTATGTCAAGGGTAAATTTTGAATCTAGGCATAAGTATGCTAAAGTTCCAGTGCCTCTTGAAGATAGAAACATTGAAGATACTCAAGCATCTAAATATGTATTAGGATAGATAGATCTTTGGAAACAAACTCATTAAGGTGCAAAGGAAGATTTACAAGCAACAATGTCTTCCTTAATCGAGAGATGTGATAAAGATCAGAAGATCAAAGATCAACTCAAAATAAAAGTGGAACAATTGAATTCTACTTTACTAAAAATCACCCAACCTTCTGAGTCCATTGATCAGGTTGTGCATGAAAATACTAAAGGAGCTATTCAACTTGCAAAAAAATTAGAACCTAGGGTCATGCAGTCAATGCTTAGATTGAGAGATTAATAACACAAGGTACTCAAATAATTGTGTTTTACCATTGGATTTTTTAAGAACTTGAGTGAAATGAAAATATAAATTCAAAAAATAATTACAAAAATCACTCAAGATATGGAGTTGACTAAAAAGGATATTAATACATTGACTCAACTTTGCAAATTCAAACTAGAGCTTCTGGTTGAGCAGAAGGTCATTCCAAACAGGAAAATGTTCATTGAATACAGGGAAGCTATGAAGAATAAAAGAGAAGTTCTAAAGAATCTAGTTAAAGATCTCAAAGAATCTGAAGATATGTGTGATAATAATGTATTAGATCTTGCAGAGCGAATTGGAAAACTCCCTTATCAAGTTAAAAATGTTTCTTAGAAAATTCTTCCTATGGAGATTATTATTCAAGAATTTACATCTTTACTCCAAACAAAGACTAAAATAGGTACTTTCACACTGGACTCCATTGACAAATTAATTTAATTTCAATTCATCTTGAATAATATACAAAGAATCATAGACAAGAGTAAAGATTTACCAGTTAACTTAGAAGACTCTATCACAAGGGTACTTGCCATCTCCAAGAGTAAATTTGGCCCAGATATCAATGAAGTCCAAGATGTCTTAAAGAAATATGAGGATTTTTTAGCGAATAATAAAAAGGAATAAATTCATGTGTCTAAGGACACTTAGTTTTTTTTTGTAAATTTTCATGTGTAATTTTGTTTGGTGTATTTTGTAAGCAGGAAAAGTGCATAGTCCTAAGCAAATTGGACTCTATCAATGAATAAGCTAATGTATTTATGTTTTTCCTATTTTTATTCATAGATCTTCTCTATAAATAGGATTATTTTCTTTGTAAAAATGATCACCAATAGCTATAGAGGGGAAATGCTGCTGAATTGAGAAACAATTTTGAAACTTTGTGTTCATATTGTAAATCTTGAATTCCATTCAATATAAGAAAATCAAGTGATTTTTAAACCTTTGTGTTGAGATAAAATTGTGGTGTGTTGGAAATGTTCCTATTTATTTTACATTACACTTTATTATGAGTTGATTGAATTGTGGTATGGAATTTATATAAGATGGAAGGTGTCAGGAAGTTGATTTTGGAGTCTTTGAGCTACTTTTTAGTTACTAGGTTTGTGGTCATCATTGAAGGTGAATTACTGAGGATACTTTGGGCTATCAGTTATTCTTCTTTGATAATTTTAATATTCCTTAGAAATAAGGTGAATACTTTGGGGTACACTTTAATCTATATTTTAATTTTACTCTAATGGTATTATTCTTATTAATCTTTCGGCTAACAAATTGAATACCAGTTATATTTGGTTCATCAAGTGATCTTAGATTTTCAAATTATATCACAAAGAATGGAATAATTTTTTTTATTAAACATAAATTCTAAAAAAAGAGAATTGGGTGATATGACAACACCCACTATGATAAAATTATTGTAAATAAGTGTAAATAATTAAGTGTTATGTTAGTTGACAATAAAAGGGAGCCTCCCCTTGTCTTTAGGAGATATTTTATCTCATCACATTGTGATTTAAATATCCATTTTATTAGTAAAAAAATATTCATCAAACAATTTTTGGTGACTCTACTAGGGATTTCACTCAAGCAACCAAGATCTACACTCATTTGGTTGAAATAAACCAAAACCTTATTATTTTATACTATTTTTCTATAGTTAATCTCTTTTCTTTTTGAGTACTTTCACATTCTGGAAGAATAAAGCTACATTCATGGTAGAAGGGAAGTGGGACTCATTGATCCAACATTTGAATTATTTCAAGAAAATAACATTGATATTTTATCGACATGTGTAAGGTCACCTCTTTAGTGTATAAGAATTTTTCCACCTAAAAATATAATATCTCCTATACCAAGAGAAGCTTACAACATTCATAGAGTTTTGCCTATTTTTCCATTCCAAAGGTTTTTCATACCTCCATATAATCCACAAAGAATGGCAGATCAAGGTCCATGAGGACTATTTTGTATCCTTTGAATTTGGCACCACCATCTCATGAACTACCTCATGGCTCACAAAATGTTTTTCCTAAGTTTCATGGTGATGGGAAAAAACATTTGGATAGACATATTTCTGCATTCTACATTGCATGTGGAGTTCTTGGAGTGGAACATGAAGATGTTTCTATAAGTTTGTTTGTAGAAACACTTCAAGGAATTGCTGTTGATTGGTTCTATTATCTTAAAATTAGTATTATCACTAATTGGGATACACTCAAGACTAAGTTTGAGGTAAGGTTCAAGCTTGCAGAAGATGCTCATGCCTTATTGGCTTAGCTTACATAAATAAAGAAGGAAGCACATGAGCCTATGAATGAGTTTATGGAAAAGTTTAACAAGTTGAGGAAAAATATTTCAATAGTTGTTCAACCTACACCTAAGAATATGAAGTGCTTCTTCATCAATTCTTAACTATCAAAAGTGATTTTTCTTTTGTGAAAAATAGCCCCAACAGATCTCAATGTTTCTCAAATTTTGTAAATTGAGATAGAAGATGATTTTATTATAGCAGGGAAGGTGAGAAATAATTTTATTAAGTCTATAAAGTAGCATTCTACAAATTTACCTTTTCCTAGCACTATAGATCCCATGGTTCAAAAGCTAGCAAATGGCTTGTTTACACTTAAGAAGAAAATGTCTCAAGGCATGTCTTTTCCTTCATACAAGGATGTTCCATGAAGAAAATATCTAAATGCTTCAAATTTTTCCAATAACATTACTAGAAATTAAAATTAGAGGCACTGCCAGATAATGCAACATTTAATTGGTTGGAACTTGAGAATTATGATGTTTCAGAGTTAGAATATGTTTCTAAAGATGATGATAATCCATTTATAGGAGATGAAGAGGGAGAATATGGTGACTCTAATATCAGGTTTCTCAACTTTGAAGAAGAAGTTGAACAAGAGGAAGATACACATGGTGAGTCTTATGCCATCTTCACCCATTCTCAAAGTCAGCCAAATCAAAAACAAAAGGTTGATAAAATAAAATCCAGGGATGAACAATGAAATGAGGTTACAATTTACAAAAGAGGAACTCATTTTCCAATTGAACCAAAGGATAGGGTGGTGGATAAATAAGTAAGTACTCATAATTCTACCTCTTCTCCTTCAATGTCTATACCTAGTGCCCAAAACCTAAAAATGAAAATGTTTTGCCTTCCTCAGCTACCCCATATCTATCTTTGGATATAATTTATCATGAAAAGAATACTAAAATCCAAATGTCAGAAGTAGAGTACCTCTAATCAAACCCTGATCAATTTGAAAGATTGGCAATATTTGTAAAAAGCAAAAGGTTTAATTCTAATTAGACTTCAACTAAGAGTGTACCAATTAACCCTCAGCCAAAATAAAAGAAAAATAACTTGGTTGTAACTCTTACACCTAATTTTATAAAAATATAACCTTTCTATATTTCCTTATTTCTCAATGGTTATAAGCTTAGTAATTATGTTATTGATTTGAGTGCTTCCAATAATGTAATGCCTGCCAAGGTGGCTACTACCTTGGGTTTAACCTTGACAAAGACTTTTGGTCATTTATTCTTAATGGAAACCAAAAAATTACCTCTCATAGGCTAAATTAAGGATGCAAAATTTGAATTTATTGTGTTTCAAGAGAAAAAGATCAAAATGATAGCTCTAGTGGCTGATCTTCTAGCCTCATATGGAGTTCTATTGGGACATAAATTTTGTAAAGATTTTTTAGGAGAAATCAATATGGATCGGCTTAAGGCTAGGATACTTGTTAAGGGTTTTATGTGAAACTTCACCTATAGAAGCAAGTGAAGTACACTGTAACAAAGACTAAAAACCCAAAAGCTCAAATTTTCTTTGAAAACTCTAGAATAGGTATGTATTTCTTGACTATAGATGAAGATCCAATATCTTCAAATGACATTTTAGAAAAAGATAAAAAAAACTAGAAGATTTTATTTCTTTAGGTGAAGGGATTTTGGATTTTGATACTACTAAGGTTGAGATTTCAAATGATGTTTGGACTTTGGAATTTGATGGCAGTTGCTCTTCAACTAGACCTAGAGCTAGGATAGTTCTCATATGCCTAAAAAAATCTTCCTTTTCTCTTTTTATTTACAGTTTGATAATACTAATAATACCATGGAGTATGAGGCCTTGTTATTAGGAATGGAATTTGCATGAAAGAAATTGATCAAAAATATTCATGTGTAAGGTGATGCTGATTTAATCATTTGCCAAGTTAGGAACCTATATCAAACAAAGAATGAAAGACTAAGGAATTATCTCAATCAAATTTAGGATCACATGAAAAGTTTTTATATGTTAAATATATCAATAATTATAATAGAATACAATGATAAAACCAATTCATTCATTTTTTCAACCACTCTCTTGATTCCTCACAAAGATTTTCAAGAAAACAAGTATATCATTAAGTTGGATTTTTGACCCAGTGTTATCGACAATGTTAATTATTTATAGGTTTTTAATAATGATGAGTAATTCATCTCATTATTAGAGAAGGTGGAAAATTTTAGTGAGTTGTATTTTAAAGGAAGTGATTCTACTTCTCAAGAATCAATTTTTGAAGTTAATGAGGAAACTAGTAGATAAATCTTATAGATAAAAGGGAATAAGATTCCTAAAGGGTTGGTATCTTTGGAAATATTTTTTTATAAGAATGATTGATTCATAAAATGTAACCAATTAGAATATAATTCATCTAAAAAATTTGAGCAAGTTAATATAGGAATAAAGAGTGACCCCAAAATGATAAATATTGGGAAATGTTACTCATTAGAGGAAAGAGAAAAGTTGGTGACTCTTCTATGTTAGTACATTGATGTATTAGCATAATCATATGATGATTTTAAATATTTTTTACCTAAGTGTAACATTATATTCCTCTCATGCCAAGATCTCAGCCTCACAAGTAAAAATAGGGGTAGTAAAATCCCAACATATCAAGTACTATCCTCACTAAAATTCAAAAGATGTTGAAATATCGCATTATATTTCCCATAAATCACTCCACATGGATAGAAACTATTGTTCCTATAAGGAAAAAAAATTAAGAGATTCATATTTGTTTTGAATTTTAAAATTTAAATCAATTATCACTTAAGGATAATTACCCACTCCTAGTAATGGATCAAGTATTGCAAACTATGACTGGTGTAAAGATGTTGTCTATGCTAGATGGTTTCTTAGGATACAATCAAGTGGAGGTTCATGATGAAGATCAACATAAGATATCCTTCACTACCCATGGGGTACTTTTGCATATCATAGAATGCCTTTTGGATTCATCAATGTTGGTGTTGCCTTTTAGAGGGCTATGAATTGGGATTTTTAAGATATAATTGGTAAGTTTATTATGGTTTATCTAAATGACTTAACTATTTTCTCCAAAAATCATCAATTTAATTATGACCATTTGTAACAAGTGCTTGAGAGATGTTGTGAGTATGGGATATCCCTTAAACCCAAGAAATCCATTTTTGGTGTTACAGAAGGTAAGCTCCTTGGACACATTATATCCAAGGAAGGGATCAAGATTGATCTTGAATGGGTTGAGTCAATTCAAAATCTTACTTTACCATAAATTAATAAGGGAGTGCATTCTTTCTTTGGAAAGGTTATTTTCTTGTAGAGATTTGTTCTTGATTTTGTTGAGAAGACACACCACATTGTCAATATGATGAAAGGAAAATCCATTTTTCATTGGAATGCAGAAGGGAGAAATGTTTTTCATGAAATTAAGGAATCTAATGCACTTGATTTTATCTTAGTTTGACTTAATTATACCAATAACTTCATTATGTATAGTTATGCTTCTGGGCATACCTTATCTACCATCTCGGTAAAACCAAATAAAGATGGGATCGAATCTCTTATATGATTCATGAGTTGACCTTTAAAGGATCACAAGCTCAAATATTCATCCATTGACAAACATGAATATGTGGTGGTGAAAGTAATCAAGAATTTTAGGTACTACATCCTCAATTATCACACCATTGCATTAGTACCAAACTATACTGTTAAATCTATTTTTACTCAGCAATAGTTTAGAGGCAAAAGAGTTAATTAGATTAATAAAATCTAATATTATTATATGGAGATCAGGCCTACAAAACTTGTACATGGAAAAGGTTTGTGTCAACTCATGGCAATTATTAATTCAAAAGAATCATATAAAAATGAAGAAGACATTGAGGAAAATCTTCCCATAGTCTTACTTGTAGGTATAATGAATGAATGGTATTATGACATTATTCATTTTATCACATATGGACAATGTCTAGAATTTTTGTCTTGCAAAGAGAAGAGAACAATAAAGCTCAAGGATAAAAATTTCATCCTTTGGGACAAAGGTTTGTACAAGTAAAACATTGATGGAATTTTTCTACAATGTGTAGATAAGGTACAACAAGGTAAGTTGTTGGAATCTTTCCATGATTTGGCTTGTGGTGAACATTTTTTAGCCACAGTCACAACTCACAAGATCCTGCAGGCTAGATATTATTGGCCAACACTTTTTTAGGATGCATACACTTGGGTACCTAAATGTGAGAAGTCTTAGTAGTTTATAGGGAAACCTAAGTTAGTCACCTTGCCTCTAAAGCTAGTAGTCATTGAAGAACCTTTTCAATAATGGGGTATTGATTTCATTGGTGCAGTGAACCCATTATCAAGTGCATATCATAGATATGTTCTCATGGCTATGAATTACTTCACTAAGTGGGTGGAAGCAATTCTAACCAAATATGTCACTTCAGAGGTTGTTTGTAATTTCCTCAAAGTGAATATCAATACAAGGTTTGGTGTGCCAAATAAAGTTGTAACTAATAATGTTGCTTGTTTCACATCCCATGATATGACTCAATTTTTTTTGAATATGGGATCATTTTGTCTCATACTTCAGGCTACTTCCCTCAAGGAAATGGTTAGTTTGAGTCAAGTAATAAGAATTTGGTAACTATAATCAAGAATTTGGTAGAAGATAAATAGAGAACATGGTATAAAACATTATATGATGCATTATGGGTTGATTGTATTACTCTTAATAGAGTGATTGGTATGTCTCCTTTTCAAAAAAATTATGGATTGAGTGCAAAAATACCAATGCCATTAGAATTAACCACTCTCAAATTGGCTAAGGCAATTGAAGAGAAAACATTTGAAAGCTCCTTAGACAAGTGTATTATGTACCATATTGAGATAGAGGATCAATGTACAAAGGTAGTGTACCATATTATATAACATCAAAGTCATGTCAAGGAACTTTTCAATAAGAAAGCTAAATCATGAGAATTCCAAGTTGGGGATTTAGTCCTTTTATGGGACAAAATAAGAGAGCCAAAATGAATGGATGGAAAATTTGATTCTCTATGGAGGGGTCCTTTTCTCATTCATCAACTTAGTGGGGAACATAGTTTCTTCTTGGCATACCTGGATGGAAAACCACTACCATTACCCTATAGTGGGAAACCTCTAAATATTTTAACTCAGTGAAGTTTTAGATAAGTTTATACATTTTATAAATATCTATATATTCTTATTTATTTTTGTTTTATTCTAGTCTATCACATAACTCCATGGCCTAATGGACAAAGGCAATAAGAGTTCTAGGATTTTAGTTTCTTAAAGTGTTTTAAAGAATACTTGAAGGAAATTCCCTAGTCAAAGATATCTATTATACTTTAATTTAATAGGCTCAATTCATGGTATAACCCCTATGAAACTTGTTCATCTCATATCCCATGAGCTCTAAGTTCACAAAATGATGCTAATATTGGCCTCGTTATGCTTATTTTTCCTCAAAAAGATACTTTTTGAAGGAACTTTCACCTAATGTAGTTCAAAGAATTTTTTCTAAACTACACCAAAACCTTCATCTAGTGCAGTTCAAAGAATTTTCTCTAAACTACACCTAAGCCTCCAAAATTGTGTAAATTTTTCTCACAACTACACCTTTTCCAAGAAATGATGAAAAATGCTAACTCTAGAGAATCAAAATTATTTTTTGATGATACTTAATCAATGTTAGAAGATTCTCTAGCTAAGAGAATAATGAATTATAAATTTCAAAGTGTATTTCCAAAATTTGTAGTAGATTCTAATGAAGATCAAATTAGAGATACAGAGATTGGTCATGTTGACATGGCCAAGTTCTTACAAAGGCTAAGTAGAGATCCTATTACTCCACATATGAAACATATTATTAATAGTGAGATACACCTAGCAGCTGAATTTCTTGTGTCAGCTCAAGATCCAAAGTTAATCTTAATAGCTACTACTCACATTGATAAAGAAACTAGGTCAATCAAGGATGCTAGTGGAAAAGTGATAATTCAACTAGATGTTGAATACTTTGATAATTTTTCTCATCTTTTGGACATTCCAAAATTCTTAGATATAAGTGTAGCAATAACCCAAGAATATTATGATAGGAATCTTGAGAAATGCGAGAGGCACATTAATGAAAATTGGCTGAAGACACCAAGGAATTCAATTTCAAGATGGACAAAAAGTTTTTACCAAAGTGAATTTATGGAATAAATAGGAGATTTAATCACTCTCCTAAGTAGGGTCAAAGGTCTTTCCATATCAAATATCTTTCAATAATGGATGTATCATAGCATTTTTATTATTAAGAAAAATAAGCAAAAAAATTATTAAGGAAGTCACATTAGTGATGCCATATGCCACCAAATTTTCGAATTAAGTTATTATATCACTTTCTATATGACTTATTATTTGGTATATGTTGCATCCTACATGAGGAATTTTCTAGGACTGACCAATGTTGGTGAAAGGAAGAAAGTTCTTGTTTATGAGTATTATCCATAGTTAACCCTCAAAAAGGTATTATACATTTTAGAAGAGTTAACGATGCTTTATTCTACCACTTCATTTGTATTTTTTATATGAATTCAAGAAGAAAAGGGTTTTAGATCAGTCATGGGCAATAATTAACAATATTGGTTGCATTTTCCTTCAATTCTCAACTTTCACCTACATTAAGGTAGGTGGATTTAATGAATAAACTTATGTGCTAACTAATTACCCAAGTGATAAATTGATTTTAATGGAGATGTGTAGACAAATGATGATTTTACACAATAATTAATTAGATGCACGTAAAAGAGGATTTAAGTTTCCTATAATCATTAGATGGTACACCATTTTAACTACTCCCAAGGCTAAGACAATGGAAACTCAAATGCAATGGATCATCCTTAAAAGGTACAAGAGTATAAAATATTTTGATTATAAAATGATGAAGGAAAAGCTAAAAGGTAATTATTTCCATGTGCACAAGATTGAGGATATCTAGGTAGAATGCATAACTAAATAAGATGTGATTAGAATTGATTATGTCATCTTACTATTGATCAAATTGAAGAGCTACAATTAGCTAACATTCCATCTGATCTCTCTGATGATGAAAATATATTGGATCCTTCATATGAAGTAAATCAAGTTGATTATACTCATATTTATTCAATCCAATGGTCTATAAAAGAATGCACATCTATCGGAGAGAGATTTCAACCCATCGCTACAATAACTAATGCCTGGCTGGAATATAAAGGTATTAAATTAAAATATTTCAAGATAGGGTCAGAAAAAGAATATGATGAAGACACTATAAGGAAAGGTGAGGAATTGAGGACAAATAATAAATAAGAGGCCTCTAAATCCACTCATAAACCAATATTTGTGTTCATGAGTAAAGGAAAGAAGAAAGACAAAGAAGCTATTATTGAGAAAAGTATTCAAATAGAGACATAAGAGAAACTAGATGTGAGCGAGGCACTACCTCAATCAATAATTTTGAAACCTCTAGTTTAGTAGTCGCTATAACTTGAATCCACATAATCAAAAGTTCTTGTAGTCAAAACTCCTTAATCAATAATTTTTGAGGTGACATTCTCTATAGTTCCTTCTATTAGTACATGTATACTAATTGTTTTGGTTCCCTCTCAAGCTACTCTTTTGGCTCTACCTTCTCCTCCTAGTGACACACTCTTTCAAGTCCCTTCCTAAGTCACTCTAGATCTCTAGATTAAGTATTTGATTCTTTTTATAATTTACCTAGTCCTACAAAATAATTGGGATCCCTAACTAGTCTGTACTTCACTCAATAAGATATATACAAATTCATGTATGTGTCTTCTGCTAAAATGACAACTCAAGCTCTTGTCACCCCAATGTCCAAAATATCATTAGACCTAAAATAAACATTCATGTTAACCCAAACCCCACTAGTAATAACCACTATCCCATTAGTGTCAACTTCTCTATCAAATGCCTCTGATATTGCACTTCATAAACCATTGTTCCTCCTTAAATATCAAAATCCTTAATTTATCCTGCTCAAGAAGATTCATCTCCTTTTCCTCCATGGATAATTTATAGAAAACCTAAGAGGAAGAAACATTTTTTTCCTGATGATTTTGATCTTGGTCAACTTGTCCTAGTAAAGCCCAAAATGACAAAGAAGGTCAAAACTACATCAAGGGTAATTTCTAAATCTGGGCATAAGTTTGTTGAAGTTGTAGTGCCTCCTAAAGATAGAAACATCAAAGATATTTAAGCATCTAAATATCCATTGGGATGGGTAGATCTTGGGAAACAAACTCATAAAGGTGCAAAGGAAGATTTAAAAGCAATAATGGCTTCATTGATTGAGAGCTATGATAAATACAAGAAGGTCAATGATCAATTCAAAATACAAGTGGAAAAACTAACTTCTACTTTACTCAAAATCACCTAACCTTTGAATTCCATTAATCCTGTTGTGTATGAAAATGATGAAAGAGATATTCGACTTGTATAAAAAATTAGATCTCACAGTCATGTAATCAATGCTTGCACTGAGAGATTAATAACACAAGGTACTCAAATGTTGTATTCTAACATTGGATTTTTAAAGAACTTGAGTGAAATAAAAATATAAATTCAGCAAACAATTGAAGCACTCACTCAAGATTTTGAGTTGACTGAAAAGGATATTGATACATGGACTCAACTTTTCAAATTCAAATTAGAGCTTTTAGTTGAGTAGAAGTTCATTCCAAATAGTAAAATGTTCATTGAATACATGGAAGCTATGAAAAATAAAAGATAAGTTCTCAAGAATCTAGTTAAATATCTTGAAGAAGTTGAAGATATGTGTGATAATAAGATGTTAGATCTTGCAAAGAGAATTGGAAAACTCCCTTGTCAAGTTAAAAATGATTCTCAAGAAATTCTTCATATGGAGATTATTATTCAAAAATTTACTTTTTTACTCCAAAAAAAAACTGAAACAAGTACTTTCATGTTGAACTCCATTGACAAATTAATTGAATTTCAAGTCATCTTGAATAAACTACAAAGAATCATGGACAAGAGCAAGGATTTTATAGGTAACTTAGAAGATTTTATCACAAGGGTACTTGTCATCTCCAAGAGTACATCCAACCTAGATAGAAATAAAGTCCAAGCTATCTTAAAGAAATATGAGGAGTTTTTAGAGAAGAATAAAAAGGAATAAATTCCTATGTCTAAGGACACTTTCTTTGCTTTTGTAATTTTTCATGTGTAATTTTGTTTGGTGCATTTTGTATATAGGAAAAGTGCACTATCCTAAGTCAAATTGGACTCTATCAATGAATAAGTCAATGTATTTATGATTTTCCTATTTTTTTTCATAAATACTCTCTATAAATAGGAATATTCTATTTTAAAAAAAGAATCACCAATAGGTATAGAGGGGAAATGCTAATAAATTGAGAAATAATTTTGAAACTTTGTATTCATATTTAAAATCTTGAATTCCATTCAATATAAGAAACTCAAGTGATCTTCCAATATTTGTGTTGAAATAAACTTGTGGTGTGTTGGAAATGTTCTTATGTCTTTTCCATTACACTTTATTATGAGTTTATTGAATTGTGGTATGAAATTTTTATAAGATGGAAGGTGCTAGGAAGCTTATCTTAGAGTTTTTGAGCTACTTATTAGTTACTGGGTTTATGGCCATCATTGAAGGTGAATTAATGAGGAGACTTAGGGATAAAAAGTATTTTTATTTAATTTATTTTAATATTTTTTAGAAATAAGGTGAAGACTTTGGGATGCACTTTATTCTATCTTTTAAGTTTACTCTGTTGGTATTATTCTTATTAATATTTTGGCTAACAAATCTGAATACCGATTATATTTGGTTCATCAAGTGATCTTAGATTTTCAAAGTATATCACAAAGAATGGAAGAATTTTTTTTATTAAACATCAATTCTGAAAAAATAGAATTAGATGATATGACAACACTCACTATGATAAAATTATTGGAAATTAGCATAAATAATTAAGTATTATGTTAGTTGAAAATAAAAGGGAGTGTCTCCTTATCTTGAGGAGAGATTTTATCTCATCACACTTTGGTTTAAATAGCCATTTTTATACCATTTTATTGGTAACAAAATATTCACCCAACAAGATCAACCATTCTTCATTCACATTCCAATCCCCTTGATCCCATTTTTAATTTGTGCAATAGGTTAAAACCTTGATCTATCATGAAAATAAATCAATCAATTAGTTATCCATATAATCTTGTACCTTTCACAATACTTGGGGAAAATGAAAATTACAACTCCATCATCAAGATAATTTTCCCACATTCACCTTTCTTGGGTAAAATCAAAGTGTGTATATTTTCTCAGGATATATATTTTTTGAATCAATCTTACTTGGGGAAAATTAGTCCATCATCATTGAAAATAAAAATATTTAAGCATTATCTTAAGTGGGTTAAGTACATCCATATATTAATCTCATCATCATATCCTACATCCCAATCCCTCTTTGTTCATCACCCACCAATTGATTCTTTCATTCAAGCTTCTTTATCTCTTTTTAAAGATCCCATCTGTATCCTTCAACCCTTCATGTCCTCTTGAGGGGGCATCATCCATCACATTCTTTCATCATCATCATCATCATCATCATCATCATCATCATCTATTTTTTATTCACCCTTTATTTAGCTTCTTATTTTTTTTAAAGTTTTTACTCCATTAGTTATGTCTCATAGTGCCTTATGAAAGAGGGGTAAAATATAGAAGCTTAAAATTAGATAATTTGTGACAATTTTAACTAATCAGTGTTATATTTGCACTAACATCCCTAGCCTTCACTATTCATCACCCCTAACCAATTAAGTCATTTCTTCTATAACCACCTTCAATACCATAAAATTTTCATCATATTCCATTAGTTAATTAATTAGAATTTATTAACTAATCCTTCCCTAATTCCATGGATTTTTAAGATCTATAATTATCAAATTCTAAAAATAAACTAATTTCCACATCATGACATCATCTTCCACCCCCTTCCACTTTTTAAATTTCAATGATGATACAAGCTCCGCTTGTCCCCAATCATCTAAATTTTATAATCTAAAGATTCCTTTTTCCAAATTTTAATGATATCACAGGATCCACCTATCCTACATCATCTAAATTTTATAATAAAAAGATTATTTTTTCTAAATTTAAATGATATCATAGACTCCACTGATTCCCATCATATAAATTTTATATCCAAATATCCCTTTTCCCAAATTTCAATGATGTCATAGGCTTTGTTTATCCCCCATCATCTAAATTTTAGAATACAAACATTATTTTCTCCAAATTTAATTATCCACATCAAATTTTGCTAACCTCCACTATCAAATAAAAAATCCATTTAATATTCCATGGATCCAATGTCCCCACCTATTTCCCACTCTTAATATTTCCACTAAATAATTTAATAACCTCCTTTAAATTCACACATCCTCCATAATTGATCTCTAACAAAGATAAATGGATCTCATTAATAAAACCAAAAATATAAATGAAGCCATTCACCTTTATTTCCACCAATATTTAATTATACAACTAAGTTTCATCCAAAAACTATCCATCAAATCTTAAACTCATCAATTCAATCAATCAAGAATCAACATTTCAAGTAGAAGTGTTTTTGAATCTTGATGTGCCTTAATCAAGTCTTTTTAACTATAGTCATGATCAATCTGAGAAACATTCAATCTATAAAAAGAGTAAGTGAAGGTACACTATTTATCATTTCATTCTTTAATTATTTAATTATTATTAGATAGATCATCTAAAATACATTAAAATGTATTATTTAGCATTTTTATTTATTTTGAATTTTAACTAACCATCTAATAATCTTGTTCTCACGTTACATTTTTCATACAATATTATGACTTTTGGTATGAATAATGTGTCAATCATATTCTCACACATCTTCATTATTACATTAAATGATTTCATCCATCGATTCCTTCAATTATACTTAGATGATTGGATAATTTATGGGTTGGAGAAAGACCACCATGCAAATTGTTTCCTAATATTTGAGCATTATTGAAAATTATATATCTCCTTAAATTTCAAGAAGTACATTTTTTGACATCCTTTGAAACATTTCCTAAACATTTTATTTTCAAATAAGGGATAATTTGATATCTATAAAATATATATTTTATCTTAAATTTATATATTCCAACCATACAAAGGGGTGTGCACATGTTTCTAATAAACATGAGCTAACATTACAAGGTCATTTATAATTAATCAAAAAATTTAGTGCCACTGGAAGAACTATTATGTAAGGATGGTCCATCTTTTAGATAAAGAAACAAACATAAACATTTGATACATTGAAGGAAAAACTTGAAAGTGCATCCATCTTATAGTTTCCAAATTGGAATGTGTATGTAATAAGAAATGAATCAAATCTACAAATCAATCCTAGATTGGAAAAGATAGATCCTACTTACACTTTCAATTGAGGATATATTATATAATCAGGGTCATGACCAATATGGATCTACTAGACCTGATGAGGGCATCTCTTATAATAATAATATCACTAGGGAGGGTTCCAAAGCCTCCATTAAAGTAAAACTATGAAATAACCCTAACTAGGTTCTATGTTTTCATCTTTACTAAACTAATAACAAGTAAAGCAAAAATCTAATCTAGTTGTAGATACCAAACATTTTCACACTATGATTCTGAGTATTGAAATACCCCTAGACTACCCTAGGACCCTCTTAGAACTAATTTGACTTATCAACCCCTAACCAAACCTAACCCATAGTTAGTTTGATTAAATTAGCTTAAACCAACCTTTTACCTATTTTTACCCTTCACCCTTAACTGTCGATGATCGAGTTGATTTTTGATGATCACTTTGACCATCGATGGTTAGAGTGTATATATTTAACCACCAACATGAAAACTCACCTACCTTGTTTTTTTGAAAATAACTCATCTAAACCCAATTGTGATCCATGGCATGTGTGATTTAAAATTAGGAATCCTAACTCACATATTGTTACAACTCTCTTGCCTTGCCTATAAGAAGAGAAGAGCAAAGAGGTGAAGATCATCTACAATTATTACCAAGAGCATATGCATTTACAATTATCTTTTTGTAGGTCATTCATCATCAAAATTCTAGTAAACCAACTATTATATCAAAGAGCCAAACTTGCTTCTACAACTTTACCAAAACACTAAGTACCATTACTCTACTAGAATCATGCTAGACTCCATCAACAAGTCAACCAACCCAATCATTCACCCAATTCACTTTTTTCAAGATAAGTACTTGGTTTTTAGTATTCTATTACTTTATTTTCTTTTTTCTCATATCCTAACACTAACCTAGCTCCCAAAATCTCACTTTGTGATCCCATCAATTAGCCTATTATCAACCTAAATCTACGTGTAGTAAATGTCGATGGTTATCTCAACCATCAATAATCTATCTAACTATTTATGATCACCTTGACCATTGATGGTCACTCTAACCATTGATGATCAGCCCAACCATCGATGGTCACTATGGAAGCAAATTCTAGCAAGATATTTTCAGCCACCTACCCCCAGCCAAACTTAATTCTCTATGTCCCTAGCTATTCATAGACCCCTTCCTATTTTTTTGAAGCATACTCCAACCATATAACACTAGTATTAATTAGCTTATCACTATTTTAATCATTTATAGTCTATTTTGTTATCAAACATTCTTTGTGTTCAATTTCAATACCTTTGATTATTGATGAAGGTAATTTATATTCTATTTATAAACTTAATTGTTTAAAATATGTGGATTAATATCCCTTAAGTAATCTCTTGATTTTGGGATCTAGCTATAGTTAGGCAATCCACTCAACTATCTGTCTAACAAATAAATTTGCTTTAGTGAGTTTTTATCTGCATGTCATCCTCCCAAGACAAATAGGAGTTTGAATAATCTTTTGTTTCCATACGTGCACAATTAAATAGGTCTTTCAGACATACTCATACTTAGTTTCTTCTTCTCTTTCTAAAATAATAAGCAAAAATTTATTGAAACATTCTACCACACCTAGTGGGACACTTATGTCTTTACTTGGGTTCTTATTTTCTTACATTTTATCTCTATTTTATGCTCATTAATGAAAACAAAAGTTTTTCTTGGGCTTAAAATTAAGTGCATACATCAACTAATTTAAAGTTTAATTCACATAGCTTAACTTAAAATTAAAGTAATTTATCATAGATTCACTCTTTATTGCACACACTCAACCAAACCACTTTAATCAATTAAACATCAAAGAAACTTGAGATAAGGCTTGACTAAAATTTCATCACCAAGTGGTAAACTTACCCTTTCTTGGTGATCCCACTTGGATGTCATTACCAAGGGAAGAACCAACTTAGCTCTCTGGTTAAGTATAATATCAGGATATCAATATATATAGGCTAAACACTTGACACACTTATTTCTATGGTGTGTGAAGTTAGGGGGTAGGCCCCAATACCAAGACATGTATTGATTCCAAGTTAGACTCTTTTTGAAAGCACAAATACAACCTAAAACCTACTTTTGACTTCTTCTCTAGTACCTACTCTATAAACCAATTTTAGTCACATAATTTATAAAGGCATAAGCTAGAAGTGAGATTAATTAAAAATCTAGGGCTTAACATCTCTTTTAGAGTGTGATCCGATTTCTTTGATCATTTCTTGTCTTCTCTTTATTTTATAGTGAGTTTGTTTGTGCTTTCTCTCTTACCTATCTCATATGGTTCCCACTCATTAGTAGAAAAGAGACCTTACAGAGCAAAACCCATTGATTATCAACTAATTCACAATCAGATATACTTCTCTTGATAAAAAATGAACAAGGAGATTAACCATGGATTTGTAACTTCTACCTCATTTAAATGTCAACTCAGGGATGTATACTTGATAAGATGACATCACTCTATATGCACACTCAATATTTAATTTGACATTATACTAATTGTATCTAAGATGCTAAAGTGCAGTAAATTAAATGCTTGAAATGAAAGTATTGTAAAATAAATGCTTATGTGTGGAAGCTTCCCTAATTGAATCTAAGTAAGAATTTAAATCACACAACTTATAAATGAAACACATAATGCTCAAAGAAATCAAATGACATGCTTAGATAAAAAATAAGTTGGATTTTTACTATAGAATTAAAAATGGGGCCCTTCCTCCTTCCAAGTCTAGCTTCAACCCTTCCTCTTACAACACTAAATTGAACTCAAAATTTCTCACTCATATTAATGAAAAGTTCAAAAATGAATTATTGCATGAAGATGAAATCACAATCACTTAACATAATGTAATTCTAACAATCTCTATTAAACATATACTATTATTTATCTCTCAACTCTACTACTACATATTTTTATACCATAAAGGATATTGTTTTATGAAAAATAATATATACATTCTATTATAAGATACATTTGAAATTGAGATAACTAAAATTGGTTCCTTTCACTAATGATGTCCTTCATGTGAATCTTGTGACTTTGTTGTAAGATAAATAAAGTTATTTGGTTCTTTAACCACTTCCTTATTGAGTTCCATATTGGTTAGAGTCATTTCTATGAGTCGGTTAGAAGAGAATAATTTTTTTTTCATCCATGGCTTTGGTCATGTAGTGGCTACAAAATGGTCTGTGTAATGAGATTCCTTCTATTGTAAGCTGTTCCATGCTATAGACCTATTTCTCCAAAAAATCTTCAAAACATGTTTATATAAAAATCATCCTAAAGCAATAGACAAGCATCATATATTTAATTTTAATATATAATTTTAACTATTTACAATAGTTTGAAAACATGATTCTATATGGCTTATAAAAGTAAGAAACAATATGTAAAAGTGTTCAAAAGCATAGTAAATAAGCAAGATGAGTATAATAAATGGACACAATAATAGGACATTTATGGGGCTCACCACACACCCAACTTTAATATCTTACTTGACCTCAATAACCACACTTGTTCTTTCCCAATTCATAAAGAAATCTAAAATCCATGTGATCTATAACACCACTAGTAAGGTGAATGTAAAATTTGTGCTTCTTTTCAAATAGTTGCCAAATTTTGGCTTATCTGACTTGATCCACTAAGGTTTTATTCTACCAATCTAGAATAGGGTACTATAATAGGGGTGGATAGAAATTTATGTTCAATAATTGTGATCTCATGTCACTTGTAAGAAAAATGTATTTTGTGGTCCTAGTAAATGTTGATTTTAAATTAAAAGGGGAATAAGGCTCCCTCTTTCTTAATTATAGGGCGAGATCATTCCATCATTCAGTGCATGATTCTCTTGAAGAAGGACTAGTAGAAGCTCTCAATCCTAAATAAAAATCTTGAACCTTATCACAATTCTACCAAACCAAGTTCTTAATTCATTCTTCAACATAATATTATCCCATTCTAATAAAAAAACATTAGGTGACATTGATTTACTCCTAATAAACAACTAACTCTCTTTCTCATTTTTCTTGTATTATTCTATTTCTTCTTCTCTTCTCTATTCATTTAAAAAATATGATGAAAATTCCTAGAGTTGGACATCTCCAACATATAAATTGGGGTTTCACTCTCTATAATACAAAACAACATAATTGTGTAAGTAGAACTCACACAGTTGTGATTGTTCTATCTATTAACTTTCTTTATAAATAAAAAAGAATGAAATGGGATCAATAACTTTATGGGGCATATCATAATAAATTCTCATAAAGCTGAACTTGTGCCATTGTTCTTCAAGATAAACTAAATAAACTTTTATAGGATGCCTAAAATAAAGGAGTTATTGTGTTATACCATTCATGTGCTCAAATTTATATTTCAGTTTGGTGATGCTCTCTTCCTTCAAATTATTTTTCTCTTTCAATTTCCTATTTTAATTCCTTAGTTCCTTCATAGATTCAAATTGATTATCCATCCAATTCAATACTTTAGAAGATATTGTAAAATAGGAGTGATACTTGAACTCAGGGGAAGCTTTATGTTCCTCTTGTTGATTGACCTCTACATAAGGTTTTGTATTGATATATATAGGATAATAGTTAGCTAAGGGATATAGCTGATAAGCTACTATAACAAGTACATCCATACCTCCACTAGATTGATCTTACAACTACTTCCTTAGTTTCTTAATTTTTTGTAGGGCTTGCTTAAGAGTAGAAAATTTGATTTTTCTAGTAGGTTTCTCTAATTTTTTAGCTTCTTATTGCATAGGTTCCTCATGCAAATATTTTTCTAATTCTTCCTATACTGGTTCCTTATAAAATTCATTAAAACTATGTTCAACTTTTTCTTCTTCCTAATGTAGTTCTTCAAGACTCTACTCAATTTTTTCTTCTTCTTCATGTATTAGATCTTCATGAAATTATTCAAAACTATCAAACTATTCTACTTCTTGATGAAATGCTAGAGAACATTATTCCTTATCTATTTCAGTCTCTAAAGATTCATTACTACTAGCAGTTTGTTCTTCCCCAGATTCTTCATTTATTTCAATAATAGAAGGTTTAGTTCTCATCTTTCTCCTCAATCTATTAGATTTACAAGTAGGGGTTACCTTGATCTTCTTAGAATAAGGTGGAATTTCCTCCTCAAAATCATCTAAATTAGTCCATAGAATGAGTTTACTCCTCTTCCTTTTGGATTCCTTACCTTTAGAAGTCCCTTCTTTAGTCCTTACTATAGGTTCTTGTTTTACTATAGGAATACCTTCTTCCACAAGTTTGTGTGGTTATACAGGGGGATTATTCTTCTGATCTTTGCTCTTAAACCTCTAATTATTCTTCTAGTTCATTTCCTTCTCTATCACACTCTTCATTTCTTTGTACTTATAGAAATTACTCCCAAGTAATGTTGGGTCTAGTTCTTTATAAATAGTCTTAAACAAGTAACTGTATGAGACAAAAGTGGGAGAGAGATTTAGAATTAACTTTTTAAAAATCCTTCAACATTTTTGTGATCATGTAAATTAAAAATATGAGAATGTTTATCTCTATTATATATCATAAATGATTCAGAAACTTAAAGTGTAAGCCATGTAGCATAGAATACCTTCCTTCACAAATGAAATATCTAAAAATAAACTCAGTATCCTTAACCTATATTCCTATTAGATAAAACCTTATGGTGACCTATTTTGAGGATTCTAGGTGTTCATTTATTCTTTTAAACTTTCATCTCTTAGCCTTAGCATCATATTTGTCTTGCCATTCCTTCACTATTTTTGGTAGTCTCATTACTATACTAATGGCTATTTTCATCAACTTTACTTCCATCTCTTTTACTATGGTGAAACTATTATGCAATGTACTATAAAATTCCTCCACAATTCCTTAATCTAGGGCTTGTATTTTTTTAAAATATTATGCCCATCCTATATTCCATAACAAGGCCAAGATTTCTAGGCTATTGGTCAAGGGGGTGATATCTAGTGGTTCATGTTTCAACAAATCACCTTCCATTTTGTGTGAGTTGCAGGTCTAAGTGCTTACAGTAAGGGTTTTTCATAATGAAAGAATGATTTGAAACTTTGGATTTGGAAGGCAAAATAATATATTTAAATTAATGGAAATTCTCCTCCCCAACTTAATATGTTACTTATCCTTGAGGGATGAGGTTGATGTGTACAAAACACTCATGGTAAGAGTGAGGGGTAGCAGTAGTAGTTGTGTCAATGGTTACATAAATGAAGAAGATGATAAGTGAGCATGATAAGGATAGGATATGGTGAGACATTAATATTATTAAGACTCATCATCTTTATAAATAATTAAAATGTATTAAAGGAAATAAATATAAAATAATTACCATATTACCTATAGAAATACCTTTCATAAATGTGTAAATGATGATATGAAATGGTGATCATGCAATACATTTCATTTGAGTGGAAGAAAATTATTGATGTAGGATAGAATTTAGGAATACATCCTATATCAAGATATGATTCTTATAGCATCAAGTGTTATCCTATAGTAGCAAGTTTTTACCCTACAATTGTAAGTTTTTCACCTGTAGTGACAATTTCTCAATCCTATAACAAGAAAGAAAATATATTTCTACCCCAAGGGAATGAATATACAAGAAAATAAGGGAAAAAAACATTTTTAATATAGTAGTGATTTTATATTTATATTTATATTTTCTTTTTTTAATAAATGTCGATCAGTGAATGACCTAGTTTTTTGAGACAATGCCCATCAATAATGCCCAAATGTTTTCATTGCTGAAGTTTTTTATTTTTTTTGAACTCATATTTTTGGTCCAAACATAACTGAAATCAAAAGAATCTAAAGGGTAGGATTTTATTCAATATGAACTAAGTCATTTGGGAATGACTTGTTTTTGGCTATAGGAAGCTTTATTACTCTTGGAAAATATTAGAGAAGGGTTGATAGAAACACCCTTTAACTATAAGAACATGTTGATTGGATTTATGAAGAAGAGATGGATGTTGTTCTTCAAGAAGTTGGTGAGTGAGAGTTTTCTTAGAAAATGGCTTCTTATATAGACTAAGCCTATGGCCATTAATAAGCAGTTAGAATTGAATAGAGTCAATAGTGATGAGCTTTATAGCTCCATTATCAAAAAATTGTTCTATCTCATAAGGCCCAAGATATCTATACTACAAATTTCCTTTATGATACTTATATTTAGAGTCAAAAAGGGGTGCCCAGTCTCTTAGTTGGAAATTATTAGTCTTGATGTTCCTATGATGGTATCCTACACATTGTCTTTGCACTATTTTAGTATGATGAAGTGTTTCCTTTCTTAGTTAATCAAGTGCATTTAGTTTTATTATCATGCCTTATTAATCTTGAGAAAGATCTAAGACCAAATCAAGTGTTTTTATTAATGTCTTATACTCAAACTCAATGGGTAGAATAGGCCTTTTACCATAAAATAGTTCATATGGTGTAAACCCAATTATAGTTTTCCAAGTGATTTTATAAGCCCAAACTACTTCTAGAAGATGAATTGACCAATCTTTTCTATATAAGTTAATAGTCTTAGTGAGGAAATTTCCTAGTTCTTGGTTTTTCACTTCCACCTGACCATTTGAGTGAGGATGTTAGGGGGTAGATTTCTTATGTCTAATTTCATATTCCTTAACCAAGGTAGTTATGAGTTCTGATATGAATTGTGGACCTTGGTTTGTGATAATCTCTCTTAGAGTTATATAGTGGGTGAAGATTTATTCATAGAGGAGCTCAGCTACCTTCTCATTTTGATCATGTGTTAAGGCTTTGGCCTCTACCCATGTTGTGATATAATCAATGCACACCAAAATGTATTGCTTGTTAGATTTTGAATAAATGGAACCTACAAAATCTATTCCTCATTTGTCAAAGGGTTTTATAACTAGATATGGCTATAATGGCATTTTATCAGAGTGAGTGGGCTTTCCCATACATTGGCATTGATCATATATATGGGTGTACATCATGGTATCCTTATGAGAATAAGACCAATAATATCCATTAGTGAGTACTTTCATGGTAGTGTATTTGGCAGCAAAATGACTCCCATAGGGCTCATTATGGTAGGCTATGAGAATGCCATAAGCTTCATCTTCTTGGATACATCTTATCATGGATAAGTATATTTTAGTGATAAAGAGATATCATGTAATCCAAAAATAATGTCAGCTCTTTTAGATCAGGTGTTATTTATCCTTAGGTAAGAAATATTGTGGTAGTGATCCTGTAGCAAGATAGTTAACTATTCTATGAACCAAGGAGATTGAATTGTTACAATAAATAAATGTTCATCAGGAAAATAATCATCAATAATAGGATTGTGCTCATATTTTTTCAATTAAGATAGAAAATCTACTACTACATTATCTTTACTTGGTCTATCCATAATGGTGATAGAAAATTCTTGTAGTAAAAGCAACCAATGAATTATCCTACCTATTATAGTAATTTTATTCATTAAATACCTTATTACTACATGATTAGTGTGAATGAATACATGGTAACATGTAATGTAGTGTCAAAATTTATTGATGGCATGGATGATGGACATAAATTCCTTCTCCATTATAGTGTAGTTAAGTTTATCCCCTTGAATATTCTTGCTGATAAAATAGATTGCCTAGCTTAGATATTCATCTTTTTGTCCAAGGATAGCTCCTAATGTAGTTTTAGATGCATCTGTATGAATGTGAAAAGGATTCTTCTAGTTAGGCCCTCTCAGAAAAGGAGTTGTTATGAGCAGGTCTTTGAGTTGATGAAAGCCAATTTGATAATCATCAATCCATATAAATTTAGCATCTTTAGTAAGCAATCCATACAATGGGGTAGAAATTTTACTAAAATCTTTAATGAATCATCTATAATAACCAACATGTCCTAAAAAAATTCTAACATATGTTTTCTTCTTTGGTGTGGGTAGATATTTGATAATACTTATATTTGATAGATCAAATTGAATTCTAATAGTGGATATGTGATGTCCCAACATAATCCCTTTAGTTATAAGCATGTAACACTTTTCATTGCTCAGAGATAATTTATTGTCCTAATAGAAATGAATAAATTTCTCTAGGTTGGTCAATGTTTTATTGAATTTCTACCCATAGACAATGAAATTATCTATGTAGATTTCAACATAGTCATGGGAGAGATTAGGAAATATGATCAAGATAGCCCTTTAAAAATTAGATGGGGCATTGAAAAAACCAAATGGAAATATGACATAGGCATAGGTTCCCCAAGGGAAAGTAAAAGTGATTTTATCTTGGTCTTATGGAGCAATTCATATTTGATTATAACCACTATAGCCATCTAGGAATTAAAATTACTTATTCCCTATTAATTTATCCAATACTCGATTAATAAATGGAAGGGGAAAGTGATCCTTCTTGGTAGAAACATTCAACTCTTGGTAGTCAACACAAATATGCCATTTTCCCCCTTTCTTAGGTAAAATGACTAGGGAGAGACCCACTGGCTATTTGAGATATTATAAATAAATCCTACATCTAAGAGTTTTTGAAACATAGTTTTAATAATGTCTTTGACTGCAAGATTCATTCATCATTGGGGTTGTTGAATAGGTTTGCATTATTCTTTAATGTAAATGTGATGCATGTATAAATCTATGGATATTCCTATCATGTCATGGTAATCCTACAAAAATTCTATTGTGTGACTTCTCAACATTATATGTAACTAAATTTATTGATGAGGTGTTAAGGCAGCGTTGATGTTGAGAGGTTTGTTTGGGAGGATGTTTACTTAATTTTTTAAAGAAAGCATGGTATCTATGTTGGTGATTAAAGGAGCATAACTACATTGATAGGGAATTAATTGATGGAATGTCCAGACATATCTTGTAGTTTCAACAAAATCATTCTAAAAAAAGGTATTCTAAAGAGGGCATGGTGTACATTCCAATAGGTTGGTGGCTATAGGATCTTGTCAATAGGTGTTTTATAGGATACCAGTAAGGATAGTGTCTTTTTCTTAGACCTATAGAGCTGGACTATGGTCAATTGTGTAGAGAGGATACAAAGAGATATCTTCTTCAAGGTCATCAATCCAAGGGATTAGTCCATCATTTGAGGAAGGCTAAGCTAGTAGACATAGAACTAATTTCTTAGTGTCATTTTTGTTGAAAATTAGCATTTTTCTTGACCTAAAGCCAATAAAGGCATCGGCAATAGCCAATCATAGGTGACCAAGGATGAGAGTATAACCCCTCAAATTTATCTTAAACTATAGGGCAATAAAGTCATTTAGAAATTGCCAAGAATTCATAGTGATAATAAGTTCCTCAACAATTCCTTCAAGCTTAATAATTGATCTATCAACCATCTAGAGGATGTTAGGTGTTGAATAAAGAATGGTAAGCTTCAATTGCTACATGTCTCCATGGTCATCACATTAACGGCTACTTCCAAGTCAATTAAAGTATTGGAGATGGGTTGGCCATGGATAATAACATTAACTGCAGGGCTTCCCAAATTATAATATTTGGGGGGAATTATATATCCCAACATAATATCTACTAATTAGCCAATGACCTAGACTATTTTAGGATCCTTCTTCTTTTTTCCTAGTTTTTTCAAACATAGCTCTCAAATAGATTTATTTTAGATAGGAACATCCTTTACTACTTGAAAGAGAGGGATTTTGATGCACATATTCTTAATTTATCTTAATATATCAAATTCAAGCTCTTATTCAGGATGTGATATGCTCAATCTCTCCAAAAAATGAGGATTGTTAGTTTCTTTTTTATTGTCTAATGGACTTGGCTCAATATTGGCTATTTCAAAGTGTTTTTTGATTATGGATGAAGTGGGTTGTGGAAAAACATGACTTGATAAAAGTTTAAATCGATTACTATCTAAGGCATATGTTGGATATTGCATTATTTCAATGGATTATATCAGTTGTATGAACATATTGGTAGGATTGGGGATAGGCTGGGTGGGTAATTGAGTGGTTCAAATAGGTTGATAAGTGTTTGGTATTATGGCCTATTATTATTATTGTTGTATTTGATAAGAAAAACCTTGATTTCCTGTCTATTGTTGTTTCCATGGATTAGAGGGATAAAACCACTACTAGTTTTAGAATTATCCTTATTGAGTTTGTTGTCCATTCTGTTGTATCCATAACTAATTCTGGGGTAGCTACCAATTTATTTGGTACCAATTTGAATTTGCTAGATTCATCCAAGAACTGTATTAAGGATTATTTGAGAATAGAGAATTTACAAACATAGAATTTGATGGTATACATAGTCTTTATACCCACAGTTTCTATTGAGCCATGAAAAACACTTGGTTCTCATCTTCTCCTATGGAATACAGCTCTACTATCTCAATATTTTATTTGGTAATATTGGCTACCTAATCTTTCATGAAATGACATGTATAATCTACCTTCTTTCTGCATTCAGGGCAATAGGTGGCTAAGGCTTTCTTAGTTTCATCTTACTTCCATCATGTATATAATGTATTAGGCTGAGTAGCTAGTGACTGATGATGTCCTACTTCATATCCTAGAGTGCATTGTTAGATTCACCTTTAGATAGTCTTGCAGTAGATGTTATAGGAAGGGTTTTTACCCTTACTTTTATTTATGGTTGATCTATAGTAGTTCATACATAGAACTATTAGTTCAATGAATGGTAGTGTAGAATCATCACCACTAGACATTAGATCTAGTGCCTCTAGATAATAATCTCTAATTATTTTCAAGAATATTAGCTTGACTAATTCATTTTCCATTATAGTTCTCTTGGAGTTTTGTAAGTTGAATAAAAATATTTCCATATACTCTTCTAGTGACTCATCATCAACTTATGTCATTCATAAAATGTCATCTCTCATGTAGTTTTTGACCCTATAATAACCTTGGTATTTCATCAAAAAATTCTCTTTAGTTTATTCCAAAGTAGAAATGGCATCCTTTCCAAGTCCCATGAACCATCTAAGTACTACATCTTTGAGTGTTTCTAGAAATAGTTTGAGTTTTTAAGCATCTTGATTATAATGATAGCTATGATATAAGATGTTGAACTCAAAAATAAATGTATCTAGATCCTTAAACACTTTTCCTCTAAAGGTATGGAGTGTAAATTTAGAGATATTATTCATGGGTGCATTTAAATTATGAGTAAGGATAGGAAATTCAAAAGTAGAAGACTCATTGGTAGTGTTTTCTTCCTTGTGATCCCCCATGAATACTCTTTGTGTTGGTAGACAAGAGGTTGTTGCTACCCAACGCTCAAAATTCCTATCATTTATTATAATTTTTGAGTTGTATAAGATGGAGAATTTATATTTTTCCTTAATAATGTATGGTTTCCTATACAATGGGGATGGTTTGGAAGTTTCAGAAGGTTTTTCTAATGTCTTGACAAAGAGTCTTTATAAATTAGAAGATTCTATTGGCCTAGTATTTCTTCTAGGGGCAAGATTAACTTTGAATGTCTCCTTAGCATGAAATTTGGGTGCTGGAGGGATGAAAATTTTATATTCATAAGTATGAGGTGATAAGGTGGGATTTTTTAGAGGTGGTGCTTTTGGTTCTATTTTAGGGGTATGAACCTCTTCAAGATCTCCAAGTTATGCTACCAGTATAGCTAAAAATTCTTCTTTCTTTGCCTCTTCTATTGAAAATTGTGAGTGCCCTTTAGGAATTCTTTTGTATTCCTCAATTGCTATAGGATGTATTTTGGATCTTGTATCAACATTTGATGAGTTATGAAGAAATCTTCCTATATAGTCCCCTTCACTTTGCATACATCAACCACTTTATTTTAACTTTTTTTCCATCATACCTATATAGGGTTAGTAATATGAGGTTTTTTAAAATTTCCACTATCTTACTTGAAAAAAGGGAAATTTAAACTATGAAAGTGGGAAATATTTTATCTATAAAAATATAAAGTTTTGAAAATAACAATAAACATCTAGAAACAATTGCTATCAAGATTGAAGATTACAAGTGTGTGTCACCCTTCCCCATTAATAGTGACAAAAAATTGACTAATAGATAATTCACAATCGGATATACTTCTCTTGATCAAAAATGAACAAGAAGAGTAACCATGTATATGTACCTTCTACCTCATTTAAATGTTAACTCAGGGACATAGACTTGATAACATGACATCACTATATGTGCACACTCAATCTTTAATTTGACATTCTACTAATTGTATTTAAGATGCTAAAGTGCAGTAAATGAAAAGCTTGAAATGAAAAGATAGTATAGTAAAATAAATGATTATGTGTGGAATCTTCCCTAATTAAATCTAAGAAAGAATATAATATTACAACTTATCAATGAAACACACAATGCTCAAGGAAATAAAATAACATGCTTAACTAAACAAATAGGTTGGATTTTTGTTGTATCCTTCCAAAGGGGCCCCTTAATTCTTCAACCCTTCCTCTTACAAAACTAGATTAAACTAAAAATTGCTCACTCATATTAATCAAAAGTACATCAATGAATTGTTACATGAAGTTACAATCATAATTGGTTAACACAATGTACTTCTGACCATATCAATTCAACATATACTACTTTTTATATCTCTTCAACTTTGATGATACATATTTATATACCATAAAGGATATTTTTTAATGCAAAAAAATATATGCATTCTATTCTAAGATACATTCAAAATTGGGATAACCTAAATCGGTTCCTTTCACTAAATATGCCCTTCATGTGAATCTTGTGACTTTATTGTAGGACAAACAAGGTTATTTCATTCTTCAATTTCTTCCTTATTGAGCTCTATAGAGGTTAGAATCATTTATATGAGTCGACTAGAAGAGAATCAAAATATGTTCATCTGTGGCTTTAGTCACATAATGGTTGTAGGATGGTCTATGTAATGATATTGATTTTGTTGTAGGATGTTCCATGCTATATACCTATTTCTCCAAAACATCTTCAAAACACATTTATAGAAAAAACATCCTAATGAAATAGACAACCGTCATAGATTTAATTTCAATAAACAATTTATAAGTATTCAAAAGAGTTTGAAAACATAATGTTATATGGCTTATGAAAGTAGAAAAATATATGCAAAAGTGTTTAAAATCATGGTAAATAAGCAAGACAAGTACAATATATGGACAAAATAATAATACATTTATGGGGCTCATGAGTCATCACCAAGCCAACCTATCTCTTCCACATATTCATCTATGGACTATACCTCTAAACTAGCAGACCCTCTTCACCCCTTGAGAAGTCCTACATTCCCTCAAGAGGTTCCTCAAGGAGATGAAAATTTTACCACTTTCATAGATAATAATCTTGTAGCCTTGAAAAATTACATTACAACCATGTCTTATCATATCCTAGCTTTGTCTCCGCCCATAGATTCACCTTATGGCATGTCTCCCACCTCACAGGGAATACCTCTATTACCTTGGTTACTACCCAACCATTTACTACCCAAGCTTACTTATCAACCAAAAACCCCTTCAAGACTATGATAGACAACTAGACAACCCAAACTATTGCTTCTATTATACCTTTCACTCTTACCAACCACTCCTCTATAATAGGATTGCCTACCTCTAGCACTACCAACCTTAATTTAAAAACCCCCAATCCATCAAAAACTACTTGACTTTAAAGTTTTATGGTGTCCATACCCTTTACCTTAACACTGATCAATACAAGGGTCACCACCCTTCCATTAGTTTCCAACCCAACTATTGCTCATATCCAACAAGCACCCCATGCACCAAACGTTGGCTACATCCCTAACCTATAGAGGCATGTACCCTTATTCACTACTTAACCACCTACATATACCTACTCTTATTTAGCTTCCACTTACCAATATGTGTTAGCCTCTTAACCTTCTACCCACTATCAGTATGTATCCCAATCACCACAATAATCTGCATCTTATAACCTTCTAGGTGCACAACCACAAGAGAACCTAATGAAGATGCTTATGGAAAAGATGACCACCTTAGAGTAATCCATTTTGGGTGCTCCATATCTCTTTCCATATGACCTAATCTATATTGAGCCCATCCATATATCTGTACCTATAAGGCCATATCATCCCTAATGGGAACTTCCCAAGTTTTCAAATTTTTAAAGTAAGGAAGATACCTAATAGTACCTTAGGGAATTTAAGAATGCTTTTTATATTATTACATATGATGATGCCCTTCTTCTCCACACCTTCTCCATATCTCTAGTCAATCTATCATTGGATTGGTGTAGTGCCTTAACCAAGCATTCCATCTTCTCCTTAACCCAATTGGCTCAAAGTTTCTTGGACCACTTTTTGATCAATATCTCTAGGAAATTTTCTATGACCAACCTATACACTATATAGTAGTTTGAGGATGAATCCATTTCAAAAAAATTAGCTCATTAGAGGAGCCTAATTAACCAACTTTTCTTCTCCCTACCTCAACCCAAAATCATAAAGGTCTTTACTCAAGCATGTGCCAAGCATATCTCCTCTACACTACATGTCCAAATATTTATAACCTTTAATGAAGATTTTACCATGGTACATAAGTTAGAGAATAAAGCCATTGATGAAGGAAAACTAAATCTCAAAAACAAGAACTCAACTTACAAAACCAATGAGGCCTCTTCCTCCAAGTCAAGCAACCAATCTAATACAAATATCAAGACCAAGGGAACCACAAATGTGGTTATCCTTAAGTCCACTCCTCCACCTTCCATCAACCAACCAAACTCCTCTAGTTCCTCAAATAAAAACATGAGGAACCAAAACTAGAATAACCAAAATCAATTCATTTCACTTGAAGAATATTATGATTCCATCTTAGAGAAGTTATTAAAATCCAACATCATTCAACTTCTTACTATCAAACCTCCTTAGTAGTTTGATGCCTCTCATCCTACCCATAGTTAGTATAATGAGAATGATCTATGTGCCTTTCATCAAGTAATAGGACATGATGTTAGTAGGTGTAACACCTTCAATAGCCTTGTCTAATCCTTCATTGATAAGGGGGAGCTTACATTAAATATCCCCAATGTACCATTAAACTAATACCTTGATATATTTAGGAAGCCCTTTCCAAACCATGCTCCTAGAAAAAATGAGAGTAATAATGTTGAGTGTTTTCATGATACTCATACAATTAACATGGTCCTTGATGCAGTCATTACCAAACCACCTATTACCCAATCTTTTGGTCCTCCACATCCTTCATCTATTTAAATAGTGGTCTTACCTTCCCTTCCTTCAGACACTCAAATCGATGAAGTGGTATCCTCTCTCCCTCTACTTATTGAGGTAGTGAAACCACTATCCTCCCTTTTAACTAACATATCATAATAACCAACCATCATTGTCTCACCTTAAATTTTAACTACCAAGCAACCCACCCTTCCTTTAGAGATAATTATTAAGGAAGAAATCCCCATTTTCACTCCTCCCATAAAGGAGCCACCTATATTAACCTTGCATCCTTTTTTTGAGGAAGAGGAAAAGGTTACCATCCCCTTTCCCCAACCCATGGGTCTATCATTTGAACCTACTACCCATGGAGTTAAACTAACCTATAAACCATTCTTTAGACTAGTTAATAGATTGGAATTTGTTTCCAAACCCAAAATATACTAGGATACCTTTTGGTAGCAACTAGGTCTCCCCTATATTAATAGATTAGAACTTCTAACCCCTTCTTTTGTGTACCAACCTACTACTTATATTGACCAACGTATTACCATATCTACCCAACTAACCAAAACCTCCACCCAACTAATGAAGACCTCTATCAAAAAAACTAACCCACAACTATGTAAGTCAACCAAGACCAAAATGGATAAAACTTCTTCTATCACCCCAACCAGAACAACCAAAAGCATTGGTACCTTCCCAACACCAATACTGAGTCACCCATTTATGAAATTGGACCTAACCCCTTCAAACCCACTAACCAAGTGCCAAACCAAAGCAACCAAATAGGTAAAACTACCCAAAGACCCTAATCCCTAACATTCACCTACTTCAACCTTGACCTCTATTTTGGGGCCTCATCCTCCTACCTTGGGTAGGAAGCTAATTATATTTGCCAAGAACCCACCACCTCTTTTGGTTACACCTTCACAATTACTTTTTTACATACCTCTCTTCACCATACTAGCAATACCTAAGATACCTACCTTGTGATCCTCCACCTCTATCTCATTAACATCCTTACCTAACTAAAGCCATCAACCAAGTATACCACCCTACTCAAATCACTTACCATGAAACCTATTTCCAAATATCATTCTACCCTAACCATTAAAGAAAAAATTGCTACACCTCTACCACCTTTATCAAAGTCCTACTCACCTATTATCCATAAGTTATTATAGACTTATTGTTTACCCTTACCCCCCATTAGACCCATTGACCCTCTTACTTCAAAATGTATCTAGTATAATGAACATAATGTGTATTCTCATCATAGGACACCTAGCCATGATATAGAGAACTACAAATATCTCCAAACTGTTATCCACTAGCTTTATGATGATGATGATCTATTAATAGATGAAACTCCTATGGTACCTATACCAATTCAACCAATGACCATACGTACCCAAAACTTACCTACTCCTCCAATCTCACCTCAAAGTGAAGATGAATCTGAACAATATACTACCTCAACCTCTCTTTTTATCCATACTATCAATGTGGTCACAAGATCACGATAGAAGGATAAGGGGAAGGCTAAGGTCTCCATTCCTTAGAAATATCCATCTTCAACCTCCCAACCAACCCATACCCAAATGTATCCATCTTCAACCAAACCTAAAGTGTGTATTTTAGGTGCCTCCTAATCTAAACCCTCATAATCCATCAAGAGAGTTATCCTCAATCAAGTTCACTAGACCTTGACAAAGATGAGCTTGTATGAGTTGTTCTCTACATCTCTACATCACTGTCAAGCACTAATAGAGGATTTGAAATCCATTTAAGTCCAAATAAAATACCATCAATCTTTATAAGCCTTTGTTGGCACCATTCAAATATCCAACCTTGTTACCTTCAAGGAGTTAGAAATACCTTTCATCCATATTTAGGACCTATATCCCCCTCTCTTTATCACTACCTACATCAAACAAAATTGCATCAAATGGGTCACAATTTATGGGGGAGCTAGCATTAACATTATCTCATCCCAAACCTATAACCAAATTAATCTTATAGATAACGTCATATCTAAAACCTTAGCCATCCTTCGATCATTCAATAATAGAATGACCACTACCATGGGAAATATCATCCTCCATATCCATTTATGTCCCCACACACTCCCTAATCTATTCTATGTAGTGGAAGGTGAATTATAATAGATTGTTTTATTGGGACAACCCTAGATCTACTCCATGGGTTGTATCCCCTCCACCCTTCACCATTACATTATGTTTGAGCATGAAGGCTAGGTCATCACCATCTAAGCTAACCCAAGTCCTTTCTCAACATGAAACATTACCTATCACCCCAATTATGTCCTCATACCTACATCCAATAGACCTTCAATAACTAAAACCCAACCTATAACCACCAAAGCAAATATCATATCCCCTTCCATCGATGAGGCATTGATTAGTTCCTTTATCCCTTCAGACCAAATCCCCACCATGGACCCTTTGTAGTTAACATTCAATCACCTTTCACTAGGGTAGTATTACCTTTTAGCCTTTGATGCTTTCCCTGCTCCTGATGAATATGGAAAAATTACAAACCAATCAGGATATGACCCCAATGTTAGAAATTTCATTACTTTTGGACTTCCCCATCATCAAACTTATTTTCTCTATGGGGCACTTGACAAACCCCTTAGCACTTCTACCACATCTCTTTCACCTAGTCAATTTACCATCGGTTTTTCATCCCTAGATAAGTTGATCTTTTCCAAGACATACCTCCATAGATGTGCTTGGAAAAGATTTGGTCTTGGGCCCACATTAATTGGTCACCATTAAAACCAAAAAGCCACACAAGAAGTATGGCCTTTGTTTCATCCTACCCAACAAGAAAAAATCTAAACCTTCTACTATTACCATTTTTGAGGAAGATACCCCTTCTTCACCCACCTCTCCTCCACCTACATGTGAACATGATAACATCATCCCACCTAATTTTTTTTTCATCAACATGAATAGTTTAAGACCCATAACTTATCAAAAGGAGGGGGTAACTATAATCATCCCCTTGACCCATCCTAAGATGGTAGGAGAATGCTCTCCTACCATTAACACCATATAGTGCAAGGATGATGATTACATTCTCACCTACCTTGGTGCCCTAAATTCCTCCATCTATAAATCCCTTCCTCTTGAGAATTTTACCATGTTGATTTATCCACCATTGATATTAACTTGGGTAATATAGATAACTCCCACATTATCAAACTTGGTCAATTGATGAATGCTAAGGAACTTTGAGGTTTTCCCTCTTTCCTCTAATACCGTAGCATAGAATTCACTTGGTCTTATAATGACATGCCTGGAATTAACCATGTCATTACTACCCATAACATAGTCACCAACCATGATGCCAAACCTATCAAATAGAAGCTTTGATGCATGTACCCTCACATAGCCCTTCTCATCAAAGAAGAGCTTCAATGTCTTCTATATATTAATTTCATTCAACCCATTGACTACCCCCAATGAGTCTTGAATGATATACCTATCACCAAATCCATAGAGGGACTACATATTTATGTGGAATTTCATGACCTCAACCTTACTTGCCCCAAAGATGACTTTTCACTATCAAACATCAACCAGCTAATTGATCTTACAACTAGTCATGAGATGTTATCTCTTATGTATGGATTCTTATGTTACAAATATATCTTAATTCCTCCTGAATATCATCAAAATACCTCTTTTACCACCACTTATAGAACCTTTTGCTATAGGTTCATGACTTATGGGTTAAATAATGCTAGTGTGATCTACCAACATACAATGACTTATATATTCCATGACCTTATCCATAAGATTATCGAGGAATATGTGGATGACCTTCTTAAAAAATCCAAAATCTAAAAATATCACTTGGTCATTCTTCAGATCATCTTTTAACACCTCATCCATTATCATGCTTTCTTAAATCCCAAGAAGTGTATTTTTGGGGTCTTGTCAAGAAAACACCTGGGCTTCTTTATCTCCCTTCATGAAATCAAAGTTAATCCCACCAAGATCAAATCCATCCTCAACATGATTCCTCTATCTAACCTCATTCAAATCCATATTTTTCAAGGTAAACTTCAATCCATTCATCATTTTATCTCCCAACTTTGAGATCAATGTCAACCCTTTCACCACTTTCTATAGAAGGATGTATATTTCAAGTAGAATAGAGACTCCAAAAGACCTTTGATTCACTCAAAAAGTACCTTTTATCTCTACCTATCCTTACCCCTCCCAAATATGATAAAACTATTTACATATATATCTCAACCATCAACCACTCCTTAGAGGTAATGTTTGCTCATCAAGATGAGTAAGATAGAGAGTAATCCATCTACTACATTAGTCACACACTTGTAGAGTATGAGACTTGGTATACCCATATTAAGAAACTTTTCTTGGCTTTAGTATTTGTGGCTACCAAACTTTTCCATTACATTTTTAACCATAAAACCTATGTCATAACCAACACTGATCCACTCAAGTACATGCACTCTAAACCATACCAAAACTAGTGCATGGCAAAGTGGCTCATGCTCTTAGCCAAGTTTGACCTTGAGTTCCTTTATAAAAAGTCAATTAAATGGAAAATCATTACCAACTAATTGGTTGAGGTGCCTTTAGCAGATAACCAACCTCCTCCTCTTGAGTTCCTTGACAAATCCATCATGACCCTTTCACAAGTAGACTTTACCTATCAATCTACCATATTATTTGATGGATCAAAGTGTCAACATGGTGGGGGAGTAAGTATCATATTTATCCCCTTTGAAGGAAAACATCTTCCTTTGTTCTTCAAGCTTGATTTTAAATGTACCAATAATATGGTTGAGTATGAAGCCCTAGTGATAGGCCTTCAAACTACCTTGGCCTTAGGAATAAAAAAATTAATATCTTTGGTGACTCCACACTTATGTTCAATCAAATAAATGGTTCTTACTAGTGTAAGAATGATGTCTTTCAATAGTAAAAATAACTATTTGACAAAATTTTAGCATCCTTTGAACACTATTACATCTAATCAACCCTATGATCTACTAACAAGTTTGTCAACACCATGGATTCCCTTTCCTATCAAATACCATCTACACCTTCTAAATCTATGTTATCTATCATTATCCATAGACTCATATATCCTTGCTATGTCAATTTGATTCCCCCAGCATTTTCAATGTGGAAAACACCCAACCTAACCTTTGGTATTAACAAACCTTTGACTATGTTAACCTTGACATATTATCTTCTAGCCTCTCTTAGAATGATAGAAGAGAATTTATCCTCAGTACCTCAAATTATACCATATTGGGAGGTATCCTTTATAAACATAGCTTTGATGGTCACCTCTTCCACTGCCTATGTATTCATGAAGCCTCTCATGCTATCAAGGAAATGAATGATGGCATATATGGGGGACACTTTAGTGGCATTTTTATAGCTAATCACATCCTTCACCTTAGTTATTATCATCCTACCCTTAACTAAGACTATTTTGATTACATGAAAAAGTGTGTTAAATGTCAACAACATGCCAATTTACATCATGCACTTAGTCATAGTCTTTGATTTTCCACTAGTTTTTGGCCCTTATCACAATGGGGTATATATCTATTAGTGAAATTAACTATTCTTCACAATGAAACCATTATATCATCACTACGACTGAGTGATTTACCAAGTGGGTAGAGGTTATTCCTCTAGTCTCGACCAAAGTAGAAAATATTATTGACTTTATCAACCATCATATCATATACCATTTCAGTGTTCCTCATACAATCATCATCTACAATGGTAAATCCTTTAAAAACAAGAAATTACAAGGTCTATATGATGCATTAAACATTAATTTAATATTCTCCTCACCCTATCTCCCTTAAGTGAATAGATAAGTTGAGGCCTTTAACAAAAATCTTGATAACATGCTAACTAAAATGGTCAGTGTATCTAGTTAGGATTAGCATTTTCACATCCCCTTCACTTTATGGGCATATCATACTAGCATTATAGCCCATATGGGTACTAACCCTTTCTCCCTTATTTTTTGAGTGGAGGCCATCTTTCCTTTCAATGTCCAAATCCCCTCTATTCACATATATTTTCTAGAGCTCATTTTTTAAGACAATTAATGTTAGTACCATTTGTTCAACTTGAGCTACTTGACAAGAATTTTTTAGCATCCCTTACCCATCTCCATCTCTATCAAGATCCTATCAAGCATGCATATAACAAGCACATTAAAGTATGAGAATTTAATATCAAATACCTCATCCTAAAGGAAAACCAACATGTCACTAATCTAGATAAAAGCAAGTAGGGAAAGTTTACATTCAATTGGATTGGACTTTATATCATAACCCATAAGTATTGATAAGGATATTATCAGTTATCTTCTCTTGAAGGCCACCCAAAACTTGAGTCCCTCAATACTTCACATCTTCATCCATTCTTTTTTTAAGAAAGATCAAGTTCACCTTTTGTCTAACTTAAGCTCATCCATTAATATCTACCTATATTCCATCTCCGTAGTTTAGGGGCAACTTATTATAATTGAATCATGTGATTATCTATCACTAGCATAACCTTATCTTAAACAATGGGTGTAATGGCTCTACCTATGGCATGGTTCTCATGGTGATTTATACACCTTCATAGGATGGATTCCCATGGTAATTTTCACCTAAACCTCTTTACACCTACTTACCTTTCTTATGTTTTTAGTTTTGCCTTCATAAAGATGAACCACTAAGCTAACCTAATCAAGTCTATGTCAATAAAAATCTAAGCAATTGAAAATGAAAAATCCCTATCATTAGCAATCATGGGTCATTCCTAGAATACACAAACTGCTCCCTTGAAGGACAACTATTGGAAATTTATTCAAAATTACCAAACATAAGATTAACTCCTCCCTTGAAGGATAGCCATTATAGATCCTTAAAAAAAGTTAATAAACTTACACAACTCCCTTGAAAGATGGTTGAGTAAAGAATTTTGTCAAAAGCATATCAATTTCTTAGAAGCTTCTCACATCGATCAGCTTCCCATATACAACAATCAACAAAAGACTCATTATCACAATCATAATAAAATAAAACTAATCTTGAAAGCTACAATCAGCTCTTAAGAAGCATATTAAATTAGAAACCATTATTATATTTTAAACGTATACTTCCCAAATTGATTAATCTATACTTTACTTGGCATAAACTTGTTTATACTAACTCTTTAGACACCTATAGAAGAGGCATGCTAGTCTCACAATAAGGTTCCATTTTCACCCATCTTTACTTTACTCACTATAAACAAGGGACTTTTGAGCTTACTTGACATTACATGGTCCAATCACCTCTTAGCCAACTAATGAATGCTAATGCAAAGCATTCAAAGGGCTTATGTTCATTAAGCCAATCCAACATCAATTTTGTTTTAGTCCTTTTCAAATAATAAGCATTGTTCCCTCTCCTTATCCTATCATGACTAGTTGATATTGTCATTAAGGTGTTTATCTCTTGATTAAATTCTTTGGTCTCCCATCTAGTGATGTTAATTAAATTACCTCATGTGTTTTATCCTAAAAATTAACAACAAGCATAACCATACCAAACATGATAATATCACAACATATATAACCAATTAAAGAAACTAACCATCTTACACCACATTTTTAAATCTAAAATAATGTAGTATATAATCATTAAAACTTAGCATGTCATAATAATAACCAAAATCAATGCCATATATTGCCTAACTAGGTGTGCACATCAGTGTCTATCAAGTCAACCATAACATACATATAATCTATAATCAAATATGAACATCAAACTATAAGAATTAAACATCAACATCAAACCATAAACCATGACCATGAGCATAAATAATGATCATATATAACTAATTATTCAAATATCATAATAATGTGTACAAGTAGATAGATATGTCTCTCTCTCAAAAATGTACATCTCATAGGCTGTAATCAAAATGATATATAAAATATCATAATCTAGTTATATTTATGCCCCAAGGGCACCACTACCTCTTGGAGAACCTATGGATCCTAGTGTCTACCCACCTATTATGCTTGTTGATCCCTTATTTATCCCTATCTATTCAACTACAAATTCTACCCACTACCTTGGTGTTGCCACATTAGAACCGCTTTCCAAGCTAACCCTATACTCATCCCATTAAGGCTATTATGGACATTGTGTCAAAACTATGGCCTCATAGTACCATAGATCCTATATTGTGTCTAGGTACCTTGGCAAAGGGATGGTACTTGGTGGTCTTTTTGATTTTTCCACTTCTCCTCCCCTCTATCTCAAGCTATCCCTCTCTTGGGTCACCAAGCCTAGTGAAATCTTGGCTTGATCCCTCTCACTTGTCATGATGATAATTTAATCATGTAATGTCACAATTTTGACATACAATGTGGATACATACCCCTATATAACTTTAATCTATCCCAATGTAGTGGCTAGATCCATTATTTCCTATCCATTAAGGTTATCCCCCTATGCTTGTACTCTTTGCCCCTCTCTCCTAGCTAGATCCACATCCATCACCCTCTCACCTCCATCATCCCCACCAATGTCTTCCACTACATTTATAAGCTAGTACCATTCCATGTACCCATCTATAAACCCATGATCATCTATTTGTGCCCTAGTAGGTAGTTCCTCATAGTCTAGCAAAGTTGGCACAAGATGTGGATCTGATAGTAAGATCTCTAACTCCTCTTACTTATACTTGGGGAATGGACTTTGAATGTCTTATACCAAGATGATATATCTCCTTACCATTTCAAATGGGATCATTTACACCTCCCCATCCCACCTAATGAGTTTCCATCTCTAGATCTAAAGGGAGAGTGTCTACCTCATATATCTAGGCCATAATGGTAATTAAACATAAGGCCTCTAGGTGATGTCTCATATCACTAGTGAACCTAATGCACCCTTGAACCAATCCACATAATTTACACTACATCCTACACTTGACACAAAAAAATCACCCCTTAACTACATAAATCCAATGGGGAACTCAATTTGCATACATCCTACCCATGGCAATCTGCTAGCCTCAGCACCTTAATATGCTCATAGGCCCAACAATGTAGAACCAAGATGACACTAATGTCATACCTCCTATGGGCCCTAAACCCCCACAAATCCTTTTATATTTGTATAATAATAATATGAATCCAACAAAATACAATCTGACCTAACAATAGCTTGACTAATACCCTCAATAGCAAGTAAGGGAACCTCCCACAGATTAAGTTGAGAAGTGCAAAAACAATAATCATCAACATGGTCATGAGTCTACTCTTACGTAGATCCCTCTGATATAAATCACTATACCTTAACCCCCATCATGATAACTAACCTTATCAAGATCATTCATGTACAAAATCTTGATGTGATCATCTTGCTCCTCTTTATCTATATGGTAGATTAGATCACCTCAAAGTAGAAGTTAGGTGATCCTATATACATCCTCATCTAAGATAGTCATCTCCTTAGTCAAAAATAGGAAGGTGTTCATAGCAATATCCCATCTATTTATGAATTTTATGACCATGGATGCATCCCAAGGCATATGTTGATAATGCCTCATAGTTCCCAACTCCACCTCCTTTATATGGGTCTAGTTAGCTAGGGTCATCCCTTGCTAGATATTTGTAAAGATAAATGGCACTCAATCATGCATTTGTATATTCTCCCTAGTTTTTACTAATTTGGAAATATGGCTTAAGTTACTTACACCAATATCACCTACCCTGATCTGCCTTAACCATTAAGTAACTAACCTTTTTCCTTATCCATCCCACCCATCTACCTAATACCCACTAGGTTTTCCCTCTAGAATTACAGCACCAAGATACACCTAACAATAATCATCTAAATTTTCCTTAGCATTTAAAATACCTTTCAAACCTATATTATACCCTAGTTGACCATTGATGGTCATGGTGATCACTGATGGTTAGACATCCTTTCTGCTAAGGATGTCAACCATCAATGGTTGATCCTGATGATTGATGGTCACTATGGGTGTTTTAAAGTCAGAACACCTAAACCTTATCTACCTTAAAAACTACCCCAATAATAAACTAAGCAATGTAATTTACTAACCTAACTTGTATCCAACCCTAATAACCCAACCACCATATCAATTATTGATTATACCCATAAAGTTTCCCAAACCCACAAAAACCCTATGTAGGGCAAAAAAATCCAAAACTAAGCATTTAAACCTACCCTTAACTAATGCATTTTCATAAAATTAAGCTAAGATATTAAATTAATGACACCCCCTACCTCATTTCATGGCTACCATCATGGATTCAGCCATAGACTTGCTCATCCTCATACATGCCTGTGTGTTCCTTGCACCCTAATTAGTCACCTTGATCTACCTCAGCACAATGTCAACTTCTACCTCAACAAGTACCCTCATAAACACCTTCACCACAAAGTAAAAAAATAAATATATCTCTAAGTCAACATAAACACATAAAAGTGAGTGAAAAGTAATTCCACTTTCACTTTTAACCTATGGAATTTTAAGGTTCCACCTTGACCATCAATGGTTAGGGTGATAGTCGATAGTCACCCTTGGGGAACTTGATAGTTGATGGTCAGGTGGACCCACATTTTTAATCTTGTCTTGTGTAGGCTTCTTTAAGTAGAATCATGTCAACTCATCCACCCATGGAGACAAACTTCTCCACCCACCCTAACTAACTCATCACCTTGTCATTAGTCTATTTCAGCCCATCTAGCACACGTGTTATAACACTTTTACATGGTCCTTTGACCATAACAACAACATTTTCATATTTAACCTTTTTAACTTGTGCCACCTCATGCTTACCTAATCCATTTATGTCTTCTTGAGATCACTTCCTACCTCAGATACTCATGACACTTGACCCATTTGCATTTTCACTAGGAGCACTTCTTACCTTGGATACCCACCAAAACATAAACATTACTTATGATACTTACAAGTAAACCCAACCACCATGCCTAAATGTGATCATGTGATCCACTTGTCCATTATCCTCCTTGTATCAACCTTTATTGTTATAAACTATAACAACCTCATCTTTGTATGATCTTGACTATGACACCTTTTATTGTACTTTACACACCTATTTACACTTTAGTGCCCAACTTATCATCCACCAACTTGATGTCCACCTTTATCATCACCTTTACCTACCTTGTCAAAACTACACTTGATTCTATTTTACCTCATCAAATCCTAGTTTGAGGGGGAACACTTCCTCCGATACTCAAGGTAAATAGACCTTTGACCAACATTAGTTTCTTTTTTACAACTTGTTGATTCAAATTCAGATAAAAAAGGGGGAAAATATGGACATCATAAATATGCACACTTTGATTTTGAGTATCAAAATACCCATAGACCACTCTAGGACCCCCTTGGGATAAATTTAACCTATCAAACCCTAACCAAACCTAACACATAGTCAGTTTGACTAAACTAGCTTAAACTAGCCTTCTACCTATTTTTACCCTTCATCCTCTACCATAGATGGTTAGGTTATTCACCAATGATCACCTTGACCTTCAATGGTCAGGGTCTACCTCCTTAACCACCAACATGCAAACTCACTCACCTTGTTTTTCTAAAACTAGCTTATTCAAACATAGTTGTCAGCCATTGCATATGTGAGTTAAAATTAAAAAGCCAAGTTTATATCTTGTTGAACCTCTCTTTCCTTGCCTATAAGAAGAGTGGTGTAAAGAGGTGAAGATCATCTATAATTATTATCAAGACAATGTGCATCCAAAATTCTCTTTTTGTAGGTGAATCATCATCATCAAGTTAGTGAACCAACTATTATGTCAGAAAGCTAACTTGTCACCATAACTCTGCCAAAGTACCAAGCATTGTTCCTCTACCGGAATCATGCTAGACTCCACCAATGAGTTAACCATCCCAAACATCTACCCAATCTACCTTCCACAAGATAAGTACTTAGTTTCTATTATGCCATTACTTTATTTGATTTTTCCTCATAACCTAACACTAAACCAACTCCTAAAATCTCACTTTATGATCAATTTAATTAGCCTGTTATCAACCCATATCTACACATAGTAACCGTCAATGGTTGTCTCAGCCATTGAAGATCTGTCTAATCACCTATGGTCACCTTGACCATTGATGGTCACCTCAATCACTGATGGTCACCTCAACTATCGATGGTCACTATGGAAACAAATTTGAGCAAGCTATTTTCACCTACATACCCTGAACTAAACCTAATTCTCTATGTCCTTACCTATTCATAGACCCCTACCTATTTTTTTGAAGTATAACCTAACCATCTAGCACTAGTATTATTACCTTATCACTATTTTAATCATTTTTTAGTTTATTTCATTAGCAAGCATTCCTTGTGTTTAATTTCAGTAACTTTTATTATTGATGTAATTATTTTCTATTATGTTACATAAACTTAATTTTTTAAAATGTGTGGATTAACAGCCTTTAAGGAAGCTCTTATTTTTGGGATCTAGCTACAGTTAGGCAATCCACTCAACTATATGTCTAAAAAATAAATTGACTTAGTGTTTTCTTATTTTTAGGTCATCCTCCCAAGCCAAAGAGGAGTTATTCACAATCTTATGATTCCATGTGCACACAATCAAGTAGGTTTTTCAACCATACCCGTACTTAATTTCTTCTTCTCTTTATAAAATAATAAGTAGAAATTTCCTAAAACTCTAGTGCTCATCAAATCTTGTGGCATAAAGTGGAGGTAATAAAAAACAAAATTAAATGTGCATAGAAGACATATACTCATGGTAATGTATATATAATCCTAATTTATGGAAGAGAAGTCCAAATGCATATTTATCTACTCTTATAAAGGAGGAATAAAGTTGTGAATACATACCTTTGAAGATGAACACATTGAGCCTCAATATCTCCCTTGACTAAGGTGTTTTGCAAGAGGTTGTTGTGATATTTAAGGATGACATATAAATCATCTCTAGGTACACAACTTGTCAATTCATCTAAAATATTTCTCCATTAGACAAGATATATATCTCCAAAGAAAGTATGAAATCCTAAGCTTGATCTTCAAGTAGAATGGTAGATAAGTATATGTGCAATATATATTATTTCTTCTTGTATTCATAATAAATGATGGAAATGAATGTATTTATATAGGTGGATATAACCCTAAAAATTTCTAAATATTTTAGTTGATAAGGTCAACCCAGTCGACCTAGTATCATTATTGAAAAAATCTCACTAGGTCATGGACTAGGTTAGCCAAGAGCTACCTTAGACCCTTAATAAGTTTTATCGATAAGAGTACAAGGTTGACACATCTGACATAGTCATGTAAATTTTAAAAAGGGGCTTTAATTTAGGAAAATAGGCACTAAATGTGGTAAAATACTAGAGGAGTGTGAAAAATAAAAGGCCAAACCTAGGGGAATGGTTTTTAGGAGACAAGTGTGTAGATCATAAGTGGTAAAAGGGACAACAATATTATGAATCACTAATGGTCTACCCACCACTTTCCTGGTGTACTCCTTAGGGTGTGTACTCAAAGAGATTAAGACTTGATGGGTTCTTATAAGATAAAGAGTATCAGTAGTTGATAAAATTTTGAAAATATTATTTGTATACATATGCCCCACTCGAAGCTCATCATGTGTCATGTAGGTGTAACATAGGATGGGGATTTAAGAAAATAACATAATGAAATACAACATTGATGCTAAGTGAAATAAGGAGAAAATAATATAAATGAAAGGATAGAATTGAAAAACAAATACCTTTACTTACCTTAGCATTGTAGATAAAGAAGGAGATATGAGATATGTGAAAGCAGTCAATGTGAGTAACATTAGGTGAACCTATAGAGATTAGTGCAAAATAGCAAAAAATTGAAATTTTTGAAACCTATGCAAATAATAGTTAGAAAAAGTATCTACATCATTAGGATTCTAAAACTTTTTATATTTTGGAAAATGAGTTATTAGAAACAAAGATATGATCAAACTAAGGAATTTGAGAGTAAATATTTGAAGGGTAAATAATTGTGAATAGTAAATATAAATAGGGTGAAAAATAATTCATTGTTATTGTTTGAATATTCTAAGAGAAATAAATCTCTAAGAAACCTAGTGAGATCCTACATATCTAGGATGGTGAGGAGATGAAAGCTAAGATGAGGAGAATGCATAGTGGCCACATTGAGTACAACACAGGTAATAAAATAAAAATTTCAAATTTTTGAGTATTTCATTTAGAATTGAGTGTTTTATAGAAAATAGTTAATTAGACAAAATAGAGATACTAGAATATAGGTATCTATAAACAACTTGTCTTGACTCCTATTAAATTTGATAAAGTTATTACTAAATTAGATAAGTCTAGAGTTAAAGTAGTTATGGAATTGTTAAATATCCATATGCAACTTGCCTATAAGCCAAGAGTCCAATAATATATTGACATCTAGGTGGTGGGCATTCCTAATGCTTATGGGACACTGTTAAGTAGAGAATAAACAAAGGACCTAAGTGGATATATGTCCACTAACAATTCCCATTTGTGACTACCATGGAAAGGATTCCCAAATTAAATCAGAGTGGAAAGAGAGCCTCAGATGAAGCACATGATCACTAAGTATAATGTTGTGAATGAAGGAGTCAACATGTTGGACTCAGATCTGGGTGTCTACACTCTTAACACCCCTAAGGTATGTAATTCTAAGAATTATCATTCTCTACCTAGAATTTGGAAATTACATTTTCATGGTGCTAGGTGTAAGTCTAGATATAGAGTAGGAATTATTCTTGCCAATCCTATTAGGAAAAAACTAAAATCTAGTTATAGACTTTAGTTTCCTTACACAGATAATCTTACAAAGTATGAAGTTTTTATTTTATGAATGTAATTTACCATTAAACATAAGGTTAAAGAGGTCTTGTTTTATGGTGACTTAGAACTTGTGGTTAATAAAATGAGAAGTAAATACCAGTGTAAATTACCTTATCTCAAGAGATATAAGTTTGGATTCTAGTATTTGTTGGAATATTTTGATGCTTTCAACATTGTTTCCATCCCTAGGGAGGAAAAAAAGGTTTTTGATGAGCTTAACTTAGCTGTAACCAATCTTATGCCAAACCATTACTCTAAAAACTTGATCATTGAGATGGTTCCATGCCCTTCGATCCTAGATAACATAAACCATTTGCAAGATTTTAATGAATGACCAATAGATCCTAGGTTTCATGACTAACTTAGGAGTATTTGAGGCCCATGTCATAGATGAGGCCAATGAGAATACTCTTTAATAAAATGAAAAAAATTGATAATAAATTCATTCAACTAAATTACAACAAAATCCTAAAAGGCATGATTTCCCTAAAAAGGTTATTTGATCAGGATAAACTAGATAAAAACACTAGAATACCCATGGCAAGTGAAAAAGATTACAAGGTAGTTGGTCTTGGACCTCAAGATCAACCTCATATAATTAATAGTTGGACATCATGTATGAGTATTGAAAATTAAATGGCCAAGGACTTGATGCCAAATTATAAAGATATGATATCATGGTCTTATTATTAATTGAATATTTTTGATGTAAGAGTCATCACCTGTACCATACCCTTGATGGAAAACTATATACCTTTCAAATAAAAGTAGAGGCCTATCAACCCTATCTTAAAACCTATGCTTTTTAAAGAAGTCAAAAAATTATTATATGCTAATATTTTATTTCCTATTAGGCACTCTACTTAGGTCACTAATTTAGTTCTAGTTAGTAAATATAATGGCAAAATAAGACTGTGCATTAATTTTAGGAATCTAAAAAAGTCATCTGAAAAAGATAACTATCCTTTGAATTCTCTAGATTAAGTTATACAAATCATTTCTAATTCTACTATGATATCCCTTCTTGATGGATTTTCAAGGTATAACCAAGTGTTAGTAAATTAAGAGGATAAGATGAAAACTACTTTTACTACCAAATGGGGCATGTTTGCTTAAAAATAATGAAATTTGGGCTAATCAACATAGGGGAAACATTCCAGAGGGCCATGAATCATGTTTTCCAAGATCTGGTAGGTAAATGCATTATTATATACATAGATGATCTGACTATATTTTCTAAGAATAGGGAGGACCACATCATGCATCTATGATAGGTATTTGAAAGGTGCAGAAGATATGGGATTTACCTCAACCTAGAGAAGATTATCTTTTGTGTTACTAAGGCAAATTTGTTGGGCTATGTCATTACTAAGGAGTTAATCTATATATATATTGAAAGATTAGAATCTATATCAAAAATAGAGCCTCTTAATACTAGGAAAGAACTAAATTCATTCTTTGGCAAAATTGATTTTGCAAGAAATTTTATTTATAGATATGCATAAATTGTCAAGCCATTAAATGATATGTTGAATAAACCAAGAAATATTTTAAAGACATCAAGGAGGCAATTTGACAATCTCTAGTCTTAATAAGCCCAAACTTCTCCAAAGACTTTTACCTTTATTCCATTATTTATAATCATACTATTGTTGTAGTTTTAACTCAAAAAATTTATGGATGTGATCATCCAATTAATTTCATGAGCATGAAATTTAAAAATGATGATTTAAATTATTCTTTGATTGACAAGCAAGCATGTGCATTTGTTAAGGTAGTGAATAAATTCAAGAACTACATTCTTAGGAATAAGGTGCATGCTATCTTACTAGACCCTACCACCAATCTCATGCTAAGTCAAAGTGAGCTACGAGAAAGGAGATGTAAGTGGATGTTTTTACTAAAGGACTATGACATTGAAATGAATACTACAAAATTGGTAAGGTCCCAAGTCTTGATTTTATTGATTGTCAATGCTAAACCCAAGCTAAGTGTCATATAGGTTGTGTAGTAGGATTTTAATTTCTTTATAAATTTGACCAAAGGTAAATAAAAACTCAAAATGAAAATTACCAATAAGAAAGACTTATAAATAAAATAATAATAATAATAATAAGCTTACCAATTCCTTTGTTTTACATTACCTCCTTTCACGATTTACAAGTAGATGATTTTATGTAGACTCAGATTGACAAAGTGATTTTTGATGGTGGATTTGTGTTAATGGATGCTTGATATTGGATGATAGATTTTATATGAAATTCCTAGAGTAATTTTGGCATGGCTTTGGTATGATTTCTTAATATGGTTTGAGCGTGGAGGGAGAGGTTGATTAAATAGAGGAATGGACGGAATATCAATAGCTTTATTTTGGATTTAGATGATAAGGATCAAAGGTGAAAGATTATCCAATGAATTTAAATTTTTTTGGGGGTTTCTAGAGAAGAAGACTATAAAAGGAGTGAATTCTAAGAAATTTAAAATTCCTTGGAATACTCTAGAGAGAGAACTCTCTAGAGAAGGAGAAGGGTGGTAGAGATTTCTAGATTCCATTAGAGAATCTAATGGTTATTAGGGGATGATTTATATGGGGGATTAGAGAGGGATTAGGTGAGTAGGTGCATAGGAAAACTTATGAGGTAGGATATTATGTGGTTAGGTGGGGTTATGGGAATTAAAAATTCCCATATAATTGATAATTGGAATTAGATTAGGATAATGGGAGATTTAAAAGAATTAATGGAATAGTGGGATGGGATAAGGTTAGTAAAATGGAGAATTATTGGAGGGATATATTGGATATATGGTTAGAAATAGGATAAATTATTAGAATAAATTAGGATAAGCAAAATTAGTGTCGACTAATAGGAATATTAGTTGATTGTAATGAAGCATGTAATTTTAGGTGCATACATTTTCCCCCTCTTTAAAAGGGCATTGTGAGTGGATAGAATGGAAGGATTAATGGTATTTCAAATAAAAACCATGTCATGGATAAATGTTAGTAGATGATATTAGTGGAAATGATGACCCCTCGAGCAGACATGTAGGGAATATTGAGATGGATGGCCACTTGAAAGAAGAAATAAGGGGTGGGATGCAATGGAGAGATGAGGGGATGGGATGATACATGTGGGATAGAAGATAAATAATTTGAGTTTGACATTGAATGATGAACTATAAATTGATAATTATTCCCTTATCAAGCATACATGCATATGGAATAGAGATGATAGGTATCATGGTTGTAGACACATCCTAAGAAAGGACACATGCATAGTAATCAACCATAACATGATGATGATAGGATAAAAGTTAATAAGCTTTAGATGTATCCTAAGAAAGGATGCATGTAAGGGAGATATATAAGCTAGGATAAGATGATTTGATAAGATATGATGGATGTGGTTGAAAGATAAATTTGATCAATATGATGATCAAGATAAGAGAGAATAAATGATGTGATTGAGTGAAAAAATGATTAGGGGATGAGGATAGACGATAGAGATAGTGTCCAAGCTATTAGTAGGCACTAAAAAGTGTTCAAGTGCTGCCTACATAGTCTAAAAGGACCTCAAAATGATGTAGTTCTGATTAGGAGATGATGATGTGTAATGAATAGAAAGTGATGATGATAAGGATGATTAGTCTTGTTAGTAATTGAAATATATGATTCAAATGATGAGATGAAGATGATAAGGATAAAAAATAAGATGTTAGTTGGATGGGTTGTGATGGAGATAAGGATGATGATGAGACAAATCCATCACAAATGTCATAATTCTAATCATAGTCTAATTAATCCAAAAATATAGCACTTGACAATATGACCATGACATAAACATGAACAAGGGGACATTGTGTAAATGTGCATGGGAAAGTGTTGAACTTTTCATCCTTGAGGGTACTTTTGGTGTCCTCTAGTATCCCTATTCATTTCCTAATATACAAAAAAGACATGATGAAATCAAAACATAATACAACAAAGATATATGCATGACATGTAAACAAGATAAATAAAACAAACAAGTGACACATATACAAGTATCTACATGCAGTGTCATAATGTCTTTCCTAATAATAAGATGAGTGATTGGATGATGGGTTGGATGATTATGATGTGATGAGCTAGAGGATAGACTTGTATCTAGATAGGATGAAGCGAAGGTATTACCCATAATTTAGGATATAATAATGGATTCTTTGAATACTAGCTTGGTCTTGAAATTAGATTGAAAAGTGGCCAAGAATGGTGATTTAGAAAAGTGATGACCATGGATTACCAATAGACAAGGCCTTGCAAGGATCCAATCTAGCAAGGAGACTAATAGATTATGGGATCAAATGCTTTTCAAGCTAGTAAGAGTGATTAGATGAGTACGAGATATGAAGATGTAATGATAATGATAGTGATGGGATCAATAAATTGCCATACTATCAAAGTGATGATTGATGGGCGCTATGTATGAGAAGGCATTGATAAGAAGTGATGGATGCTAGATTAAAATCTTGAAAAGGTGATGTATGCTAATAATACTTAGCCAGACAGATGATGAAATGATGGGTGACCACTTAGATTGGTTTCTAAGATTAAATGTGGTATCCAAAGATGGGAAAATATGAGATGGATGGATATGGATATGACTAGGGGATTAGACATAAGATAAGACATCATGGACTATTTTGGATTTTTTATATTTTTATGATTTTTAGGGTTTTTGACATTTTTTTAGTAGTATATATGATATATGGATAAGGTTCAAATCATAAAATTCCAAAATAAAAAGGGTTTGGACTATTCCATGAGTAATCATAATCATAGTCACCCCATTATTATGTTGACCTTTGCTAGTGACAGTGGGAGTAGATGGTTGCATGGATGGTAAAGATTTAACATGATGTGGTTGGGGCTAAGAGGAAACATATCTTTCATAGGAATCTTGTCTAAAAGAGTGGATAGAGATTGATGGCATGATAAAGGATCTTGGGGATATGGATAATGTCTCCAAGGATAGGTATATGATTTGGGGAAGGTCCCTCCAACAACTATCCTAGAGGTATCCCTTAATGCTTTTATGATGAAGATGCTAGTTCCTTGTTGTAGATTCCCACTTATTTGAGACCAAGGATAGGCTATCTTTACCATGGAACTAGGAACTAGTTTTCACCATGGTACTTGCCCAAAGAGCCAACAAGTTGGTTTTCAACATTAGATGGATTTGTTTTTTGGTATATAGAAGGATGGGATGGATGGGTCCTATAGATGGAGGATATACAGACTAGGCATAAAAATTCTTGAGATACATGATGTTCATAGGATAATCCAATTATTCTCCCTCAAGTATGGCCAAGTTGTATGCTCCTAAGCCAAATTTGGTAATAATGATATATGGGCTCAACCAATTAGCTTTGAATTTTCCCTTATTGTCTCTTTTTGCATTAGTGTTCTTCTAATTTTCCTTGAGGGCCGAGTCACCTATTTCAAACTCTCAAGCCTGAATCTTCTTGTGCTATTAATTCTAGAGATTATTTTAATATTCACTTAGGTGATTTAGGGCCTGTTGTCATTTTTCATTAAGGAGTTCCAACTCTTGTAAGTGTTCTTATTGGTGATTGTGGTCAGTAATTATACCTCATAATGAGAGATGAAGAGAAGGGAGATCTATTTCCATGGGTAATATTACTTCAAATCTATATACCAAAGCATAAGGGGTGGGCCCTATGGGTGTGCATACATTAGAGTGATATGCCCATAATACTATATATAATTAAATATGTTAATCATGCCTAACTCAATTGACTATCTTCTTCAAGATTTTGATTAGGGTCTTATTGGTTGCTTTTGCTTGTATGTTGCCTTGGGGATAATATGGAGGATAGAAATACTACATGATTTGGTAATTGGGATAAAGGGATTCAACATCCTAATTCTTAAAATACTTATCATTATTCATGATAATATTGGTAGGTATGCCAAAGCGGTAGATTATTTTATTGAGGATGAAATTAGATATCTAGAGGCCAGTTGTGTAAGTTAGTGCATTACATCTACCCATTTTTTGAAATATTTTGTAGCTATGATAATAAATTTGTGCCCATCCAAGGAAGTAGGATTATTTTTTATAATTAGATCAAAGCCCCATATAGATTAAGGCCATGAGATCATGATATGAGGTAATTCTTGTGCCAGTGCGTGGATAAGGTTTCCATGCCTTTGATACGCTTCACATTTATACACATATTGACAGGCATCATGTTATATGGTTGGCCAATAATATCCAATTTGGAGGATATTATTGGCTAAGGCCATCTCACTAATGTACCCTCCATAAATGCTAGCATGGACTTCCTTGACCACTTGAGCTACCTCATCATAAGTCAGACACCTTAGCAAGGTTCCATCATAACCCCTTTAATATATTGTGCTACCTAGGATGGTATAACAAGAGGCTTGATGGATAATTTTTTTTTCATTGATGGCAAGTATGATTAGGAGGTAGGGTATAGTCATAGAGGTAATGATAGATGGTGTGAAACCAAGGGAGATTGGGATTATTAATGACAAAAATTTATACAAGAGCCAAAGAGTGATGAGCTGGGGTGATCAATTGTTAAATAAAAAAATTACCTCTAAGACATATTTAATAATATCAATGAGGTATCCCAAAGTAGCCATAGAGTCAACTACCTTATTATTGGCTCGTGGCACTTTCTCAAATGTGATATATTGAATATTATTTTTTAATTGGTCAACTAGTTGCTTGTATGGGAGCAAATTCTCATCCTTTGTTTAGAACTCCTCATTTGCCTATTTGATGATTATTTAAAAGTCATTGAATACTTGCAAATGCTATATGTTCCACTATACGGTAAGATGAAGTCTTAATATGAATGCCTCATATTCTGAGATATTATTAGTATATGGGAACACAAGATGAAATGCTTTGGGAATGAGATCACCTTGTAGAGTGACTAGTAGGATTCTTTACCCTAACCTATGAGTGGTAAAGGAACCATCAAAATATAACTTCTAACTTTCCATCTATGAGGTGCTCATAATGGATTCATCTAGAAAGGGAGAGATAATTAGCTCAACCAATTCTAGTGGAGCTTTTGCTAGTTGATCTACTATGACTTTTCCTTTGATTACTTTTTGATGGACATATTCAATATCAAAATCACTAAGCAACATGATCCACTTGGACACATGACCCATTAATTCTTATTTATATAGGATATACTTTAAAGGATCTATTTTTGTAATTAAGTGTACCTAATTATTGAGCATATAATACCAAAGTTTTTGGGAGGCAAAAACCACAACTAAACATACCCGTTCAACTAGCGTATATTTCAAATCATATGTTATTAAGGTATGACTGAGATAATAAATGGCTCACTCTTTTCCTTGATCATTATTCTATGTGAGTAAGGCTCCAATGGCATAGGGAGTGGTAGATATATATAGAAATAATGGTTTTCCTAAAATTGGAGGAGACAAGATAAGTGGATTTGCCAACTATTGCTTAAGATTCTCAAAAGACTTCAGACAATTTTCATCCCATTAAAAGGTTGTTCCTTTCTTAAGGAAGTGATTGAATGGATGATACTTATTGGTGAGATATGAGATAAAACACCTAATATCCTAGAGCTTACCTTGAAGACTATGAAGTTGTTTAAGTGTCTAAGGAGGTGGCATCTCATTGATTTCTCAAAATTTTACTAGATCTACCTTAAAACCTCTCTTCAAGAAAATGAACCCTAGTAACTCTCCTGATGTTATGTCGAAGACAATTTTTTTTGGGGTTCAAGTACACCTTGTAGTCTCATAGTCTTTCAAAGATCTTATGAATAACTACAAGATGCTCAGATTGTGAGTGATACTTTCACACGATATCATCAACACAATCTTCCATAATATCGTGAATCATGTCATGAAAGATAACAATCATCACACATTGATATGTTTCCCCTATGTTATTCAAGCTAAAAGGCATGACCTGATAGCAAAATGTGCCCCATGGGGTGATAAATGTTGTTTTGTGAAACTCTTCAAGAGCAATTTTGATTTGTTTATGTCCTAAAAAACTATCTATGAGAGAAAACATCTCATAGCTAGCAATTGAATCTATAATCATATCAATATTAGGAATGGAAAATCATCTTTAGGGCATGCCTTATTGATGTCATGAAAATTGATACATATCCGAATCATGCCATGTGGTTTTGAGATAAGGACTATATTATATATCCAATTAGAATATTCAATAAGATGAATGAATCCTACATCTAAGAATTTTTATAGCTCCTCCTTAACTAGAAATGCCATGTTTGGATGCATATTTCATAAAAAAAATTAACTACTTTAGCATTAGGATGGACATCAAGATGATGGAATACTAGAGAAATATCCAACCCAGACATATTTTCATAACTCCAGGTGAAGACATCAATAAATTTTGTGAGCAAGGCAATTATAATTTCACACTCAAATTTCATAAGAGATGCCACCAATTTCATGATTTTGCTTTTTATTAGTTCCAATATTTATTTCAAAGAATTCCTTAATGAGTGAGGTAGATTTTTCTAATAGATAAGTGGGGTATTTGATTTATAGCATATTAGAGGTGGTAATTATTGGCAATTCAATATCAACATCTAGATAATCTTTTGATTAAATGGGGCTGTCTAGAATGTCATTAGGTTCTATAAAATATTTCCATTTTATTTTATATGTTTCATCATCACTTTGGGTGCTTAGTGACTTTTGTTCTCCAAAATATGTTGACTCACATAGATTGATTAAGAATCCTTTCTTGAGGTCTCTAAATGGCATGAAATTCCTTACCCCCAAGTACTCAAGAATAGCCTCATCATTTTGAAATGTGTCAAAGGTGGGATCTTTTTTGGCACCCCAATATATGAGGGAGGGATAATGAAGGGAGATGTTGATGGTGAAGATGGAGGTGGTGAAAAAGAGGTTAATGGCAACCAGCTCTTTGAATTGACTATAAATAGACCCTATTTTAGTATCCTCATTAGGAATATTTCTCTCTTTAGTCAAAATAAAATCCACAATGACATCGAGAGGGTCATCACCATATGTTTGTACCCTAGACCATAATAGGATGAGTTATCTTGAACATCAATAGGCTCTATCTGACCTTGCTCCTACCTGCCTAGTCCTTTTCCTTTATAGTTTATGTTTTCCATCATATGGTGGATAGTAGGATATTTTTACTAGGGTGAGATAAAGGTATCATCATTAGGAAAGAGCCATGAATCATCATCACCTTTAATGTGTTCATCTGATAAAAATTTTACATTGTTAAAAGTTGTAGGCCCAAATTGATATTTGATAGTCCAGACTTCCTTCATCATGAGGGACCCATAGCCTTAGGGAGACAATAAGAGATGGACAATGTAGAGGGTTTTGTACTCATATTCACCACAAGCTATAGATGTGATTTTTAACTTGTTAAGGTCTAGTACTAGGGTAGATGTGGTGGCTAGTTGATCAGGAGAGACATATTTGGTAGTTGTAGGATTGGGAAAGGAATTCTCACTACCTTGAGATAATAATGGAGAAGGGATTTGATCCATTTGATAACTATGATGGTCAATCATCCCTAAGATGTTGACTTCCATCCTTGAATGGGGGAATTTAAGGAAATTATGAAGAGTGGATGGGATGGCTTGAATTTCATGACTCCAAGGTCTCTCAATAAGCATATTATATGCCAAGTCCACATTGACCACATGCACTAATGTTTGATGGATTACAATCCTGAAAATGATGGGAAGATAAATAGACCCAATCGATAACCACTCATTATCATCATGCACTTTGATCATGATGATATTTGGCCATAACTAAACATGCCCTTTAAAATGGTGTATCATTCAACTCATATGCTATTAAGGTAAAAATGAGATAATAAATGGCTCACTCCTTTCCTTGATCATTATGTTACATGATTAAGACTCCAATGGCATAAGGAGTGGTGAATATATATAGCAATAATGGTTTGCCTATAACTAGTGGAGATAAGAGAGGTGGATTTGAAAAGCATTGCTTAAGATTCTTGAAAGGCTTCAAATAATTTTCATCCTATTGAAAGGTTGATCCTTTCTTAAGCAAGTGAGTGAATATATGACACTTATCTATGAGCTATGAGAAAAAAACACCTAATATCCTAGAGCTTGCCTTGAAGGCTATGAAGTTTTTTAAGTGTTTGGGAGGTGGCATCTTAGTGATTGCTCAAACTTTTTCTACATATACCCCAATACCTCTCCTAGAGACAATGAACCCTAGAAACTTTCCTAATGTTATTCTAAAGACACACTTTTTGGGGTTTAAGCACACCTTATATTCTCATAGTCTTTCAAATATCTTATATAAAACTAAAATATGCTCAAATCATGAGTGAGACCTTCCCAAGATATTGTTAACATAATCTTCCACAATATCATGCATCATGTCATGGAAGATAATAGTCATCATGTGTTGATATTTTCCCCCTATTATTTAGGCCCAAAATTCATGAAATAATAACAAAATGTACCCCATGGGGTGATAAATTTTTTTTGTGTTCGTATTTAGGAGTGATTTTGATTTGGTTGTATCCTAAAAAGCCATCCATGAGAGATAGCATATCCTAACCAGTAGTTAAATCTATAACCATATCACTATTAGGAAGTGGAACATCATCTTTAGGGAGTGCCTTATTGATGTGATGGAAATAATTACATATCCAAATCCTACCATGTGGTTTCAAGATAGGGACTATATTAGATATCCAATCAGAATAGTCAATAAGATGAATGAATCTTGCATCTAATTTTTTTTGTAGTTCCTCCTTAACTAGCAATGCTACCTTTGGATGCATCTTTCATAATTTTTGTTTGACTAGTTTAGCATTAATATGGACATCAAGATGATGGATTAATAGATAAGGATCTAACCTTGGCATATCTTTGTAACTCTAGGAAAAGACATCAATAATTTTTGTGAGCAAGGTAGTGAGAATTTCACACTCTGATTGCATAAGAGTTTCCCCAAATTTCATGATCATGGGCTTTTTTTAAGCTTCAATATTTTTTTTAATTACTTTCTCAATGAGTGAAGGATATTGTTCTGATAGATAAGGGGGGGTATTTGATTTTTGACATGTCAAAGGTGATAATTCCTAGTAGTTCAGTATCAACATCTAGATAATATTCTAACTAAATAGGACTATCTACAATGTCATCAATTTTTGTAGAAGATTCCCCTTCTGATTTAGATGTTTCATCATCAATTTAGGTGATTAGTGACTTTTTTCTCCAAAACATGCTGATTCACACAAATTGATTGAGAATCCTTTCTTGTGATCTCTAGATGGCATGAAAGCCCTTACCCTCGGGTACTCAAGAATAGCCTCATCATTTTTAAATGTTTCAAAGGTAGGATATTATTTGGAATCTCAATTTATGATGGAGGGATAATGGAGGGAGATGTTGATGGTGAATATGGAGGTGTCAGAAAAGAGGTTGGTGGCATCTAGCTCTTTGAATTGACTATAAATAAACTCTATTTCAGTATCCTCATTAGGGGGAGTTTTCTCATTTATCAAGATAGGATCCATAATGATTTCAAGAGGTTCATCACCATATGGTTTATACCCTATACCATAATAATATGAGTTCTCTTTAACATCAATAGGATCTATCTAACCTTGCCCCTACCTGCCTAGTCTTTTTCCTTTATAGTTCATGTTTTCCATCATGCAATAAATAGTAGGATATTTTTGTTGGGGTGAGATATAGGTATCATCGTTAGGCAAGAGACATGAATCATCATCACTTAAATGTGTTAATCTAATAAAAATCTTGCACTTTCAAAATCTTTAGGCCCAAATTAATATTTGGTGGTTTAAACTTCATCATGAGGGACCCATAGCTTTGGGGAGATAATGGGAGATGGCCAATGCAAAGGTTTTATACTCATATTAACCACAACCTATAGACGTGATTTTTAACATGGTAAGGTCTAGTGATGGAGTCTATGTGGTGGATAATTTATCAAGAGAGACATATTTATCAACTATAAGACTAAGGATGGAATTCTTAGTGCTTCAAGATAATGATGGAGAAGGGATTTGATCTATTTAACAACTGTGATGGTCAATAATCCTTGGGATGGTGACTTCTATCCCTAAATGGGGGAATTTGAGGAACTAATGAAGAGTGGATGGGATGGATTCAATTTCATGAATCCAAGGTCTCCCAAGAATCATATTATATGATAATTCCATGTTGACCAAATGCACCAATGTTTGATGGACTATGGCTCCCATTTTGATAGGAAGATAAATATACCCAATGAAAGACCACTAATTATCATTGTATGCTTTGATAATGATGAGATTAGGACCTAAAAATGATTTAGATTACTCCAAATTATTCAAGAAGTCCACATTACACATGTTAAGAAATTATCCTCCATCTATAAGGACATATGAGACATGGTGATGGGCAATGGAAAATTCAATTTATAATGGGTAGTTATGATTAGGGATAGCTAGTGGTAGATACCAAGTGATAAAGTTTAGTTATGGGGAGGGGGATAAATAAGCCACTAGTGATTGAAAATGATTGGTTTCCAAGTTACTAGGTAACTTTGGGTCATTAATTACTTGATTTAATATTTCCCTATGCAAAATAAATGTTTATAGAAACTCCATAAGGGAAATCTAGGTAGGGGTCTTTTCTAGTTATTGAATAGCATCATAAAACTTATCAAGCCTATTTGTGACTTTGTTATAAGTATTCCCCCTTAGTATAGTTGAAGAAGTGGATGGTTGTTGGGAAGGTGTTATTAGGATGGTGATTTTGTTATGCTTGGTAGTAACGATACAATGAGATGTGGCCAAATTTATTATTAAAATTGGAGAGGGAGGTTCCTCATAGGTGGGGATGTGGTAAAGCTTGATGGTATTAAATTAATGATATGGAACATTATTATAGTTGAAACAATTAGAAGAGGATGTATGACCTTGGTCCCTTAGTGGTCTTTAATTTATTCATTCATGTTTGGGAAGAGGATGTTTATAAATTCCCAACTATCTATTTCCTAATTGGATAGAAATAGGCTCCCCTTCTAACTCAATGTCACCTCTTTCAATCATGTCTTTCACATAGTGTTTGAATTGCATGAAATTTTTGGTATCATGGCCATTTACCTTATGGAACTTGCAATATTCATTATCATGATACCAATCTAGTTTGGGATGATGATCATCGATAATTTGAATCTCATGCAAATTAATCATGCTAGTTGTAATCATCTAGTCTAATACAATTATCAAAGGGATAAACAAACTTGTAAGAGGTCAACTACATGTATCGGGTCTTGGATTTCCCATAGGAACCTTAATATAAGAGATGTGTGGTTGTGGTGGGGGCCCTTTTATTTGAATATTTTGGACATGTTGTGCTTATAGTTTGGAATCTATCACTCTATATCCAACAACATTCTTATTTGTTTTGAAGAGATTTGGTTTAATTAAAAAGGAATTTATTTAATTTAAAATGTGCTCATTATGAGAGAATATCTTGATGGTTCTTTTTTCTATGAGGGATTTTTCAATTTTCATCCCCTTTTCTATAATCTCATCAAAAGTTTTTGCACACTGTAATTTTAACTGATATTTCAATTTTGTATTAAGATTGTCCACAAATATTTTTACCATTTCATTTTTATGTATGGTAAATCTCAATTTACTTGCTAATAAATTCCACCATTGTAAGAAATAAACAAAATTTTCACCAACTCTTTATTTTCTATTATAAAGGTTAATAACAGACACATCATGCTCTATTAAAGGAGAAATGACTAACAATTCTCTAAAGATAGAAATTAACCCCTTAATAAGGTGCATGAACCACTCTAATGTTGGTCATATTAATATTTTAGGAAAAATCCTTAATATGTGGGCATCCTCCTGAGATACTTCATGGAAAGCAATAAAAATTTCTTGCACGTGATCCCTTAAGTCTCCTCTTCCCCTATATTTTTCAAACTTTGGAGTTTCAAAATGTGAAGGGAATGTAATTTTTAGAATGTTGTTGTCTAAAGGTGATAATAAAAAATCCATATATTTTTATTTGAGGGCCTTTGATGTCAATTCCACCTATTGGAGGTTTTATTTCATCATCTTCCATTATTGGGCAAAGGTAAGATCCCCAAGATGACTGACACTTTGGTTTTGACTTCCTTGTGGGATATGGGTATGATGGCTGGTATGAGTGGTTTGATTGGTATGACTATTAGTGTGGACATTTTTAATAATTTGTATTTCCTAGAAATTGTTAGTATTATCTCAAGGTGGGGATGATGGACATTAATTCTAAAGGAGGAGATTAAGTTATTGTGTAAGCTGGTCTAAGTGATCCTCAATGGTAGCTTGTCTCTTGTTAGCCTTAGTATGATGATTGATGAGAGGTGTTTATTGGTTAATTTCATCTAATAATCCATGGTCCACTTCTTGGTGATAATTATTTCATGGGGTTGATGGATGGTCAATATTATTTAGGTTGGTGCCCCTAATTTCCATATTCTGGTTTTGTTATATATATTGTTCTAGGAGTTGATGGACACCTTCATTATTTAAGAGATTATTGATAAGGTGAGTGTTATCATTTCCCCCTTGAGGTGTAGGTATGTCACTATGGAAATCCTCATATTCCTAAGTTGGCTTCATGAGTTTCCCCCTAGTATGGTCTTCTTGATTGGAACTTTGTCCTTAGCAGAATTAGGCTCAGGTTTGGATGACCATGATGAAAGAATATGAAGTGGGATGATGTGTTATTGAAGGTATTTTTATTACTATATTTTAGTCAAAAAGGTGATATTAGTAATGGTAAGATAAAATTTTGATGGATAGGATAAATATAAATTATCAAGATAACAATATTTATTTTAAGAGATCAAACTAGCAAGGATAAAAAAGGGGATGATAGGATTAAATAATATTTTAAACTAGAAAGTGGACAATTTGATGGGTGCTAGAGATAAAATACACTTTATAAGGATAAAATATAATGATGAGTGTTATCTTGATGTATTATAAGGCTATGTTCAATAATAATTTCAAGTTGGGATAGGATGATGATGATGTGTAGAAAGGAAATGACCACCAATAGTTTGATCTTTTGTCCTCAACCAATATTCAAAAAAGGGATGATGAGAAAATGGGTGATGGTGGGATGTGATTAAAAAGGTGTATATATAAGGACCACCAATAAAGATAAATGGATGAGGGTGATGCTAATTTTATGACCACTCTTATTAAGGGGTTGGGGGAATAATAGGTAGACACAAGTGATTCTTACAAATGGGTAAGTTAGGATGGATAAATGAGGGTGATTCCAATCTATTAAAAGGATGAATCTTGATCCAATAATGAACATGGACAAGGTATGATTAATGGAAAAGGGATAATGGTAAGTGAAGGATAATATATGCGATATGATTTTAATATATGCACTATGGACTAGGTGTTAAGGTGATTATATAAGAAATGGATGAAAAATAAGAGTGGATGATGAAATATACTCTACAAAAGATGGATAATATTCACATGGAGGGGAATCAACCTCTATAAGTGATAAACAAGTGGTACTAAGATATGTAATATGTCAAGGTATTGATGATGACTATATGGGGGATGTGGATTCTAAGTATAAAGGGTGATGTAAATAAAAATGGTATGGGAATGCTCAAAAATATGGTGTGATTAGTAGATAAGGCAAGGTCAAAGTGAGGTGTGATTGATTATGGATGAGGTGGTCTTATGACAAGGTGTGACTAATTTAAGATAGGAGAGGGGATAATGGAAAGGATATAAAAGGAAAGGGTGACAAATATATACAAGATGATGATTAGGCAAGGAAGTACAAGATGATGGGGTATGACTAGGATGGGATGAAGACAAGATAGTATGGGATATGTAAAAGGATGTACAAAAATATGATAATATATATACAAGGGGATGAGGCAATATGAGCATAATATAGGTGGATGATTGTTATAAAATATATATTATGTGGATAACATAATTAGAAGAAGATAATAAATAATGAATGATAGATGTGAAAGATGGACTATATGGATATAATAAATGTAATGATGAATTGTGTGGAAATAGGATGATATAAGAATAATATAGATGGAGGGATGAATAATATATGTGATAAATAGACTATATGGATAAATTAATTATAATTAAATATGATGATTTAAGGATATAATGGGTAGATTAATGGATATATATGTGAGAAATTGACTATGAGGATAAAGCAAGTGAGGGGATGAGATTATATAAGTATAAGATGGGTGGATAAGTGGATGATTGGTGTAAAAGATAGATTATGGGGATAAAATAATTACAATAGGATGTGATGTAAGGTGGATATGATGTAAAGGGGGTTGTTCTAATATATTATACAAAAACAGGAAAGATGATAATTATATGAGGCTATGGATGGAGGTAAATACTAGGTGGATATAGGTATGAGATGAAAATGTAAAGGAAATAAATGATGAAGAGAATGGATGGAAAGTGTATAATAATTATATGTGGGATGCTATGAGATATAAATAGGATGGTCAATATAAGACAAATGGGGAAGGAATGTGTTATGAATTGAATAAGATGTGGTCAAATATACAAGGATATGAAATGGAACTGGCTATTAAATAGTATGGAATGGATATAGATGAGAGAATTCTTATAGGATGGATGGAAGTATGATAAGGATTTAATTAAAATGCACAAGGAAGGATGTGAAAAGATGATGGTGCCAAGTGAGATGGATCTTATGAGGTGTGGGTATGATAAAAAAGTGAAAATGATATGGATAGAAGGATATGGGGAAGTGTGATGGTCAAAAAGGATATGACAAAAGATAGTGGATGCTAAGTGTTATGGGATGGGTGTAGACACAAAATGCACTATTAAATAAGTTTAGAATGATGGAATGATATAGTGTGATTATGGGGGTAGTGGGGTATATGATGGTCAAAATATTGGTTAAAATATACAAATTATTAAGGAAGAAGGATGATATTAGGATGAGTGTGGAAAGTGATAAGAAATGAAAAGGATGTGGACTAAGGTAAATGTTATAGAGTGAAAAAGAGAGATAATGTGATATGGATAGTCAAGATGGGATGATTATGGGATGAAGTAATGAGATGAAGAAATAATTATGGGATAATGGAAGTGATCCTATAGGCTTTCTAAGGTATTCACACAAATTTCAAGGGTGTGACCAACTTGACTAACAAACAAAATGGGCCTTATCAAAACACACAAACAAATCATGTACACATAAAACCCTAATTATTAAACCATATGGGAGTGTATCTCAATTTACATACCATCTAATGACTACATAAATGAGGTTGTAGGCTAATGACCTACTATGAAATTGACTGAACCCTCTTGACCTTGCTTGCTCCTGATGGTCAATTGGGTACTGATATTGATGTTGATAGTGAAACACTTGTTACAGTCCTATTCTAAGGTTTACATAAGGATCTAATGGAGTCCCCTATATACATAAAGGTATGGTGGGGCCTAAGTCCATATAAGAGGCTATCTGATTACCTTGGGTATATGTAATTAATCATCCTCACTCCACATAACCCTTTATGGGGAATTCTACTTAGGCTTAATGATAATGCTCTCTTAATATTTATACTCCATCAAAACAAAGAGTGTGGTTAGCATGCGGTGGTGAAATCCATGTCATGTGTTATCCTAGGGGAAGGTTTATACAAATAGGAAATCTCATGATATTATTAACTGACCATTATAATTACCTATATGTGATTTGGCATGATACAAAAACTTATTTACAAAGTAATAACACCCCCCCCCCACACACACACACACAAAAGTATATACACAAAATAATTTTTCACAACATGTTGATTTAAGAAATAAGTGATTAAAATGATTCAAAATGGTTTTAAAAGTGCCAAATGGATTCTTTGACTAACATCCTACAAACACACCATTATTATTTTGATGGGTGGCACTCCAAAAGAGATAACCTGTAAGACAATGATTAGTAGTTTTAAATTTACGTGTTTTGACAAGTGACTCTGCAAAGAAAATAACATTAGTAGTCCTGAAAGTTAGAATAAAATTTGATTTTAAATATTAAGACAAATTATAATTAGTTTTAACAAAATGATAAAAACAACTAGACTCTTAATAAACATGATCATCAATAGAGCTTTTAAAAGACTATTATTACCAGTTCGTTGTTATATATATTTATTTACTATTATTATTATTATTATTATTATTATTATTATTATTATTATTATTATTATTATTATTATTATTATTTGATTTTTATTTCATTTTATCACATTGTCTAATTTAAGTAAAATCAATATATATATATATATATATATATATATATATATATATATATATAGATTTTACTTAAATTAGACAATGTGATAAAATGACTATTTTAATTAAATACAAATGATACTTGTCTTAAAGGGACATGATTATTATATACTTATTAATTAAAAAAAAAAGGAGAATATTAACAATTCAAAATAAAACCATTTTCAACATAGACTTATAAAAGATGTAGAACACCTTGTTTTTCCCTTTTTTGGGCTAAAAGTGAGGTTTCAAATATTATATCAAATTTGAAGCACAAATTTAAATGTAGATAAATGAGAGTAGGTAGACACCAAATTCAAGGGATGGGGGTTTAATAAATTCTTTACCAACATGTTCCCAACCTGTGGCATGTAAACTGTTGGAAAAAATTGCCAAATGATGCTTGGACTATCATTGCTTATCAAACAAATTTAGAAATAAAAGATTTTTAGCTTGTCACAGCCTATGCAAGGATGAAAACACTTAGAATAGGGTATGGATATCCATCAAGACATAGTTTATAGTAGGATTTTAGGTGCATAAATATTTTAGAATCAAACCAAATCTAAATATATTCAATATTGTATTCATAGGTCTACACAAACTATATAAAAAAAAGTTTGAATTTAAACAAAAATTCAAAGTTAGAGTGCTACCTCAAATTTAAAATTCTAAATTTTTAATAATGTAATAAAAAAATAGCATTCATATGTGAGCCAAAATAAATAAATAGCTATAGTTCCATAATGATTTTGTAAATCCTGCACAAAACAAAATAGATCAACAAAAATAGTGCAGGTTATATGCAAGTCAAAGATCACTAGTTTTTTTTTTTCATTGTTATTTTTAAATAAAATAAAATAGTAATCCTCAAATAGTGATAAATTCTTAAATATTTAATGAAAAAATAAACCATAAAATGATTAGAAAATCTAGGAGTGAGATGCTCAAAACCCAAAAAGTGTTTCATAAAATTACTTACAAGTAAATAGTTGTTCATGAAAACATGGCACATTTTTCATAAACTCGTTAAAAATTGGAAAAACAAAATCTAACTCTTATCTTATCCAATCAGACCTGAAAATTGCCAAGAATACTTATAACAAGCAAAATTGTTAAATTGAGAGTAAGCCTGTCCCACCATGGTTGCCAAAATGTAGCAAGATTTCAAGCTCTTTATGAATTTAAACAAAGGTGAATCCAAACATAGAATGCAAAATATCAATAGGAAAGATTTATAAAAAAAATTAAAAAAAATAATAAGAAGCTTACCAATTCCTTTGCTTTATGTTACCTCCTTCAAGGATTTGCAAGTAGATAATTTCATGTAGACTCAAATTGACAAAGTGATGCTTGATGGTGGATTTGTGATAATGGATGCTTGATATTGGATGATAGATTTGATATGAAATTCTTAGAGTGATTTTGGCATGCCTTTGTTATTATTTCTTAAGATGGTTTGAGGGTGGAGGGAAAGGTTGATTAAATAGAGGAATGGAGGGAAGATCAATGGCTTAGATTTAAATTTAGATGATGAGGATGAATGGTGAAGGATTATCTAATGAATTAAAAATTCATTGGGGGTTTTTAGAGAAGAAGACTCTAGAAAAGGAGGGAATTCTAAGGAATTTAAAATTCCTTAGAATTATTTCTAGAGAAAACTTTCTAGATAAGGAGAAGGGTGGTGGATATTTCTAGATTCCATTAGAGAATCTAATGGTGATTAGAGGATGATCTAGATGGGGAATTAGAGAGGGATTATGTGAGTAGGTGTGTAGTAAAACCTAAGAGGTAGGCTACTATGTGGTTAGGTGGGGTTGTGGGAATTAAAAATTCACATATAATAGATAATTGGAATTAGATTAGGATAATGGGAGATTTAGAATAATTAATAGAATAGTGGGATGAGATAAGGTTAATAAAATGGAGAATTACTATAGGGGTATATTAGATATATGGATAGAAATAGGATAAATTAGTGGAATAAAGTAGAATAAGTTGAATTAGTGTTGACTAATAGGAATATTAGTCAATTGTAATTAATTAAGAAATTTTAGGTGCATACAAGCTGAATAACAAAGTTTTTAGTGCAATGATTGGTTTGATCCTATTATCCATTTACTAATCAATGCCACTTGTCTGACAAGGTTAACCAGGGATCAAAGAAGAGTCCTAAGACTTAAGGTAGACCAATAAATTATTAAATATGGAGTACTATATTGAAAAAACTTTAAAATCATTTACTTGAGGTGTGTATCCAAAGAAAAGGTAGCTAGGATCATGAACACTTTTCATGAGAAGTTGGGAAGTGGAGATCCACCTAAAAGGACAACAAATCATAAAATATTTATAAATGATTACTACTAGATCAAAATCTTCAAGGATGCCCATCAACATGTGAGGAAATACTATTTATGTCATTTTTTTAGCTTAAAATAGATTAAATTAGCCGTGCCACTACAACCAATTATAGTAGATAAACCTTTTACTCAGTGGGGACTAGATTTCATGTGGATAATCAACCCCAATTCATCAAAAGGTTACAAAGATGTTCTAATTGATACTGACTACTGCAATAGATGGATTTAATTAGTGGCCACTAAATAGTGTAAGACCAAAAAAGTGATCACTTTTTTAGAAGAAAACATATGCACTAGGTTTGGAACACCTATATCTTTGGTCTATGATAATGAATCTTATTTTACATACATATAAATGATAGAATAGACATATTATAATAGTATAATTCTCAAGTTCTCATCCAAACATTATCCTTAAGGTAATGTTGTATCCGAATCAACCAATAAGAACTTGATGAAATCAATAAATAAGTCTGCATTAGACAAGCTCAAAACTTAGCATAAGATATTAAAATATGCCCTATGGGAAGATAGAATGAGATTCAAGAATGCTCTCAAAACATCATCCTTCTTATTGGTATATGACCAAGAGCCCATATTCCCCATTAAAATTAATCTACCAACATACCAGTTCACGGAAGAGTACATGGAGGATGATCAAGAATTGGCAAATTCAAGGTTGTTGGACATTATTTACATGGAATATGCTAGAAAAGATGATTTTAACAACTTTAGTAGACACCAATCCATGGTGAAAATGTGGTTTGATAAATTATTAAAGATAAATGTGTTTAGGCAAGGATATTTGGTTCTCCTGTGGGATAAGGCATCCCAACCCAAAGATAAACATGAGAAATTCACATATTTATGGATAGGTCCCTATTAGATTGCTATAATACTTAGAGATAACACCTTCAAGATAAAAGACTTCGAAGGGATAGAGTTCATGTTGCACACTAATGGACAGTACCTTAAGCACTACTTCTTTTCTACCCCACCTAGAATCTTTATGGAGTGAATCGTAAGAATGATTAGAGCTAGTGTAGGTAGGCTAGATTAATTTGTTTCTATTATTTCCTTTATGTCCCTTGTTTGTACATAAGTTTGTATATATTTGTTTTATTTTACTTTTATTTTTGATTCCTTTTCTTTCCTTGCTTCTAATAAAGTCCTTTTAGACAAATTTCAACTCAAAGTTATAAAAACTCAACTCCATAGTTTAGGAATGCGGGTATAACTCCTCAGCATTTGTTGATCATGGATCAAAAATATCAATCTTAATGTTATAACTAGAGAAAATTGTAAGTAATAATAGATTTATTGATTCTTTAATAAGGTATAAACATTGTTTTTATCTAAGATCAATTTTAAGAAGAATTGCACATAACAAACATCCTTGCCTAAGACACAGGTTGTAACCATAGGTGATTTTTTGAGGATCAAACATTTGACCAAATCCCTAAACCTTGATGACCTGGTTCCCAACCTTTGCTAGAAATACAAATTGATCTAAAAAATAAAAAAATAAGAGATTATTACAAAATCAAAATCTTTCCATTCAAAGGTGATTCTGGTAATCTCCATTAGGGATATGGACACCTGGATGGTAGTGGATTAAGGCCTTGAGTGGAGCCAAAGTTATCTTTGTCAAGGATATAAATGCTTGGCTAATAATAAAGCAATGCCTAAGCCTTCCCTAAGCTAAATCATGGTTCTTAATAAATATCCAAGCATGTTTTAAGTCAATTTTATTGATTAAAGGCATGAAATATGGAATTTGTTCCCTAAATCCCATGACAAATAGTAAGTGAAATCAAAGGACACACACAACATGATTGGGTTTTTGATGTTTGATCCTAACTCCATATGTGAAAGACTTGTTTTAAACCATGAACTGATCTTGATAATGGTACTGATCAAGTGGAATAGGTAATATATTTATTTTTTAACTAGAGTCTCTAAATTCTAACATATTTCTATATTTCCCCTAGAATTTCCCATTTATTGAGGTCAACATACGCCTCATGTCTGAAAAATGGGGACCCTTGTGAAAATTTGTGCCTTGAAGTAAAAAATTCACTTGATCAAAGTATAATTAGCATGTTTGCATGTTATTTTATGTGAAGATCACCCACACTTGGTTTTGTTAGCATATTTTTCATGATTCTGGTTTGTCCTTATCTAAAGTGCTAATATTGGATCTCTATGTTTTAGGTTGTAGATCCAATAAAGTCTACTTGGAATGAATAATGTTTTAGTTTCATGATTTCAGTGTTAACTTGACTCTTTACTAACCTTTGGTTTGTTAGATTAATATTTGAATATTTAAACCCTTTATCTAAGTTTAGTATTATTATTTGATTTTGAGAGGAAATTTTTTCATGAGAACATCTTAAATAATGTTATGGGCTTAGTTTATTCATATTTCCTAAGGCTGAGTTGTGTTTTTTTAACATAACCAAACCTTAGTCTAAACATCCATGCTAAGTTATTATAATCCCTGAGTCCCCCCTTTCATACCTTTCTATTTTTCATGTGGTCTAAGTCTAAACACAAATTCCTTTTGTTACGAATTGAACATGTCTTTTTGGGCTTTTCTTTTGAAGCTTTGCCTTGAATGAATTACCCTACAGGGTTTATATTTCAGATACTTTGTCCAAGTGACCTTTCAATATTTTGTTCAAGAATTATTTTAGGACTTACGCAATTGGTCTATTCCTTCATACTATTCTATGTTGTGACAATTATTTTGGACATTTTATCTAGAACAATTTCCCCATGAACTTATTCTATTGGGTATTTTGCCTGATAGAATTTTCCTTTAGCCTCTTTACACTTATCCTTGGGGATATTTGTTATGGATTTATTAATTTTTTAAATTATCCTTTAGATTTTTATGAGTAATCCTTACTAAATATTTATTTCTAACATTTTGGCCAATGCAAAAATATTGAAACAACTTTTAGGCATCAATTTTTTTGAAACATACCCTTTGAAATTTCTGTAATGGTCTTTTACCTTCCTCAATTATCCTTCAAGATTTTTATATGAGGCACTTTATTTGCTAGACATACCCTTATGTATTTTCTAAATGGTCCTTTGCCTTCTTTAATTATCTTTCAAAATTTTGAAAGTGCCCTTTCTCTCATGAGAAGTGCCCTTCAAGACTTTTGTCTCGAGTAAAGGCCCTACCAAATGAATCTTTAGGAGGATTATTTCAGGAATTTTTATTTGAAACATTTCCCTTGATGACAAAATAATGAAACAAATTACGTGAATCAATTTAAATGCCATAAAATTAGTTTAATTTTTGTCCTAAGGCTTGGTCATGTTTTGAAACATAATGAACCTTAGGCCAAAAAACTCATGCTTGGTCCCTTTTCATATCTTGTAATCCATGATCCCTTTTATCTTAGAATGGTAAAAATAAAAATGTAGGGTCACTTTTATTACTTATCTTAAGGCCTTATCCAAAAGTTTTATCATTTTTATTTATACAATGAAATCTTAGGTTAAGACCTTATTCTATGTCATATTTTGCAGGGTCCCTTTTTTATGTTTAGCCTAGCTTAAAAAGGTTAGGTTAAAATCCTTATGCTTGGTCCCTTTAATTATTCATGGGGTCCCTTTTATTATATGTTTAAATCCATGGTCCAATTCATTTATGGTGAGTCCCTTTTAAATTCACAAAGTCATGTATATTATGTTTAGAACATATCTTAATATTTTATCCTAAGTCTCAAGATTAACTTTCATTCTTCTATGTAGGATCAATCACCCACATTTAAGTATAAGACCAAGACTGAATGAAGTGATATCAATGCATAATTTTCCATAATGCTCTGAGATACCATGGGACTACTAAGTGGCATAACCTTGAACCCCTTAGTTTAAAGAGAAAAAGTATTGAGTAATCAATGCATGGCACATGCAAGACCATAGCTGACCAAAAAATGATAAGTGGCAAGCTTGGTAGGCAATCTCGAAGATGAGCTAAGATATGATGATCATATGCCCATTAATGACATCAGCATTGACATTAAATTATAGTCATTTAAATGTCAAATTTAAGATATTAAAATCCTTAATGATGATCTTAAAAATTATGGTCATGCACCCATCAATGACATCCACATGAATGTCAAATTATGGTCACATAAATGTAAAATTTAAGACAGTAAAGAGCCTCAATGATGATCTTAAAATTGATTGTCATTCACCCATAAATGACGTCCACATGGATGTCAAATGATGGTCACATACCCATAAATGATGTCTACATGGACATCAAATGATGGTCATGTGGACATCAAATTTAAGATAGCCAAATAGATCCAAATAATCTATAGATCCATGGTCTATGTTGATCATACAGGTTGATCTGATGATGTGAAGAAAAGATTAACTTTTCAAAGAGGCTTAAAACCAATAAAATTTGAGAAGGATACCATAAAAGTGCCACATAACTAAAGATGAAAAAAACAAAGATTTTATGGACTAAAGATGTGAAAGACCGAGCCAAAGAGAGTTATATTATCACCTATACAAGAACACTTCAATCCAGAAGCTAACCTAAAGTATAGCTAGGTTATTAATAGACAATGTCAAAATCATCAATGAAGTTAGAAGTATTAGACTAAATGGTTAAGTACCATAAAATGGATTAGTAGATCAATGAATTAAGAATATTCTTTTTTATAACTAGCTTTGTATAATATTTTGAAATAGGATATTCTTTTGTATAGACATGTGCAATTTATAAGAGCACATTATCTATAAACTAGTCTATTAAAGGGGAAAGGTCATTTGTTCTAGAATGCAAAGAAAAGGACACTTATCCTATACACTTATACAAATGTAATTTAATGTGACTGACCGACATGCTACCTTATATCTTATAAAATGAGCATCATCAGTTGGAAAAGAGGAGGGATTTTTTGAGATAAAAATCTATTGTAAACTTTGAGCAACTAATGCAAGCAGATACTTTTGAAAAATTGTCTCATTTTTTTGTGTGAATTGTTATATGGCCTCTCTCTCACTTGAGAATCCTAAATTCTAGATTTGAATAATTCTTGTAGACTCTTGGTGTGTAAATTCGAATGTAGAATTTTTAACTTGTGCTTATGCTAGGATAATTGAAGGTTATCTATTTTACTTCATTTTATTTAATTCACATTTATAGATGTGTATTATCTATCTTCTTATAGGGGTAAATCTTAAAAGTAATCTTATTTCTTATTTGCATTATTTTTAAATTCCTTATAAGTTTACCTGATGTGTGGTAAGATTTGAACTTAAGCTATTTTATATCATACATTGGTTTTAAGTATATGCCTGGATGATATTTGAGCTCTATCATAATTTTTAGAATGAAGATCAACAATAACATATTTTATCTTTTCCCTACCCTTCCTTTTGCTTCTTTTTTAACCAATTTACTTTAGATTAAATATTCATTATATATGCCCATCTTAGTTTAGATTTAGACTTAAAATTGAGCATAATTCACATTAATTAGCATAGATCATCTTCTTATTTACAAATATGTATAGGTCATGGCAGCTACCAGCCACAAAAAATTATAAATATTTTGAAATATCATTTGTTTAGCCTCTATTACATCATAGATAATAGGATTATCACAAACTACAACTCATGCTCTGAATTATTTAAATTCTAAATTGAAAAGTGTTTCTTAAACACTCTGAGCACTTTATGATACATATTTAGGCATCTAAAATATGATACTAAAAATCTTCATTTAGTTCATAGTGATATCTTAGGCCCTATGCAAACTCCTTATATTAATGGTGTAAAGTATGTTGTAGCTTTTGTCGATGATTACACTAGGTGAGTTTGGATTTATTTTTTGAAAATAAAATATCAATTTTTATACACTTTAAATGAGTTCCATGCCTTTTTTGAAAAACAATCTCATTATTATTATGGATATTATGCATTGATAATGGTATGAAGTATGTTAACAATGACTTCCTTGAATATTTTAAGCAACATGGTATTAAGTGTTTTAGAGAATTTTAGTTTATATTCCAAGAGAAGGAAAAAACTAGATATGGGTATGGTTAAATAAGTTTCTTATTTATGCACAGATTGAATCAAATGATTGTATATATCTCCTATTTTGCTTTGGGAGGATGACCTACAAATAAGACAACACTAAAGTAAATGGTTGGTTAGATAGATAGTTGGGTGGATTGCCTAGTGATAGATAGATCCTGAAAGCAAGAGTTTCCTCAAGGGCTATCAATCCACACATTTTAAATAATTAAGTTTATAAAATAGAAGATAAGATACATAAATCACAAAAGATACTGAAATATAATACAATAAATTCTAGATAAATAAATTGATGAAATTGACTAATTATAGTAATAGGTGGTCAATACTAATGCTAAATAGTTTGGGTGTGGTTCAGAAAATAGGTTAGAGGCCTATGAATAGGTTGAAGAAGATAAAGTTGGATTTTGTTGAGGGTAAGTGGGTGAAAATATCTTGCTATTATTTTTTACCATAGTGACCATTGGTGGTTGAGGTGACTGTTGGTAGTTGAGGATATGATCGGTGGTTGGATAGACTATCAATGGTTAGGATGACTATCAGTGGTTATTATGTGTTGGGTTCGGGTGATAAAAGGTTAGATTAATGGCATCATAGAAGGAAATTCTGAGAGATTGGTTTATGTTGGGCTGATTGTAAAATTAAAATAAAGTAATTGATAGATTGAAAATAAATACTTAGCTTACTAGAAGTTAGTTGTATGAATGGTCAAGGTGGTTAGCTCATTGATGGAGTCAAGCATGATTCTAGTATAATAATGACACTTAGATATTAATCGAGGGGTGGCATAAAGTTGGATCTTCTAATTTGATGGCTAGATCACTAGATTATTGGAAGAATACATGTAAAAAAAATCGAAATATAAAATATCTTAAAATTATTATCCTTTTTTCACCTCTTGATCCTCTCTTCTTATAAGAAGGAAAGACAGGTGCAACAAGATATTTAATAGGAGGTGTAATTTGTTTTTTAACTTTAAATTTTACATGCATGGGCTTAAACATGAATTATATGAGCTAACTATAAAAAATTAAGTTATATTTGAAGGGTTAATTAAGTTGGTTTACACAGTGGAACTTGATTGATGGTGGTCAAGGTGATTGTCAATGGTTAATGTGACTATCAATGATCAATGTAAAATTTGGGTTAATTCATTAGTTTAATCTAGCTAGGGTTAGGTGTGGTTACCAATTGAGAGGTCAAGTTGGGGCCCTAAGGGGTCTTGAAGTGGTTCTAGGGAGTTGTAATATTTGGAGCCATTGTGTGAAAATTTTTGATGTCTACATTTTGCCAAATTTTTTATGTAATTTTTATCAACAAGAAGAAAAACAAAAACAAATTATGGGTCAAAGGTTTATTTTCCCCTAGTATGGGAGGGGTTGTTCCCCCTTAAACTAAGAAGTGATGAGGTAAAATAGAATCAGGTGCAGGTTTTATGAGTGGGTAAGGTGGTGAAGAAAGGTTAATGTTAGAGGTTAGAAACCATAGCATAAACACATGCATAAAATGTGATAAAAGTGTGATATCCATGATTGTGTATTGACTAGGTTTCCATAGTTTGTAAAAATTAAATTCGGTACTAGAAGGATAAGTGATAAGTAGACCACATGACAACATTTAGCCATGATAGTTAGGAACACTTGTAAATGCAAGTATCCTAGGTAAGGTATGTTTTTTCATGGGTTTCTAAGGTAGGAAGTTCTCCTAAGAAAAACATAAATAGGTTAGGTTTAGTTATGGGTATCTGAGGTAGGAAGTTCTTGTAAGAAGACACAAGTTAGTTAAGTGTGTACAAGGTTGTTCTAGCTCAAAAAAATAGGTCAACATGTTAATTATTATCATTGTGATAACAAAAATAGGAAAGATTATCATAAAATACACATGATTTTGTCCAAAATGTACCAATGATGAGGTGATGAGGTAGTTGGTATGGTAGGTGGAGAAGGTATTATCCATGGTTGGGCATATAATGTTGGTGCCAAAAATTTGTTTGCTTGAATATCCTCACCATCGATGGTTAGGGGTCTCAAGATTGACCATCGATAATCACCCTGACCATCAGTAGTTAGGGTGAAAACCTAAAATGGTGTAGATCAAAAGTGTGGTTGTTTTTCAATTTCAATCATTATGCAAAGTCACTTTTGATAGTGAGAGCTTGTCTTGGCATTTTGTGAGAGGTTGTTGATGGTGATTACTAGTGAGTGACTTGAAAAAAAATTATTATTTATTTGACTTAGTAGACCAATTAGGATGTAGGGTGGGTAAGGTAGGGCATGTGGTTAGGCAACAAGTGCTCAGATTCCTCCTTGATGATAGTCAGGGAATGAGGTAAGGGTTGCATTAATTTGATAGAGTACTTTTCAATTTAGAAAGGAATTATAAGTTTCTTACTTTGTTATTAGTTATTTGGGTGGGTTTTAAGTTTTACCCTAGGTTTTAGTTTTGTCTAGTTTTGGTGAAATTCATAAGTGAATTCTAAAGTGAGGAGGGGTGGGTTAGGGTGAGGTGGGTAGGAGATAAGAATTTGTATAAATTGGTGAATTTTTAGCTATTTGGGTCAGTTGTGAGTGAGGTAGGGTTTAGGCATTGTATTTATGAGGTGGAGAGCTGATTTTTCCCTCACAAAAGTAGGAGGCAAGGTATGTTATATATATTATTTTAGAGGTGCACTAGATACCTTGATTTTTGGTGACATGATTTGGATGTTATACATCAGGTTTCCATATAGGTCTAGATACATAAAACATACACTATCCCTATAAATATACATGTGGATATTTAGTAGGAGAGATGGTGAGGTAGAGCTCATCCCATTTGATAGGGTATGTTGATAGTTTGGCCTAGTATAGGAGATTCTGGGTCTATTCCTAAGGTATAGGTGGGAGGATGAAGTGCTTCTTCTCCTAGAGCCATAGCTTGTTTATATTTTTCTTGATCATAAGGAGTTATCGATTAGGGATAAGATAGATTATGTAAGCTTTTTAGATGGATACCCTATGTGATACTAGGCTCTTTATGTGATAATATATTTTAGTGGTGATGATGATGGTAGATATTTGATGGATGTTGACCCAGATGGTAGAGGTGGCCAAAGGGCATATGTATAGGGGGTTACCCAAGGTTTATAGGCATGAATGGTGCTATCAATAACACAAGATTAGGTGGTAACTTTTTAGGGTCAATTGGATACAGCATGGGGTCAAATATCTATGGTTATAGGTAAGAGGGACTAGGATATAGCTAAAATATACTTGGTTACCCAGGAGAGAGACTCTTTGAGATAGACTAGAGGAAGAGTTGTAACACCTTTAGAAACATTGGGCACTATCCCCATGGCATGATATCTAACCACAGTGGAGGAGCTACATTACTATGAGGCCATAGTCTTGAGATATTGTCTTAATGAGCCTTTATGGGGTGAATATAGAGCTAGTTTGGTAGGTGGTGATAACATGGTGACACTAGCTCAGTGGGCTACTTCTATAGGTAAATAGGTAGGTACCTCAAGAGGATGGGTACTAAGAGATAGTGATGCCTTAGGAGATAGTGGTGCCCCAAGGGAATACTTATGACATAGTTATGGCATACTATATTTTGTTGTATATCATTTTGATACCATCCTACAAGCCAATGTGATGAGATGTATATTTTGAGAGAGATATATGTATATTAGAGTACACATTATGATGTTTATTGATGATAGATTCTTGATTTCTAGAGATGTTCCTTGTATATTACTCATAGTTCATGGTTTACTTTGATGTTTTATGATGTGATGTTTATATTCATCATGGTTGTGATATAGATATGGTTAGGCTCATGATGAAGATAACAAATAATATGTTCCTAAAAAGACCAATCATAAAAATATGGTTTCTAAGAAAGCAAACACTATATTTACTTTGTGCATAGAGTAACATGATAAGTCAAGTACTAATATACTATGATTACATCTCCAAGACAAGAATTCAAAGGAGAAACCATTTATATTCTTAGTATTCAAGTAGTGATATCTCATTCTTCTCTAGTTTTGAATGAGATGCAAGACCCTGATAATGATCAACATACTCAAGATTGACAGGCTAAAGATAACCAAGGTGAAAGGCTTTGATCAAATAGGGGTAGAGGGAGATTCTCTAATTATTATAAATGCTATGAATAATGGTTTCACTCCAAATTGTAAGATTTAGTCAATTATTATTTGAAGATAGAGATATCACAACAATTCTCTTGTATTTATTTTCAACATTATTTCATCTTAGCTAGGTATGTGATGTGATGTCTTTTATTTATGTTCATGATATGTATGTTGATGGGCATGATTTCATGTTTGATATGACCACTAATATGGAGAAGATGTTCATGCTAAAATTTTAATGAGTATATGCTTCCTTATTTAGTTTTAAATATGTGGTGAAAACTGTTTTATTGTTTGTTTGCTCATGGATGCTATGATTTCGATACGATGATGGATATGCTAATGATGTGTGATTTTGCTTATGATATATGTTGATATGATGTTATATGGTTATTTGATTAAGGTAAAACACATAAATTAAGTGAAATAACAACACTAGATGTGAGAAAAAGAATATAATCAAGAGAAAAATTTCTTAGTGAATATATCGACTAGTTATGACAAGATAAGAAGAGGGAATGATGCTTCTTCCTTGACAAGGAATAAAACAAGACCAAAGCTAGATTGGCTTAAAGAATATAAGCCATTTTAATGATTCTAATTAGTGTTTGTTAGTTGGTTAAAAAGTGCTTTGATCACATAATGTCAATTAAGCTCAAAATCCCTTGATTTCAATGTATAAAGGGGAGATAGATGAAAATAGAACCTTTTTGTGAGACTAGCATGCCTCTTTTGGAGGTTACCAAAGAGTTAGTATAAATAATTCTATCTCATATAAAGTGTAGACTGATCAATGTAAGAAGCCTACTTATGAGAGCTAATTGTGGATTTTAGAATTGTTTTACTTTTGGTTTTGCTTGATAATGGGTATCTTACTTATTTTATTGTGTGGGAGGGTTGGGGAAGCTAATCAATGTGAGAATATTCCAATAAATTACTATACCTTGAAAAATTCTTTACTAAACCATCCTTATAGGGAGTGGTATAAGATTTTATGCTTTGCTTAATTCCTTTTTATAGTTTTCCTTCAAGGTAATGATCCACCTTACTTGTAGTGATTTTGAATATGTTTGTAATAGCTATACTTCAAGAGAATAATATGCAAATGCTATGAATGGCCCATGATTATATTTTATATTAATTTTTCTTGACATAGACTTATTTTTATAGGTTTAGGGGTTCAAATTTATGAAGGTAAAACTAAAATAACAAGAAGGTTGATTAGGTACAAAGAGGTTTTAAGTGACAATGATCATGGAAACCTTTCTTGTAAAAGGGGTGGAAAGTACCATGAGAATAACTCCATGGGTAGAGCCATGGTACCCATTATTTAAGATTAGGTTATGATTTTGATGGATAATCACATGATTTAGTTTTAACTGGTTACCCCTAAAATATGAAGATGAATGTGATTTTGAAATCAAGGGATGAGCTTAAGTCAGACAAAAGGTGAGTTTGATTCTCTTTAACAAAAGAAAGGACATTGATGTAAATAATTAAGGGGCTCATGTTTTAGGTTTCCCTTAATAGAGGATAAATGGTAAGCTCCTAATCTATATTTATGGGTTATGATATAAGGTCCAAGCTAATTAAAATAAAACTTATCATGCTTTCTTTTTTCCATATTGGTGACATGTTGGATCTCCTTTAAGACAATGTCTCTGATGTTGAATTCTCATACTCTAAAGTGTTTTTTATATGCATGTTTGACTCCCTCTTGATAGACATGAATATGGGTGAGGGTGGCTAAATGATACTCATCAAGTAGATCAAGGTGGGATAAATGGTGTTGATGATAATCATATTCAGAAATGAGATCTTGTAAAGATATGCAAAGAGAAGGAATTTGGGACTTAAGAGGTAAGATAGCCTCTACTCCAAAAATAAGAGATAATGGGGAATAACCCACAGGGGTTTGGATGTAGTAATAAATGCCCATAAGGCAAAGGGGATGTTTAAATTCAAATCCTAACTAGATGCATTGACCATTTTAGTAAGCATGTTGTTAAGATTTTTGTTAGAGGCCTCAGCCTATCCATTAGCTTGTGGATGATAGGGTGATCAAAAACATAACTTAATATCTAATGCATCACAAAGACCTTGGAATTGTTTATATTTAAAATATTTTCCATCATTAGTGATAATTTTGTGAGTAACACTAAAGTGGTAGATGATATGATGATTGATGAAGTCAATAATCTTTTCAGCTTTGGTTAAGACAAGAGGAATAACTTCTACCCATTTGGTAAAATACTTGGTTGCAGTGATGATATAATGGTGTCACTGTGAAGAATGGGGATTAATTTCACTAATAAGGTATGAAAACCATTATCAAAAGGGCCATAAATTTATGGATACATGAAAACTATGGCTAGGCATGTGATGTAAATTTGTGTGTTGTTGACATTTAACAAAATTTTTCACATAATCACAGTAGTCTTGGTTAAGGGTAGGCCAGTAATATCTAATGAAAAGGATTTTTTTATCCATGATGAGGCCACTAAAGTATCCCCCATAGCTCCCATAATGCATTTCTAAATAACATGAGAGGCTTTGACACTATGTAGGTAATGGAAGAGGAGACCATCAAAATCACGTTTATAAAGAATCCCCCATAATGGTATAACATGATGTAATATAGATAAATACTCTTTGAGCATTCTTGGAAAGACCAAAAGGAATGTTGGAAAGGTTAAGATAGTTGAAGGTCTGCTAATACCAAATTTCAAGTTAGGTCTCTTCCACATTGAAGATGATGGGAGAATTTGGTTTAACATAAGATTGATAGACAAGTCTATATATAATGATAGATAGCTTAGAGTCAGAAGGTGTTGATGAGATTTTTGAGGTGAGGGATTCTATAGTATCAAAAACCTTATTGGTAGATCATGGGGTGGATTGGAAATGGTAGTGTTCAAATGATGTTAAGATTTCATCAACTAGTTATTTGTACTATTACAAAACATCATTCTTACACTAGTAAGAGTTATTGATTTGATTGACCATTAGTTGTGAGTCACTAAAGATATTGATTGTTTTGACTCCCAAGGCTAACATAGTTTGAAGGTTATGACTATGGGTTTATATTCAACCATATTGTTAGTACATTTAAAATCTATATTGAAGGATAAAGGAAGAGGTTCACTATGAAGGGGGATAAGGATGATGTCTGCTCCCCCACTAAGTTGACACTTTGATCTGTCAAAGAACATGGTCACTTGATAGGTGAATTTTACTTGAGAGAGGGTCATGATGAACTTATAAAAAAAACTCAAGAGGAGGAGGTTGGTTATATTCTAATGGTGCCTCACCTAATTGGTCAGTAATGACTTTCTCTTTAATTAAATTTTGATGAAAAAACTCAACATCAAACTTAGATAAAACCATGAGCTAATTGGCCATACATTGGTTTTGATATGGCTTAGAGTGCATATACTTGATTGGGTCAGTATTGGTTATGACATAGTTTTTATGGTTGACAAATTAATGGCAAATTTTAGTGTCCATGAATATTAAATCTAAGTAAATTTTCTTTATATGGGTGTACCTATTCTCATATTATACAAGCATGTGACTGATGTAGTAGATGACTTGATTTTATGTTGTCCATCTCGATGAGCAATCATTGTCCTTAGGGAGTGGTCAGTGGTGGAGATATAAAGGTATACATATTGATCATCCTTAGGAGGGGTGAGGATAGGTGGAGATAAAAGGTATTATTTGAGTAAATCAAAGGATTTTTGATATTCATTATTCCACTTGAAAGAGACATCTTTATTTAGGAGGTAATGGAAGGGTTGGCATCAGTTTGAGAGCTGAGAGATAAAGTGATTAATGGATTAGAGCTTCTCTTACAAAATATAGATTTGCTTTAGGTTGATTGGAAGAAGCATGTTGAGGATTTCTTTGATTTCAACTTTGATTCCCTAAAGGGAAATGACAAATCCAAGGAGCTTTCCTAACAAAACCCCAAAAATACATTTTTTGGGGTTAAGGTAGACATGGTAATGGATGAGTCACTCAAAGATAATCTTAAGAATGGTCAGATGATTCTTAAAATATTTGGATTCCCCAAGAAGGTCATCCATATAGTCTAATACAATCTTGTGGATAAGGTTATGAAAGATATAGGTCATAGCATGTTGGTAGGTTTCACTAACGTTATTTAGTAAAAATGGTATGAACCTATAATATAAGGTCACCCATGAGGTGATAAAGGTGGTTTTGTGTTGATATTTAGGGGAAATTAGGATCAGATTATAGCCTAAGAATCCATCCATGAGAAATAACATCTAATGGCTAGCTGTAAGATCAACTAGTTGGTCAATGCTTGGTAGAGTAAAGTCATATTTTGGGAAAGTAAATTTTAGGTCATGAAAGTCCACACAAATGCATAGTCTACCTATAGATTTGGTGATAGGCATGATATTTGAGACCCATTAGGGATAGTAAATAGGTTGAATGAAAATGATAGATACGAGATGTTAAAGCTCTTCTTTGATGAGAAGGGATATGCGAGGGTGTATTCATCAATGTTTTTGCTCAATAGGTTTGTCATCATGGTTAGTGACTATGTTGTGGGTAGTGATAGAGGGGAAAATTCTTGGCATGTCAACATATGACCAAGAGAAGGCTATGTTGTGATCTTGAAAGAAGGATAGGAAGTCTTAAAGTTCCTTGTAATTTAGTGATTAGCCAATTTTGACAATGCGAGGGTTATTCAGAGTGCCTAAGTTGATATCCATGGTGTATTCATTAAACATGGTCAAATTCTCAAGAGGAAAAGATCACTCTATTACCTTGGTACCCCATATTTTTCCATCCACAAATCTCTTCATCATGACATTGAATAGTGTTAATGGTAGGAGATTCATCTCCTATCATCTCAGGATGGGTCATGGGGATGGTTACGGTCACCCCATCATTTTGATAAGTTAGGGGATTGAGGCTGATCATTTTGATGAAAAAAATGTTATGGGGGATGATGTTATAATCCTTAGCTATCAATGGTGAAGAAGAGGTTGGTGAGGAAAGGATGTCCTCATCGACCATGGGAATGGGAAGCATGTTAGTTTGTTTGTGAGGTGGTGTGAAACTTAGGCCATGTTTCTCATCAGGATTTTTGGTCTAAATTAAAATCAATTCATTTGAGCTATGATCATATCATCCAAGACCAAATTAATTCCAAGCATACCTATGTAGGTATATCTTAGCAAACTCAAGTTTATTTAAGTAGGAAAAACTAGAGGTGAATGGTTAAGGCAAAAAGGAGGTGACCAAAGTATGAAGGTGACTATCAAGTCCCCCATAGATGAAATGCATTTGATAGTTAGAAGGTCTAAAAGGGATAATGGTTATGATATTTGGTTCATAACTAGGTTGGTGGTCAAGATTCAAATATTCTTTGGGATTGGGGAAAGCATCAAGGGTGAGGAGGTGATATTCCCTAAGTGAAATATGTTGGAATGTGAATGATAAGTGGTTCATGGTTGGGATTTGGTTCAATGGGAGTGATGAACTAGTATATGTCTCATCAGTAGTAGAGGAGATGACTTCATCATTTGTGGTTGAGGGTTGTCCTTGGTCGATGAGGGTGTGGTAGATGGAGGTAGGAGGACATAATTGGGTCAATAAGTGATGTTACATGATGGAAAGACACTTGGGACAACTTGTATAGTGACAACCTAGCCTTCATGTCTAAATTTGATGCAATAATGAAGGGTAGAGGGTACATAACCCATGGATTAGAACCAAGGTCATCCCATCAAAATATTATACTAGAATTAACCTTTGATTACATATAAGATCTAAGAGCACATGAGGTCCTTAATGGATATGAAGGACAATAGTTCCCAAAGTAGTGTCTGTGGTGTCAATAAAGGATCAAAGGATGGATGAGGTTTTAGACATGACAATGTTTTGTAGTTTAAGTTGATCATAGGCATGAGAGAAGACGATATTAATGGTATCTCCACCATCAATCATAACCTATTTGATGTGGTTTTGGTTGATGTAGGTAGTGATGAAAAGAGGGGGATTTGGGTCATCAGGGTGGATAGAAGGTATTTGTAAATCCTTAAAGGTAACAGGGTTAGAAATTTGGAGAGAGCCAACAAAGGTTGATAGAGGTTAAGGGTATTTAGGTTATACGTCTATTAATTTAAATTCCTTTATCATTACTTGGTGATGATGAGGTGATGGATAAATTAACTTGTATAGGCTCATCTTTATTGAGGTTTGGTGAAGTTATTTAAGAACCAATCTTCTGATTGATTTAGAAGGGTTGGATTGAGAGGTACCCAGGATAGATACCTTGGGTTTGGCTACATGTGAAGCTGCTTGAATTTAAATTGGTTTGGAGGTGGAAGATGGGTATGTCTAGGGGATGAACACTTTGGATTTCCCTTTATCCTTTTGTTTAGCATTTGATTGAGTAACCACATGGATAGTATGGATAGAGGTATGAGTTGGGGTAGGAGATTGGTTTAGTTCCATGTCACTATGAGGTTAGGGTGGGATTGTAGGTAGGAATTTAGTAGTTATTGTTGTTGTTTGGATTAGTAGTGGGCTCATGGTAGGTTCATCTCTTAATAGATCATCCTCATCATAGAGCTGATGGATTATGGTTTGGAGATATTTACATTTCTATATGTCATGCCTAGGTGTCTTATGATAGGAGCATACATGATAGTCCTTATACTAGATGGGTTTTGAACTTAGAGGTCCAAATGGTCTAATAGGAGGTAAGGTCAAGCAAGAGGCTTGTAGTAACCTATATAAAATAATTGAGTAAAACACAACTAAAGGTGGAAAGGGTCTAGAGTTTTTGGCCATGGTTGGTGAGATGGAAGTATTTTTAGAAATAGGCTTGGTGGTAAAGGTCTTGGGTAAGGTGGTGTTCTTAATTAATGATTCTATTTTAGGTAAGGGATTTTATAAGTTGTATGTAGAAGATGTAAAGGTAGCTAATTGGGTTATTGATGGCTCGGTGCAGATGGGTGTGTCAAAAAGCAAAAGTGATGGCATAACCAAGAGTAGTGGCTAGGTTTTGGTTAAGATAGTTAGATTCCCAATTAAAGTAGAGGGATGAGGCTCCAAAATAGATGGAAAGGTTGAGGGAGGTAAATGTTTGACCTTCTATCCTTGTGGTGGTTTCACCTCTTTGGTTGATTTGATTTAGTGTTTGGATAATGGGTTTGGTGGGGTTAGTTCTAATTTCAAATATGGATGATTAAGGCTCTACATAGGGAATATACCAAGGTTTTTGGTTAGTTTGGTTGAAGTGATATAGGATGATATAGTTATTTTTGGTTTGGTTGCTTTTGATGGTTGATGGATGTTTGGGTTGGTAGATACTTCCATTACTTTGATTGATATGATGGTGGGTTGGATAATAGAATTTATGGTTTGGTCCACCAAAGGTGTCATTGGAGGTTCCTATTTGGTGATTTAAGGGTGCCCCAATTATTTCCAAAAGGTGTCTTGATCCATATCAAGTTATAAGACAAATTCCAATATCTAAACTAATCTAGAGAATGGTTTATAGACCAGTCTTGCTCCCTAGGTAGTGGGATCAAAAGATAAACCCATAGGTTGAGAAAGGGGAATGGTGACCTCATCCTTTTCCTCAATCAAAGGATGCAAGGTTTGGATTTGTGGTTCCTCTATGGGTGAAAATATGGTGGTTCTCTCCTTGGAAATGATCTCTAAAGGAGAAATGAATTGTTTGGTAGTTGAGGGAGAAGGTAGAGTGGTGATGGTTACTTGCTCTAGTATGTCAGTTGAAGGAGGGGTTAATGAATCCACTAACTTAATAATTGGATGAGGGGAAAATGTTACTTGATTAGTTTAGGTCTCCAAAGGAAGAGAAGGTAACTCCACTATATCAATAAGTGGAGAGGGAAAAGAATAGGTAGATTGGGTGGTAGATTATTTAGCAATGAGTGCATCAAGAACCATAATGATGGTATGGGAATCATTAAAATACTCAGCTTTATTTCTCTCATTTATGGTAGGTGCATGATTAGGAAAATGTTATCTTAAAATGTCAAGGGATTGTTTTGAAGGTGTGTTGGGGTTTTCCAACATAAGCTCCCCCTTGTCAATAAGGGTTTGGATGATGTTTTTGAAGGTATTACACCTACTAACATCATGCCCCACTACTCAATGAAAGCACATAGGTCATTATCATTATACTATCTAGGTGTAGGATGAGAAGAGTCAAATTAGTTAGGGGGTTTCATAGAAGTAATCTATATGATATTAGCTTTTGATAACTTTTTTAGGACTAAAGCATAATATTCCCAAAGTGGGGTAAATTACTTTTGATTTTTTTAGTTTTGGTTCCTCATGTTTTGATTTGAGGAGTTAGAAGAGTTTGGTTATTTTATAGATGATGGAGGAGTGGTCTTAAGGATAGCTACATTTGTAGTTCCCTTTCTCTTAGTCCTAGTTTTGGTTTGGTTATTTAGTTTAAAGGAAAAGACCTCATTGGTTTTGTAGGCAAAGTTTTTATTTTTTATCTTTAACTTTCCATCATTGATGGCACTATTTTCTAGCTTACGTGCCATGGTAAAATCTTCATCAAGGGTTATGAAGCTCTTGACATGCAATGTAGAAGATATGTACTTGGCACATGATGGAGGAAAAATTTCTATCAGTTTGAGATTGGGTAAAGAGAATGAAATTTGATTGATTAGGCTCCTCTAATGAGCTACAAAGTCAGCAATAGATTCATCATCAAATTTCTAGATAAAGTAAAGGTCAGTGATGGAAAATTTCTTGGAGATGTTTAATCCAATAAAGTTTGGGATAGTCGGGTGAAATATGTGAGAAAATGTTTGGTAATGGCACTATACTAGTCCAGTGTTGGACTGGACAAGGACATGGGGAAGGTATGAAGAAGGATGGTATCATCATAAGCAATCAATTAACAAACATGCCTAAATGCCTTCAGGTGCTATTGGGGATCCTCCTTACTTTTAAATTTAAAAAACTTGGGAATTTCGCACTAAAGGGGATATGGTCTTCTAGGGACTGATGTCTGAATGGGTTCATTGTAGATCTAGTCATATGATAAGATGTTATGAGCTCCAAAAATGGATGATTCTAGAGTTGTCATTTTATCAATTAGAATTTTAATTAGATTCATTTGGGGTTGTGCACCCAAAATGTTTTAAGGTGTATATTATTGCTATGGTTAGGTGAAATTGATAATTAGTAGGGGTTTAGGAGATACCACATATTGATATGTGGACATAGGTAATTGGGTGGATTCTATGTAGGGTTAGGTGGATGTAGGGGGTTGGGTAATGGGTAGAGGTACATGCCCTTATTTGTTAGGGATGTATCCCAAGTTGGGTGAAATGGGGACATATTGAGAGGTTAAGTTTGGTTGGGTAAGAGCTATGGTTGGGTTTGTGACTAAAGGAAAGGTGGTGACCTTTGTACTGATTGGTGGTAAGGTAGAAGGTATAAACACCACAAGATTCTAAAGTGGAGTAATGAATAATGGATTGGGGGTAGTTATAGGAAGTTTCACAATGATAGTATTAGGTACTCTTATGGTGATTGGATTATAGGTTTTTAATGGTTTAAGTTGTTGGTAGGTTGGAGGAGTTATTGGTGGGGGTGGAAGGTATAAGGGTATTGGTAGGTTGGGTAGGTCGATTTTACATAGTATTATCAAAGGGACTATTGGTAGATGATTAAGATTTTGTAGTTAATGTTTGGATGGTGAATATGGAAGTGGAAGTGTTTCCCATAAAGTGGTAAGGCATGCCATAAGGTGGGTTCATAGGTGGAACTGAAGCAGGGGAATGGTGAAGCATGGTGCTGAGATAATGTTGAAGGGCCATATGATTGTTATATAATAAGGTGGAAAAGTTTTTATCTCCTTTGGTAAATACCTGAGGTAAAGGAGGAATTATTGAAGGGTTAGGAGAGTCTTTTAGTTGAAATATGTACTCCGTAGGTGAGGAGGTAGAAGAGGTTGATTGGTTTGGTGATAGGTTTTTTCTATTAGGTTCTTTTGCTATTGGTGAGTTAGGACTATGCAAGATAAGGGAGAGAGAATACAAAAATAATATCACCACTCAAAAAAAGAGAAGAAAAGAAATGATCAAGGAAATCAAACACACACTAAAAAGTATGTTAAGTCCTAAAGTTCTTTTTAGTCTCTCTTTTGGCTTATGCCTTAAGCTTTGTAATAAATTATGTGAATCTACTTGGGTTGATAGATTAAGTACTATAAAATAAATATTTGGGTGGTTTCAGGTTGTTCAAGCTCTTAGAAGGATCTATATTAGAAATCAATACATGGCTTGGTATTGGGGCCTACCCCCTCACTTCACACACTACAACAATAAGGGTATTAGCTGCTTAGCCAATATATACCAATTTCTAGAGTTTATACTCAACCAAATATCTGATTTGGTTCTCCCCTTGGTAATGACCTCCAAGTAGGATCACCAGGAAAGGGTAAGGTGATCACTAGGTGATGAAATTATGTGTGTTATAAAAGTGATTCTCTGATCAAATTAATTTTCTTTAATTTAAATAAGTGAGCTAAACTTGTAAGCAACCAGTGTATGTAGTTGATTTTAAACCCAAAAGAAATTTTAATTTCATTTATGAGCATATAATAGGGAGAAGAGTATGTAGATGAAAATAAAATAAACCTAAGTAGAGACTCAAGAGTCCCACTAGGCATGACAAAATATTTTAGAGAATTTCATCTTATATTCCAAGAAAAGAAGGAAGAAAATAGATATGAGTATGGTTGATTAACCTACTTGGTTATGCATGCATTGAATTAGATGATTATAGAGACTCCTGTTTAGTTTGGGAGGATGAATTGTAAATAAAACAACACTAAATCAAATGGTTGGTTGGATAGATAGTTGGGTCAATTTATTAATGTTAGCTCAATCCTAGGCTTAAGATCTTCTTTGGGGGCTGTCAATCCATCCATTTTAAATAATTAAGTGTAGAAAATAGAATATAAAATACTTGCATAAATCACAAAAGATATTGAAATGTAATACATGAAATTATAGATAAATAAATTGATGAAATTAACTAATTTTAACAATAAGTGGGTCAATACTAATGCTAAATAGTTCAAGTGTGGTTCATAAAATAGGTTGGGGGTTTATAAATAGGTTGAATAAGAGAAAGTTGGATTTGGTTGAGGGCAAGTGGGTGAAAATAGCTTGTTGTTATTTTTTTCCATAGTGGCCATCGACAGTTGAGGTGACCATCAGTGGTTGAGGTGACCATCAATAGTTTAGGTAACCATCAATGGTTAGACAGATCATCAATGGTTAGGATGACCATCGATGGTTATTGTGTGTTGGGTTTGGGTGACAAAAGGTTAAATTGATAGGATTATAGAAGGCAATTTTAGGAGATTGATTTATGCTGGGTTGATTGCAAAATAGAAATAAAGTAATTGACAAATTGAAAACAAATACTTAGCTTGCCAATAATTGGTCAAATAAATTTTCAATGTGATTAGATCATTGATGTTATCAGGCATTATTCTGGTAGAGAAATGGTACTTAGCTATTGGTCAAGGGGTGATGGCAAGCTAAATCTTCTGATGTGATGGTTGGATTGCTGGAAGAATACCTGCAAAGAAACTATGGCTACAAAATCTCTTAAAGTTGCAATCCATTTTCACCTCTTCTTCCTCTCTTATTATAAGAAGGAAGGATAGGTGAAACAATATGTTTAACAAGATGTGTAACTTGTTGTCTAATTTTAACTTCAACATTTATGGGATCACACACAAATTAGATGAGTTAATTATAATAAAGTAAGGTAGAGTTCAAGGGGTAGTTATGTTGGTTTAGATGGTGGAACCTAACCATTAGTGGTCAGGGTGACCATCAATGGTTAAGGTGACCATTAGTGGTCAATTTAAAATGTGGATTAAGTCAATAGGTTAATCTAGATAGGGTTAGATCTAGTTGTATGTCAATAGGTCAAGTTGGGGCCCTAAGCCATCTTGAAGTGGTCCAAAGGAGTTACAACATTCAGAACCATTATGTGCAGATTTTTGGTGTCTACATTAAGCATGATAAAACTATTTTCTACACACCTTAGTGAAATGATGTTGCTGAATGTAAACATAAGACTATCACTAAAATGGCTAGGTGTATGTTGCATTCTAAAAATATGCATTATAAAGTTTGGGTTAAATCTATGTATTATACTATCTATCTCATTAATAGGAATACCATTTAATTTGTTTTAAATATTACACTTGAATAATCTTGAAGTGGTAGAAAACCTAATTTAAAGCATTTGCGTGTTTTTAGTTGTGATACATTTATTCATATTCTAAATAAAAAATATAAGAAATTAGACTTTAAAGTAGACACTTTTATCTTTATTGGATATGATGAATCATTAAATCTTATAGGGTGTATGATCCTCAAACTTAAAAAAAAATATTAAAAGGGATGTTAGCATTGTTGAAAATGGTGTACTTGATTGTGTTTTCAATTTAGATTTTCTTGATATAGTTTCTACCTATTTTCCTTATGCAATTAGTGTTGATAATAATGATGTGTTGTATAATTTATTATTTCTAAATTTCCTTCTCCTTATTCTAGTATTTTTCCACTCAAAGATATGCCTTAGTGGGCCAAGACTACTATAGAATATTTTGGAATTGATGTAGATCTTAATATTTTGTAATTATGCCTTTATGTCTAAACTTATGCATAATAATGATCCTCAAATACTAAAAAATAAAAAGGTCACCCTCATTGGAAAAAAAATCAATGCATGATAAATACAACTCTTTGATTTATAATAACATTTGGGACTTAATCCCTCTCCCTAAATTACATCATTTGGTAAGTTGTAAATGGTTATTTAAAACTAAGTTCAATTCTAATAATCAAATTGAAAAATATAAATATAGATTATTTATTAGAGGGTTTTCTCAAATTGAAAGAATTGACTATAAGGGAACTTTTACTCTTATTGCTAAGATGCCCACAATTAAATTTGTTTTAGATTTAGATGCTCACATGACCTAGCCTATTTATCAAATGGATGTTAATAGTGATTTCTTAAATGGTTACTTGCATGAATAAATTTACATGTCTCAACCCCTGAGTTTTATTAAACAAGGAAAAGAACATCTTGTTTGCAAGTTAAATAAAGTTATTTATGGTTTAAAACAATCTCCTATAGAATGGTACTCTAAAATCTATCAATTTTTATAGCTTAAGTTTTTACTCGTAGTTATAATGATCCTAATTTTTTTGTCAAAAATACTCCAAATGGCATAGTTATCATTAATTTGGGTGTTGATTACTTAATCATAACTAAGAGTAATAGTTCAGTGGCTTCTTGAATTAATTTTTTTTTGAAGAACACCTTTAAAATAATTGATTTGGGTCTATTACATTACTTTTTAGGCATTCAAGTTTGGAAATAAAAGGATAACATCTCTATTTATCAATCTAAACATGCATATGATTTTTTATCTAGGTTTAATATGTTAGATTACAAACATGTTGCTACTCCTTTTGAATTTTTTTTAAAAATTACTTAATGACATGGAAATAAAAAATGTTGATCTGATTCTATATAGATAATTAGTTAGTAGTTTTAATTATCATACTCATACTCATCTACATATTGTTTTTTCTATTGGATTGGTTTATCACTTTATGTCTAAACCTCAAACTACTCATTTTAAAGCTACTAAAAGAATTATTTTTTATATTAAAGGTACTCTAACTTTTGACATCAATTATACTTCAAATAACTTTTGGAGGTATAATCACTGAGAGGGGGCTGATCACTCTAAACTTATTTGCTCATCCTCAATCTACCGATCTGCATGATCACTATTATGACATCAAAAATATCCTCAACCTACTATGTTCTTCATTCCATCCAATAGGCACACTCCCTCTGATCTCTTTCTTTCACCTCTATCTTCTACTCTCTCAACACTTCCACATGAAGTCTTAAAACCATTACCTTAACTTTCACTCTTTATAGAGTCTTCATGAATATCAACTTCTAGGTCAACCATAATACTTGCATTAACCCTTAAGATTTATATCATGATAACAAATAGCTCAATACCATCCTCATAGGTTGGCAATAGCATCCATGGGTCATGTTTAAGTAGCTATGCCTTTCAATTAGGCCTCAGTAACCCTTATAGTCTCATGGAGACCTACTACTGCTTTAACACTTCTATGAACACATTAAAAACCCATGGCCACTTAAAAATGTATAAGACCACTCTACAGGATCCTTATGACAAATTTAGGTGATTACTTCCACAAAAAACTCTTTTTCTAAAGCAAAAATTGCTCAAACATTATTCTATACATACAACCAGCATGAACAAACATATAATCAGCTTTAGAGAATAATAAATTTGAATATATATATAATAATAATAAATTATAACTTCTATGGATTCACCTTGAATTCTTCTTCAACTTTACTTCTTACACCATCAAGAAATTCATCCTATATCAAAAGATATTATTAAAATACTATAGACTAGGTTTTCCCTTTGGTAATTCAAATGCCAAGGTCACTGTATAATGCAAAAATTATAGACATGTGTCATAATCTTGTGTCCTCTAGAATCTTTCTCAAATGCACTCCTTTAATCTCCTTATGATCCTTCTAACTTTAACTCTTTAATGTTCATCATTGATCATTGATTTGTGCTTCCATGATTAAGATAATTGGCACCCTCATGTGCCTTTTAAGTATTAATTATTTGATTTGAACCACACCATCGATCTCCATCTACATGAATACCCATGTGCCATTTATCTTATATTAAATCAATGTGATTCAGACACATGTCACTATCATATTTAATCTTAATAACCTTTGACATAATGACTTCATGTGTGCCTTTGGATCATACTCTAGATAATGAATGCTCATTATTAGATCTATCTTAACAAGTTGATCCCAGATTTCAACATAGTTAAACTTGATGGTCTCTGGCACATCACAGTCTAGAAAATAAATTTTGAAGGTTTATAACTTGAGCTAGAAAACACTTTAAAAGTATAAATATTTAGGGTACATTCTTAGAACTAGAAATAACATATCCATAAAAACCTTTGACCATTGTTGACTTTTTGAGTACCTATAATAAATGTATAAACTTTCTAGTTCATTCATATGTACATGATATGAAATGTTGGTCTGACTTCTCTTAAGCTACAACATGCATGTTTCTCTTTTCAAATAATCAAATGACACACGAGAACTTCACCAAGACATCTATGGATGCCTCACAACTTCTTCTTTATCCTTACAAATTTACACATGTGTCATATCTCTCCAAGCTATCAAACACAACTTCTTTGTCATTCATGAACTAGTACTACATACTCTCTTTGACATCAATGATAACCTAGGACATCAATGACCATGATCAACAATCTCCCCATTTTTCATTGATGAAAAAATGCCCTCATAATGATGACTTACTCATTTCAACTCCTTCATTTTGATATTTCTCCCCCTTTGACAATAATGATAAAGGGTGTCTTCTTTAGTATACCAACTATATGAAATCAAAAATGCGTCATGTCTATGAATTAATCCTAGATTTTATAATATAGATCATACCTACACTTTTGAATAGGATACAATTTTTAATTATGAGCATGACCAATATGGGGATCTGCTAGACCTAATTAGGGGATCACTTGTCACAACATATCATGCTATGAATGGTTTCAAAGTCTACAGTGTAACATAATCATGCAATAATCCTAATGGATTCCTAATATTTTAAAATTTTCACTCTATTTTAATAAAAAGAATTCAAAATCTAATTTAGTGCACACCAAAGTTTGTGGCACAAAGTGGGGGTTAGAAATAATAAAACCAATAACTAAACTAAACATGTATTGGAAGACATGTACTTATATCAATATATAAAAAATATTAGTACATGGAGAGAAGAATACAAATGGATTATTTATCTACTCTTACAAAGGAGAAATAAAGTTAGGAATACTTACCTTTGAAGATGAACCCATTGAGCCTCAATCTCTCCCTTGGCCAAGGTGATTCATAATAAATTGTTGTGGTATGTAAGGATAACCAAGATAAACTATCTCTAGGCTACACAACCTATCTAAGAATCCAAATGTCTTATCCAAAAGACAAGATTTGTATCTCCGAAGAGTAAACCTAATCTTTATTCCTTAAGTAGAATGGTCAATAAGCATATGTTTGCTCACACTTCTTTGCTAATAATTTTTATCTTATAAAATGGTGGGAAATGAACTTGTTTATATAGTCATATCTTTCACTAAATCCTTTTGAGAATGTCATTTATACATGGTCGATCTAGTTAACCTAGTGTGTTTTTGGGGACAATTTACTTGGTTCGTTCTAGGTCATCTGAAAGACTAACAAACTAATAAAGTTAAAAATACCCCTAAAATGTATTAGGTTGACCTAGTTGACTCAATATAGCTAACAGTCCAAAAGGATGTTAAGGGAAAAAATGGAGGATGGAAAGAGGAAAAAGATAAGAGGTAGGAATGAGAAGAACAAGCTTAGGGTAAATGGTTTTAGGAGACAACTATGTAGATGGAAAGTGGTAAAAGGAACAACAATCTTATGAAGCACTGATGGTCTACCCACCCCTTTTCTAGTGCACCCCTTAAGGTATGAACTTAGAGATATTAAGAATCGATAGGTTCTTATAAGATATAAATTATCATTAATCAATAAAAGTTTGAAAATATTATGTGTATACATATGCCCCGCTTGAAGTTCATCATGTTTCACATAAGTACAACACATAATGGTACTTTGAGAAAAGAACATGATAACACACAATACTAATGCTACATAAAGTGCATGAAGTAGAAAATAAGATAAATGAAAGGATTGAATTGAAAAACACATAACTTTAACTTACCTTAGTGTCGTAGGTAGAGAAGTAGACTATAATAAATGTGAAGGTGTCCAATGTAGAGATCACTAGATGAACCTATAGAAGTTAGTGCAAAAAAAAAGCCAAAAATTGATTTTTTTAGAAAATATGCATATGATAGTGGAAAATAAGTTTTATGTCATCATGAATCTAATGCATTTTATGATTTTAAAAATGAATGAGTAGAAACAAAGATATAAGTAAAACAAGGAATCTACAAGATAATAATTGAAATATTTGAATTACTTGAAGTGTTTTTAAATAAGGTAAAAAGAGAAGTCATTTGTTATTTTGACTTGTGAGAGAGGAGAAAAAAGAGCTATAGATATAAAATTGAGCTAGGATGGTGAGGATATGATATGCTAGGTGAGGAGGATCTCTAGAGGTGACAATAAGTACACTATAGGTATGCAACTAAGAATCTCAAATCTATTTTTGAAATTTGTATTGAATTAAGTGTAATTTTAGTAATTTTGATTTTTAAACATTTTTAAATTTCAAAATGAGGTTAAATTATATTTTATGGGTAGTAAATAGGAAGATGGGAAATAGGTTTGAATGATTTAGGCAAAAATCAAGAAAATTGCACTTTTTCAAGAAAATGCAAGGGGTTGATAGGTGAAAAGCACTAGGTCAACCTAGTAGGATGGAAAAC
>JARHVA010003600.1:262500-577500 GCA_037957365.1 Torreya grandis | reverse complement strand
TGATTTGGATTTTAACTTTATTTTGAGGGATTTTTAAGATTCTTCCTCCATATGGATTTTGAATGACTAATCATGAGAGAGATAGTAATATACATGAATGAGTTGTATGCTAAATCTAAATGAAGCTAACTAACCAAAGACAAAGACTAATTAAGACACTTAGGCTTGACAATGAGCTAGCATGTGATCTCAAGTCTCAACCATGTATATGCTTAGTTTGTGGAAAAAGGAAGAGGTAAAAAGGAGATCCAAAGTGAATTGGTAAAAGGAGATAGTAATGAAATAGATTTTTTTCTAACTGATCACATTATAAAGGGAGATAATAAGCAAGGGGAATAGGTTTTGTATAACCAAATCACCATGATAAAGTATCTAAGAAAAATAAGGATAAGAAATAAAAATAATCATGAAGAGATAAGAAATAGAGGTTTGGTAAAAACTCCATGAAAAAAGGGGAAGGGAAAGCAATGATGAAATAAAATACAATCACATGATAAAATAAATGATAAGATGAAAAAGATATAGTAAACGTAAGATCTTGATATAAGAGAAGTAGATTTTGACATAGTGTCAAATGATATAATAGATAAAAATAAAATTGGAGCACACATCCAATCCAAAATATAAATGTAAAAACACCATGCATGTGCTCATAAATACTAGTAAATCTATCCACACACATTATCCAGTACATCAGATAGGTATCTATGAAGCTATAATCAAAATGATGCTAAGGTTTCATCAATCTTCAATGAATACTAGGTAAATACTTCTTTTTTTATCTCATTAATTAAAAAAGTAGGAATTCTCAAAGGATCATGCTGAGGAGGAAAATTAGGAAAAGGTTGGTTAGGAGAATGCATGGGAATAATATCTATGGGAGAAGAAAGAATCATTGGTAGAGAGGGACCCACAGGTGAAGGACTCATGGGTAGAGAATGATCCATAGGTGTGGGAATGTCCATTGGTGAAGGGATGACAAGTGGAGGTCAAAAAGGTGGTGAAGGGACCATATGAGTTGATAGAACCATTAGAGGTGGATCCATGGGAAAAGAAAGAGAAGCTTTCTTGCAAGAATGACCTATGGTAGGAATAAAAGAAGTTCTGGGAATGGTTATAAGATGATCTTTGAGATGTTTTTGTAGGATGTGATAATGATCAATCTGATGGGTACCAAATAGATTCCATAAAAAATATACCTCACCATAATTAGGCATATATTTAAGAAGTACCTTTGGGGGAGGTATGGCTTTGTTTGATGATGGGGAAGAAGGATAAAAGTGTCACAACTTGTGATAATGGGTGGAAGAATGGTTATCTATCCCATAAAAGTAACAGATACATTGGTGAGTGGTTTTAGTAGAAACATTGACAAAAGAAGGTAAAATAGGAGTGGAAGAAGCTGGATAAGACTCATCAGCCCATTTGGTGGGTAGAGGAGCCATCTTAGGCAAGGGAAGAAAACCATCACCAAGGGAGGGTGATGATGAGGAAGAAATGAAACTAGGCTCAATAAAAGGAGTGATAGTATCAAAAATAGGGGTAGGCTCAACAACAATAGAATCAAATACAATAGGCTCAAGAAGAGGATTAACTATAGCTAGCTCTACTAAGGGAGGATCATGATCTATAAAAGGTCTACAGAGGGTTTCACTAACCTTAGGGGTAAACTAGATATAAGGGTCAAGGTACCTAGTAAAAAGGTAAGTCTCGGTCATATCATGATCCATGAGTATAGTCTTATATGGCTCCTCAAAAATTGGAGGTGTTGGTGCCATCTCTACCCCATGATAAAGGTGGAAAATGCAAAAATAAATAAATATAAGTGAAGGAAAATGATGAGATGCACAAAAATACTCAAGTAAATAAGAATGATAATAGATGATCTCAACATCATAGGCTTGTATAAGACCACTTAACAATGAATCATCTACGGAATAACCATCATCATAATCTAGGGTGTGAAGATAGATGACAGAGGTAGGGATAACCTTTTCATATGATGAATCATGGTGAATAGAATGCCTAGTCTTGGTCAAGACTATGGGAATGTCATCATAAGGAGGCTTGCAAGAATGAAGTTTCAAAGAAATAGGCAACTGTGAGATGAGATGAGGTGAGAGATTAAATTTTTTGATCTTTATGTTAATCTCATCAAGATCATCATCATTGTAATCTAAAAGGTTGGTAGGAATGTCACCAATGAGCTTAGAATGCCCACTATAACCTCAAGTTGAATTGACAGGAAAATTTAGATGTTGAGATTCATGAAATAGAACACTTGGCAAAGGCTCAAGAGTAGGAATCTTGAAGACACCATGATATTGGAATTGTTCAAAATATCAAGGGTTAGTATCACCTTGAATCTTATAAATTGCCCCATTTTGAGGGAATTTAAAGCATTGGTAGGTGGAAGAAGCAATAACTCACATGTGGTGAGTCCATGGCCTACCAAGCAAGATGTTATAAGAAAAGGGAAGTTAAAGATCATCACCTTCATAAGAACAATGATAGGTGGGATGGTAATGGGAAGCTGCACATAACCTAAAGGAGGTATTTGCCTTCTATCATATCCTTGGCATGTACTATGTGTAGACTTGAGATTGTATTTGGAATACCCAAGGGTCTTAATGAAATTGATAGAAGTGACACACATGCTAGAACCCTCATCAATAAATGCATGATTAAATTGGATATCACCTATTTGGATGATAATAAATAAAGGAAGATCATATGCATAAATCAAAATCTCATCAAGAATAATAGAATCTATGGAAATTTTTAAAGAAAGAGAAGTGTCTATGTTTTTGTCAATGTTGATAGAAATATATTCACATTATTGTAAAATACTATCTTTAAAACTAGATAAAGTTGCCTCCCATCCTATCAAGGGAAAATGAGGGATATTAATCTCAAATAGGAGCTATGTGAGGGGGTTTTTATGACATGGAGAAACCCTCATAAGCTCAAGGAATGGAATTTAGCATGGGATATTAGTGATCTCTACTATGGGATCACACTCATCATAGCCCAAAATAAGGGTTCTAGATAAAGGTGTGTAATGGTTAAGGAGGTCCTTAAAAGGACTAGATGAAAAGCATTGGAATTTTTTTGGTAAGAAGAAGAAGGTTTAGAACAATGTGGTAAAGCATGTTGAGATGAAGAACTAGTTGGTTTAAGTTTATTTTGAGAATTAAAATAAGAAGTGTTAGTAGAAGCTTAATTATCATTAGCATTGGAAGATGATGGAATAGTGGTAGAAATAGAATGAGATGTGTTATGTAAGGGAGAATCATAAATTGGATCATAAAAGGTGATAAGATCTTCTTGCCCAAACTCATTTAAATGAGTTAGAGAAGAATCCTAGATAACATGATATGTATTATGAGAAGGAATGTAGATAGGTTGAGAATAAATAAAATCCACCACCCTTCACATATTAGTCATGCTAACCACATTTTCTTCAAAAGTTGGTTCACAAAGAATTTCTATGTTATTGGTGGAAGGGGTAGGTTAGTCTTGAGTGTCTTGAATTAGTTGATGATTAGGTAAAGGATCTTTGTAGATAACCAAATGAACATTTGCTTGATTTAAGGCTTGATTTTTTTCATTTGATTTATAGTCCTTGAAATCAATCTCATAGGCATGTTGACACTTAAAGATAATAGAATCATGATCAAAATTAGGTCTAAAAAGAAAATCCATAGCTAAATTGTGAAGTTGTCTATAGGTATCATGATAATGACCCCAAATAGAGTGAAACCAAAAAAATTTGTTAGGATCATACCAAGATTTCAAAGGATGAGTAGGGTCAAGCTCTCATGGAAGAGGCCTAGGTAGATGCTTAAGAAATTCAAATGAGAATAGAGGTTTGTAAATGCTAATTTTGTTTGGTGATATAAAACTAAGGATTAGTATATTGTTTAAAAGAAGGATCTATTTTTGACTTGAACATTGTGAATGGTGTCATAAGAATTGATAACACCATCATTGGTGATATTGTGGTTTTTTTCTTTAGTAATAAATGAGGACGAACATAAGGTTGGGGTGTCTTGAATTGATGCATTAAGAAATATTGTCTTTTATCTTGGTCAATATCCTCCTCCAAGGTATGTGGAGAGAGAGTTTAGACTTGATATTGTAATTTAGGAAAGAGAGCATTTGTAAAGATATGAAAAAGATTATCATCTACCATGTTATGTTCACATTTATTTGACAAAGTTTTCCATCTCTTAATAAAAGCTTGGGTAGTTTCATTCTCATGTTGTTTTCAATTAATGAAAAGGGCCAAAGTGTTTTCAATAAGATAATTATTTTAGAATTCTTGAATTAAAACATTTACTAAGTATTCCAAACTAGAAATAGAATGAGCTATAAGTTGATTGTACCAATCCAAGGCATCAACTATGAGGGTTTTGGTTAGGATCTTGGTAGCAATAAAAGTTTTTAATTTGACCCAATCCTTGTAAAAATCTCTAAATGTTTTAAGGTGAAGGGTAGGATAGATTTACCCATTATAATAAATTGTAGGTGTTATACCTCCTATATCAATACTAGAAATTTGAGTGGTGAGAGGCTCAATTTATAAATGCTTGATGGTTTTACTGACAAAAAGAGGTTAAGGAATGAGATTTACTTGATAATATAAAAGAGGATGAGGGGGAACATTATATTTATGTGTGCCCCAAGCCATTGGTTGTAGATGAGATTGAAGGTTAAGAAGGTGGTTTTGAATTCTCATTATTTGATTCATGTTATGTGCTTGAAAGGTATTCATTTGATTGAGAGTTTGAAATAAAATTTGGTGTATTTGATTAACATTAGAAGCATTATAATTGGTTTTTATGTTGGTATCAGTAGCTTGGTTACCAATTTGATATGAGCGTGAGAAGAATTGTGAGAATGTGAGGCACTAGTGGCAAAATTTGCTTGTGAAGCAAAAGATAGACTAGTGAATGGTTGAGAGGAAAAAGCACTAGAAGCACGTTTGCCCTAAATATTAATCAATGAACTAGTGTAAGGATTAAGGGTAGTGGTTCTTATGAGAGGGCCACTAGATGTAGAACCTTCCATGTTAGTTGAGATATTAGGCATGGAGGTAAAAGAACGTAGAGAAGAAGAAGTCATGGCATAATAAGGAGTCAAAATTGAAGGAATAAGTTGAGAACCAAAGAAATTGGTACCTCCAAATTCTATTAAGCATGTAGGAGTAAGTGAATGAGGATATTTTCTTTGACCATGTTGTCCCCAAAATTGGCCACTCATTTTTGTAGTCAACATGTTAACCATTTTGGTCCTGCAGGCCAAAAAATGGTTTCCTTCCTTCTCAAAAATATTCTGAGTAGTCAATTTATCCAATTACCCAAGTATTTTCAGCAAAAGGAAATCTCTCATTTTCAAAGGGTTTTTTAGTCAAGAAAATGAACAAAGAAAAATTCAAAACACTTGAAGGCATTTCCTAAAATTGATAAGGATGGTTCGACACTGAGGTTCAATGATATATGGTTCAACGGTGGGGCTCAATGATTTCAAATGAATGCCATCGAACCATTGAAATCTGCTTCAAAATAGTTTAAAGGTTCAAAATGGTTCAAAGGTTCAAAATAGTTCAAAGATTGAAAAAGGTTTGAGTGGAAGGTTCCAGTGAAAGGTTCAAATAGTTGGTTTAATGATACATTAAATTGAACTCATAAGAAGACTGAGTGAGTGCGACTCTTTACAAAACATAAAATATTGAGCCATCAAACTGTTGAAACATTAAACCAGTGAACTCTAAAAAGATGGTTCAAGGTTCAAAATGGTTTAAATGATTAGTGACATCCCTACAGATGTCAAATTCAAGATTATGGAATAAATGTTGATTTTCAAATAACATAGACCTAAGGATAAACTCAATGATCCACTAGGAAAGGAGCCAAAGAAGCCAACAAAAGGTGAGAAGATAGCCCTAAGAGCTCAGATTAGTAGGAAGAGACAAAATATAGCAAAGAAAGAGGGAATCAAATAGAGAATATAGAAACATCAGTAGAAGAGTTATTCCAGTGGGTGGAATAGTCCACCAAGTGGATATTAGAGAGCACAAGGATTCAATGGCATGGCCTATTTTTCTTCATTTGAGTAAAGACAAGTGGATAGTCATGTAAGTATCATAAAGAGGAGTGGAATTGCCTTTTAGAGGATCAGGCAATGCATGCTTTGGATAAGACATTTGATATGAGTTAAACACCAAAGTTAGGACTGGTAACTTGCTCTAACATGGCCCCTACATATAACTTCCTCTTTCCAATACATTCAATGCAGCATGGGCCATTTTGTGAAAATAAACACCAAAGTCTTTCTTTAGATGCTATATATTGTAATCTCTCATTTTTAATGAAGGAGATCTATCAATTATTAGAAGCAAAACTCTACCCAAATTAAAAGGCATTTTTGAGACTTTGAGTTTAGATTGTTAATCATATTTTATCAGGTGAATGAGAAAGCAAGTGACCTTTCAAACTTTATATTGATATAACTTATGTTATGTAGGAAATTATTCTTATGTATTTTTCCTAAATATAGTCTTATCCATTTAATCAAATAAATAGTGCAAGTGAAAATAATTTGGAAGATGTCCTGAAGCCGATTATGGAGACTTTGTGCTACTATAATTGTCTTTAGCTTGTGTATTTTGTGTTTCAGCACAAAGGATATTGGAAATGCTTTGAACTAATTTTATCCTTTGTTATCATATACTCTATTTTATTTTTTGGTGGGGACTTTGGGCTACACTTCATTTTACAGTTTCCTACATACTTAATTAGTAAGAGAAGCAATGAAAGACTTTGTGATTTCATGGGTTTCTTGTGGATCCATTTATCACCTGAGAAGTTTTCTTGTTGTTTTATGAACATCATTTCTAAAAAAAGAGAAATGGATTTAGTTATCACACAGGAGTTTTCCTCTATTTTATGAACATCATTTATAAAAAAAGAGAAATGGATGGTGTGATTCTACCCCCCAGTTAGTATTTAGTATAGGTTTAGTTTATAATAGTTTATAGGGAGCCTCCCCTTGCTGAGAAGAGAGATTTATCTCATTATGTTGTGACTGATATAACAATTTTGTCTTTAGTTAGTTGATGACAAAATATTCACCCAACAGCTTTTTGGTGACTCCACTGGGAAAGAACGTGCAAGTTAAAGCCTCACACTTCAAGTTGAAGCAATTCTAGTTCTTTTCCATTCTACACTCTGGAAAATCTATGATATACATGAAGCCAAAGAGCTCAAGGTATTATTGATATTGTATTCAATTTTATGCAGTAAAATCATTTTGATATTTTTTTTCCATGAGCTCACCTTTAGTGAATCAAGATTTTTCCTCCTACCAACTTTAGGTCTCCAATACTAGGCAAAGCTTCTCTTTCCTCTGCTAGCAGAGCTTTGTCTATACATACTCCACAAAGGTTTGTTATCCCTCCTTTAAATCATTATATCATGGAAACCCAAAGCCCTTGGGGTAACACCTTTGGCCCCCTAAATCTAACCCCACCTTTACATGAACTACCTCATAGTTCAAGAAAGAATTTTCCCAAGTTCTATGGTGATGGGAAAGTTCATCTTGATGAGCATATTGTATATTTCTACATATCCTATGGTGTGATATGTGTTGAATATGAAGATATAGTGGTAAGACTATTCATAAAAACATTGCAAGGCACTGTTGTAGATTTGTTTTATCATCTTCAAGCTCAGACTATAACTGACTAGAATACTCTCAAGGCCAAGTTTGAGGCTAGGTTTAAACCTATAGAAGATGCACATGCCTTGTTGGCTCAGCTTACGCAAATGAATAGGGAGCCTCATGAGCCTATGTAAGACTTCATTTCTAAATCTGATAAGCTGAGGAATAAGATTCCTATGATTGCTCAGGTAACACTAGAAAATATTATGTGCTTCTTCATCAATTCTCAACTTCCTGAAGTGAGTTTTCTATTGAGGTGGGTTGGCCATATAGATCTTTCTATAGCTTAGATTTTGGCTACTGAGGTTGAAGATGATCTTATCCTTACAGGTAAGATAAGAAGAGATCCTAATAGAAATAAATTTTCTTTACCTACTGAAAATTATTCTACAAGCCCCATTGATCCTATGGTGCAAAAGTTAGCAAATGAGTTGTTAGCTCTAAAAAGGCAAATGGCCCAAGGAATGTCTGCTCCTCTTTCTTATTGAGATATACCAAGGAATACATTCCCTAACCATTCATATCAAATTAATGCTACTAGGAATCAAGCGCAACCCAATCACCTTCCTCCCACATAGAGGAAGCTTTCCATTAAATCAACACCGACTAACTCAATAGTTGGTTATCATGAAGCTGAACATGATTTCTCTTTCAAACCTGAGTTGGACCAAGAAGATGATGCTAATCTATTTACAAAAGGAGAATAAGAACTAGCTGGTGACTCCAACATTGGTTTTCTAAATTACCAAGATGAAGCTAGAAGAAAGGGAGAAGTGTTTGATGGATCATACATTGTTTTTACTAGGTCCCAAAACTAGTCAACTCAACAAGCTGATAAGGGAAAAGTTGGAGAAGAACCTCAGCTAGTAATTTCAATTGTTAAATAGGGGACTTCACTGCCTTTCTAATCAAAGTACCCAGTGATCAATAAGAAAGTGAGTACCTCAAACAACCATGTACCTTTTACTTCCATTTCTCAGACCAGTCCCACACCCAATAAAATCCAAAATGATGGACTTCCTTCCTCTATTTCTAGTTCATTTCAATTATTTGACATAATTGATCATAGTATGAAGACCAAGATCCAAATGTCTAAGTTTGAATACTTATAAGCCAACCCTGAGCAATTGGATAGGTTGACTAAATGCATCAAAAGAAAAACTATCCCTATAGGAAAAGATTTTTCAAAAGTAACTCATGATCCCCCAAAGAACAAAGCCACCCAAAATAATCTTGTCATTACTCCTCATGTTTCCCTTGGGAAAATAGAACCTTTATATGTTTCCCTTTTGATTAATGGTCATAAATTAAGCAAATGTATAATAAAGTATGGAGCCTCTGACAATGTTATGCCCACCAAGATAGCAGACTCTCTCAGCCTTACCTTAACTAAAACTTTTAGGAGATGTTTCTCCATGGAAAACAAGCAAGTGCCACTTTTGGGTCAAATCAAAGATGCACAATTTTCATTTGTGGCTTTTCTATATAAGAGGATTAAGATGAAAGTCTTAGTGGCTGATATTCTAGCTTCCTATGGCATTCTACTAAGATGTAATTTTTGTAAGGATGTAGGTGGAGAGTTGAATATGGACCTGTCTGAAGCAAGTATACCTGTTAAGGGCATCATGCAAAATTTGCTTCTTGAGGAGTCAAAATATATTGTCACCCAAACATCAGACCCTAAAGCTCAAATTTTATTTGAATCTTCAGGAATGGGTAATTACTTTTTGTCTACTGAAGATGTTTCCATCTCATCAGATGAAAGTTAATTGGGTGATAATTTAAATAATTCAGACAGAAAATTAGAAAAATTGGTTGATCAAAGTTTAGGTGAAAAAGGATCTTCCCTCCCTAGCAAAGAGAAATATTTAAGAAGATCAAATTTTAATGATGTCTAGATTCTAGAATTTGATGGCAGCTACTCTTCTACCAGTTCTAGAGCTAGAATTATTTTGATATCTCCATTCCCCTTTTCATATAAGTTTCAATTAAAAAATACTAACAACACCACCGAGTATGAATCTTTATTGCTTGGATTGAAAGATACTCATGCTAAAGGTGTTAAGATTCTTCATGCTCAAAGAGAGGCTAAATTGGTGGTTTGTTAGGTAAGAAATCTATATCAAACTAAAAATGAAATATTGTGACATTATCACAATATTGTATGGGATTGTATTGAAAGTTTTGATGTTTTTAGTATTTTTGTAGTGCCCAGAGAGTTTAATGATCATGTAGATTCATTGGTTGTCTTTTTAACCCTCATGGTTCCTCACAAAGATTTCAAAGGGAATAAGTACACTATTGAGTTGGTCTTTCGACCAAGTGTACCTAATAATGCTAACCATTGGTAGGTATTTAATGGTGATAATCAAATTGTCAGTTTTCTAGAAAATATGGATGGTTTTGAGGAGCTCTATTTCAAAGGTAGTACCTCTCAAACATGGGAATCAGTTCTTGAAATAAGTTCATGAACTAGCAAAGAGTTTCTTCAACTCAAAGGGAATAAAATACCAAAAGGTTTGGTTTCTCTTGAGAAACTATTTGATAAGCATGACAAATGTATCAAGCAATAACCAATGGATTCAAGTTCATCCAAAGAGTTCAATCAAGTAAATCTAAGTACTGAAGAAAATCCCATAATGGTCAACATTGGGAAATGTTGCACTACCGATGAAAAGCTCAAATTTGTCGCTCTTTTTCATTGTTACATTGATATTTTGGTATATTCCTATGATGACCTAAAATCCTTTAGGCCTAAAGAAATTTAGCATGAAATTCCTCTCAAGACTGGGTCATTGCCTCACAAGTAGAAGCAAAGGCAATACAATCTCAAGATATCAGGTACTATCTTTTCAGAGATTCAGAAGATGTTGAATGCTAGAATAATTTTTCCAATTCACTATTCCACTTGGATCACCAACATAGTTCCTGTAAGGAAAAAGAACAAATAAATTCATATATGTATGGATTTCAAGAATCTCAATCAGTATTCTCTAAAGGATAACTACCCTCTACCTATCATGGATCAAGTGTTGCAAATAGTAACTAGCTCAGAGATGTTATCAATGTTAGATGGTTTTTTTGGGTATAATCAAGTAGAATTTGATGAAGTAGATCAACATAAAACCACTTTCACTACACCTTGGGGCATGTTTGCATATCACAAAATGCCTTTTGGTTTGATCAATGCTAGTGCCACATTTTAGAGAGAAATGGACCTTGCCTTCAAAGATGAATTAGGGAAGTTCATCGTGGTATATCTTGATGACTTAACTATCTTCTCCAAGCATCATCTTGATCATATGCATCATTTATAACAAGTGCTAGAATGTTGTTGGCAAAATGGTCTTTCTCTTAATCCCAAGAAGTCAATTTTTTGGGGTTACAGAAGGTAAATTTCTCGGCCACATTATATCCCAAGAAGGTATAAAAATCAACCTAGAAAGAGTCAGATCTATCCAAAATCTTACTCTACCTACTAGTAAGTTTTTAGTCCATTATTTCTTTGAAAAGGTGAATTTTATATGAAGGTTCATCCCAAAATTTGCAAAAAAAACCCACCACATTATCGACATGATGAAGGATAAAGCTACTTTCCAATGGAATACAAAAGGCACAACAAAATTAGAAGATATCAAGAAGGCTATTTCTCATACCCTGATCCTAATTTGTTTGGATTATACCAAAGACTTCATGGTATACAGTTATGCTTCTGAGCACACACTTTCAACCATTTTGGTTTAGAAGGACAAAGAAGATGTGGATTTTCCCATATCATTTATGAGCTACCCTCTCAAAGATCATGAATTGAAGTATTCAATTATGGAGAAGCATGCTTATGTAGTGGTTAAGGTGAGAAAATATTTTTGGTTCTATATCCTGAATTCACCCATTCTTGTTCTACTACCTAATACCATAATGATGGCTATTTTAACTCAGTAAGAGTTTAGTAAAAAAAGGGGCAATTGGATTTACAAAATTCTATAGTTTGATCTTGATATCAATCCTAATAAGCTAGTGTGGGGAAGAGGTCTCTATCAATTAATTGCTAAAAACTTATCAGAAGAAACATGATATGAAGAAGCAGTGACTAATGACATGCCAACAGCTCTTTTTATTACTACTACTAATGAGTGGTATTCCAATATCACTCATTTTATTACTTATGGTAAGTGTCTTATACATTTGTCTTATAAATAAAAGATAAATGTTAAGTTGAGAGCTACTAACTATGTTTTGTGGGACAATAGTTTGTACAAAAGAAGCCTTGATGGAGTATTTCTTCACTGCATGGATATAGTGCAAAAAAGTAAACTTTTGGAGTCCTTCCATAACTTATCTTGTGGAGGACATTTTTATACACCTGTGACTACTCATAAAATTCTACAAGCCAAATATTATTAGCCTGATCTATTCCAAGATGCATACAATTGGGTACATGTGATTTATGTCAACAGTTCATTGGGATATCCAGGTTGGCTGCATTACCCCTCAAGCCTATGGTGATCAAAGAGCCTTTTTAGCAATTGGGTATTGACTTCATTGGCACTATGAACCCATCCTCAAGTGATAGACATAACTATATCCTCACCATAATAGATTATTTTACTAAGTGGGTGGAAGCCATTTTGAATCAAGCATGCCACTTCAGAAGTGGTGTGTAATTTCTTAAAGAAAAATATTATTTCCCATTTTGGAGTTCCAAAAAATATTATAGAAGAAAATTCCTCATGTTTCTCTTCTCAAGAGATTACTAACTATTTCTAAAATCACAAAATTATTCTTTCCCACTCCTCAGACTATTATCTATAAGGAAATGGCCAGGCAGAATCAAGTAACAAAAATCTGGTTACTATCATCAAGAAAATAGTTGATGACAATCGGAGGACATGGCATAAAGCATTATTTAATGCTTTATGGGAAAATAATATTATACCTAAGAGGGCAATATGTATGTCCCCATTCCAACTTCTATATGGTTTAAATGTAAAAATACCCGTTACCTTGGAATTACTAGCATTGAAGTTGGTAAAGGTAGTAGAAGATTCAAATTTTGAAAGTTCTATTGACAAAAGAATCATGTGTCTGATTGAGTTAGAAGAAAAAAAAACTATAGTATTAGACCACATTACTAAATATCAAAATCAGTTGAAGAAACTTTTTAACCAAAAATCAAGGATTCATGAGTTTCAGATTGGAGATCAAGTCTTGTTATGGGACAAGAGGAGAGAACCAAAGGGAATGCATAGAAAATTTGAGAGGTCCATTTAACATCCATCAATTTATTGGAAATAATAGTTTTTTATTAAGATATCAAGATGGGATGCTATTCTTACTGCCTTGCAGTGGGTAGCATCTAAAGCACTTCAATCCTTAAAGTATCAGATAAGTCCAGTTATACATTTGTATAGTCTTTATTTGTTTTATGTTATTTGTGTGGTTCTTTTGGCATCTTTATCTTTTTGGATGGCTTGACTCTATGGCCCAATGGCATGGATGAAGGCACTTATAGTCTATATTCTACTCCCTTCGATTGTTTTAGAGTACAACCGATGGAAGTTCCCCAACTGGAGCCTGTTATTGTCTACAAAATAGGCCACTCATTTTTGTAGTCAACATGTTAACTATTTTGGTCTTGTAGGCCAAAAAATGGTTTCCTTCCTTCTCAAAAATGTTCTGAGTAGACAATTTATCCAATTACCCAAGTCTTTTTAGCAAAATTAAATCTCTCATTTTTAAAGGGTTTTTCAGTCAGAAAAATGAACAAGGAACAATTTAAAACACTTGAAGGCATTTCCTAAAATTGATAAGGATGGTTTGACGCCAAGTTTCAATGATATATGGTTCAACGTTGGGGTTCAATAATTTGAAATGAATGCCATTAAACCATTGAAGTATTGAACCATTGAAATCTACTTTAAAATGGTTCAAAGTTTCAAAATGGTTCAAAGGTTAAAAAAGATTTGAGTGGAAGGTTCCAGTGAAAGGTTCAAACAGTTGGTTCAATGATACATTGAATTGAATTCATAAGAAAACTAAGCAAATGTGACTCTTTTTAAAACATAAAATATTGAGCCTCCCAACCATTGAACCATTGAACCATTGAACTATTAAACCGGTGAACTATAAAAAGATGGTTTAAGGTTCAAAATGGTTCAAGTGATTAGTGACATCCCCGTGGACATCAAATTTAGGATTATGGAATAACCATTAATTTTCAAAAAATGTAGACTCAAGGACAAACTCAGTGATTCACTAAGAAAGGAACTAAAGAAGCTAGTAAAAGGTGAGAAGATAGCTCTGAGAACTCGGATCAGTAGGAAGAGACAAATCATAGCAAGGAAAGAGGGAATCAAATAGAGAATATAGAAGCATTAGTGGAAGATTTATTCCAGTGGGTGGAATAGTCCACCAGGTGGATATCAGAGAGTGCAAGCATTCAATAACATAGCCTATTTTTCTTCATTTGAGTAAAGATGAGTGGAAAGTCATGTAAGTATCATAAAGAGGAGTGGCCTTGCCTTTCAGAGGATTAGGCAACCCATGCTTTGGAGAAGACATTTGATATGAGTTAAATTCCAATGTTAGGACTGGTAACCTACTCCAACATGGCCCCTACATTGAACTTCTTCTTTCCATTACATTCAATGCAGCATGGGCCATTTTGTGAAAACAAGTGCCAAAGTATTTCTTTAGATGTTATATATTATAATTTCTCATTTTGAATGAAGGAGGTCTCTCAATTATTAAAAGCAAAAGTCTGCCCAAATTGAAAGGCATTTTTTAGACTTTGAGCTCAGATTGTTAATCATATTTTATCAGATGAATGAGAAAGCAAGTGACCTTTCAAACTTTGTGTTGAAATAACTTGTGTTATGTAGGAAATTTTTATTATGTAATTTTCCTAAATATAGTCTTATCCATTTGATCAAATAAGCAGAGCAAGTGAAAATAATCCAGAAGATGTCTTGAAGCTGATTATGGAGACTTTGTGCTACCATAATTGTCTTTAGCTTGTGTATTTTGCATTTCATCACAAAGTATATTGGAAAGGATTTGAACTACTTTTATCCTTTGTGATCATATACTCTATTGTAGTTTGTGGTGGAGACTTTGGGTTACACTTCATTCTATGGTGTCCTACATACTTAATTATTAAGAGAAACAATGAAAGACTTTGTGCTTTCATGGGTTTCTTGTGGATCCATTTATCACCCGAGAAGTTTTCCTATTATTTTATGAACATCATTTCCAAAATAGAGAAATGGATTCAATTATCACACATGAGTTTTCCTCTATTTTTTGAACATCATTTCTGAAAAAAGAGAAATGGATGGTGTGATTCTACCCCCCAGTTAGTATTTACTATACGTTTAGTTTATAATAGTTTATAGGGAGCCTCCCCTTGCTGAGAGGAGAGATTTATCTCATTATGTTGTGACTAATATAACAATTTTGTCTTTAGTTAGTTGATGACAAAATATTCACCCAACAGACCACTAGTCATGAGGTTATAAATGGTAAAAGGATCTTTTTCTCTATGTTGAGGAAATTCAAAAATAAAGAAAAGCATTTTGGAGTATACTCTAACTCAAGTTGATCCTCTAAGAAAAGAGGAGGATTTTGTTACAAAGAGGGATTTGGATGGGTCCCATAGTTCATTGTGTGAGTGGAAATATGAACATTACTAGCATATAAAAGAGGATCCCTAATCTATCTATGGGAGACCCTATTAGAATTGGTTAAGTTCATCATATGTATTGACTGTGACTTAGTTTCATTACCAAACATAATTTACATGATGAAATAAGAATAAGAGAAATTAGAAATCAAAGGTCAAAAAAGGTGAAAAAAATAGTATAGGGTTGATTAGGTCAACCTAGTATAGAAATAGAGACTGTAAAACTATACAGGGTCAGTTGGGTCAATCCAGTATAGTGTATAGTAGGAAAAAAAAAACACTAGATAAATTAGGCCAATTGAGTATATAAAATAAGGAACTCAAGAAGCCTACAAATATATTTCAAAATGAAACAATCCAACTTTTTATGTAATGAAAAAGTAGTAACTACTAAAAGGAAATAAATAATTAATTAAATTAACACTGGTCAATCTAATTGAATAACACAAAACAAAATCTTGCACTAACATTGGCTAATGCAAGTTTTTTCATGCACAGTTTAACAAAGAGATATCAAAAAAATTGAAAATTAAAGCTAACTAATTGGTTAACTTGATTGATAATTAGATTATTAAGAATGGTTTTTAATGTGATTAGAAGTTTGGCTATAAGCAAGGTACTAAATAGCAATATAAGGATGGTTTTAAGTAGTTTGGGCTAAAAGGGACTATAGTGGAAATGATACATGCTTGGTATTGGGGCTTACCCCCTCACTTCACACACCATAGTGATGAGGGTGTCAAGTGCTTAGCTAGAATATACTATTAACCATGATTTATACTTGACCAGAGCATCAAGTCAACTTCCTCCTTGGTGATAAAATCCAAGTAGGTTGGCCTACTGTAGACATATTTTTAAGTTTTTATTTATGATATGTGATTTTTCCATGTGTGCATAAAATAAAAATAATGAAACTTAATAAATTAATTAAAAATATCCTAATTAAACTATGTGAACTATTCTAAGCATGTAAGAAACAAGAAAGGAAATGTGAGTTCATTACTAATAGATATAAGGTTAATTACAACTTGAAATAAGGTATATTTATATCACTATATGCAAAAAATAAAAAAATAGGGTCGATAGGGTCAAACCTGTACTATGGAAGAAAAGTCTAAAAATGAACTAGGTTGGTAGTGATGATCCAATTATTTTAGATAGCACACAAAGCACAGAATCAGGTCGATAGTGTCGATCTAATTGAGTATGCAATGGAATTTTTAAAGACTATAAACTATGAAAGGAAAGATAGTAAGAGAGATAAATATATAATTAGAAAGGAACCTTGGTGTATCAGATATATAATGAAGGAAGATTGCTGATGAAGAACCTTAAAGTGTGCTTGATAAACCTATAAAATAGGTTGATAGTATCAAGCAAGCTGTATAAGAACTTGCTAAAAAGTGCCAAAACTATAATGGGTCAACTAGGTCAGCCTAGTAGGTTAAATTAGATGTTTGAAAGGATATAAACTTGTACTAGGTCAACTGGGTCTATCCAATTTCCTATTCTTGAAACTTGTACACAGAGATAAAAGGCTAGGTTGATAGAATCGATCTAGAATGCCAAAATATATGATAAAAATGATGATCAAAGGAATGCAATGAATGAAGTAAAAGTGAACAAATATTGTAAGGGTTAGTTCACATTAGGTTCACCAGAATGTAGTGAAGATGAAGCCAAAATGAATGCTAATGCTAATAAGAAAAGAAGCAAAAATATAAATGTGAAGACAATCCAACCAATGGTGGGATAAGATTCCTATTGGGTTCACTAGAATGTCTGTAATCAAAAATTCATCATGTATATGAATTATTCTTAGATTAGATAATATAGATCATGCATACACTTTCAATTGGGATACACTTTTTAAGAAAGATCATGACCAATATGGGGATCCATTAGACTCGCTTAGAGGATCACTTGTCACAACATATTATGCTAGGAAGGGTTCCAAAGCCTATAGTCTAACACAATCACATAACAACCGTAATGGAGTTTTAAGGTTTTAAAACATTCACTTTACTCTAATAACAAGAAATCAAAATCTAATCCAGTGCACACCAAAGCTTGTGGCACAAAGTGGGGGTTATCAATAATAAAACAAACAACTAAACTAAACATGTATTAGAAGACATAATCATGTCAATTTATACTAAATCATAATACATGGAGAGAATAATAAAAATGCATTATGTATCTACTCTTACAAAGGACAAATAAAGTTAGGAATACTTACCTTTGAATACAAACTTGTCGAGCCTCAATCTCTCCCTTGGACAAGGTTCTTCATAAGAAATTGTGGTGATATGTAAGGATAACCAAGATAATATTTCTCTAGGATACACAACCTATTTAAACATCCAAAATAATTATCCACAAGACAAGATCCATATCTCCAAAGAAAGTATGCAACCCTAAGTTTTATTCCTCAAGTATAATGGTCAATAAGCAAAAGTTTGCTTTTATTTCTTTGCTAATAATTCATCTCTTATGAAATGGTGGAAAATAAACTTGTATATATAGGTGGATATTTCTATAAATACTTATAGGAATGTCAAATATATAGGGTAAACCCAGTCAACCCAATGTGTTTTCAAGGATAATTTACTAGGTTTGTGTTAGGTCAGTCGAAAGGCTAACAAACCAAGAAAGTTAAAACTAACCCTACACTATATGAAGTCAACCTAGTATACCTGATAGTCTAAAAGGATGTTAAGGTAAGAAAAGGAGGATGGAAAGAGGAAAATATTGGATTAGGTAGAAATGAGAAGAACAAGCTTAGGGTAAATGGTTTTAGGAGACAAGTGTGTAGATGGCAAGTGGTAAAAAGAACAACAATCTTATGAAGCACCAATGGTCTGCCCACCCCTTTCTCAGTGCACCCCTAAAGGCATGCACTTAGAGATATTGAGAAACAATAGGTTCCTAAAAGATATAATGTGTCAGTAATCAATAAAATTTTGAAAATATTATATGTATACACCAACTTGATCTTTGACCTAAAAAATTGCTCACAAAGCTTAGAAAGCTCCCCCTAACATTAAGATCCATCTCATGTCATTTGTTCTTTGACATACACCAATATAAACTTGGGATTATTTGATCCTTAGACCTATGTACCTATATAAATAAAAACTCTCTTTTATCATACAATAATATTCAATACCTTGTCAAAACACATGACTTGGTTTGATCAAGTCATCATACCAATTTTCTTGAATTCACAACTGTAACAAACATATTCACACTTATATCATGATTGAAGCATCTTCACATATACTCCCCTTCACATCATGCACGTCTTCTTCAATCCACTAGAGATAACTAAGTTATCTCCCCTTTATCAAAACACATCTTACATATTATCAAATTTAAGATAAGATACCTTTGTACTGATTGGCATTTTGATCATTACCTAGATCACACACACTTGCTTCCACACATGAAATATGTATCCTAAGAAGCATAGGTAGAGACACCCACTTTTTATATAGGGAATAAAGATCCAAAAATTCAAGAGACTCCCATATCTCCATGCTCTTACTTGACTTATAGTCCTTCCTCATCTTCAGATTGACTTTGATTGAGTTCTCAACCTTATTCTTTTCTTTTATCTCAAGATCCTGCTTGATTTCCTTATCCATATGGATATATAAGGTTTGTTACTTGTTACTTGAATTTGTTCCCTATTATATCATGAAAAATAATCCACTTTGATTATATTTTTCATTTACCTCCTTAGGCTTCCATTCACTATGGCTCCTTCTCTTCATGATAGGATTGATAATTTTTGAAGTAAAATACTAATAATTCTTATAAAACCTTAGTATGTGACCTCTCTCATGAAATTTGAAACAAATTAGGTTTATTAGATTATATATACCTTGTGATTGAGATATAGGATGATTTATTTAAGTCTTATGAATTTATTTATGTACTTGATCATTTCATCTCCTGATGAACATATTACAAAACTGTTCAATATGACCAAACCCTTGACACTTGTAGTAAATGATGTCTTTCTTTCCTTGTGAACCTATTGAATATTTTGAGTGATGATGTTATTCATGCTTCCATTTTATTGATCATAAATCCATGAAATTTAATTCTTTGAGGATCTTTTATAATATTTTAACCTATGACCAAATTGATTGCAAGAGTAAAATGGACCATTGAAATTTACATACCTCATATAATTTGGTTGTTTTATCTGATTTGTCTTCATTATAACAATACCTTCATTCCTTGACTAATGATTTATCTTCAAAGTATGATTGTCTTTGTTCACATCAACCTTTATCTTTTCTTGAGTTACATGCTTTTATTTTTCTTTGTATCAAAAACCAGTTCTATCACTTGCATGCTTTTGACTACTCAAAATATTATGAAGATCATTTGAGATCATTTCAAAATTTACAAATGACTTTATTTTACAAGATTTCATGTCTAACTCATATCTTAATGACTCTATTTTAATTAAATACCTTAAGTACTCATATTAATTAGCTTTAAGGTTTGGATAAATAGTTTCTTATTTACTATTGATATGCTTGACAATATCTTCATGTTCCCTAGTGTCATCATTCATTCTTCATTCAAACACATTTAATTTATCTTCATAGTCCTTGATTTATGACATTATATTATTTTTCCTTTTCTTCTCAATCTTCATATCTTTAAGAGCATTCATCGATTCATACTTATTATCTAAATCATCAACTATATCTTTTTATATCATGAGATCATCTCTTTTAGATTTGCTTTCTTCTAAATTTTGAAATGTTTCAATCTTGTTCATATCTTGATTTAGTTTCATTTTCAAAGACTCCATCTCTGATTAATACATGATAGACTCTTCATCCTTTATATTTACTTTTTCATTAATAGTACTAACCTAAGTTTCAATCTACTATGTGATCTCATCATGGTCCTTGACTTAATTACTCATCCTTCCTTCAAAAGTTTGATTTTCTCCGCATAGGATTTGATCAATAAATATTATTTTCTATTATTTATTTTTAGTATCTTTATTTCTTCCATAGTCTCTAGATATTTATCTTAAAGAGTGGCTTTATGACCTTCTTCCTTTGAGATATCTCCATCAAATAAATATCTACCTAAATAACATTCACCTTCATCATCACTAAAATCCATGAACAATGTCTCCTTGTCATCATTATGAAAAGAATCATCATTGTTATATGTATTTACTTCTTCTTCTATATATGACTTACTATCTTCTTCATGGTAAAGGCTCTTAATACCTTTGTATTATTCCTTCTTTCCTTTTTTTTAGTGAATAAATTTATGTACTTATTAGGACCCTAAGATTTCTTGTGTTCAACCTCATGAGATTCCTTATAAGATTATTTGTGTTCAAACTTGTCTCTACCTATACATCTAGTTGAAAAATGATCAACTTTACCACATGAAAAACATTTAAAAGGAATTTTTCCTTCATACTTACATGATCATGAATTCAATTTTCTTGAAATCATGGCTTCAAGTTGACCTTCATTAAGATTAAAATATTCAAGATTTAACTTGTTCTTTTTTGATATTATCTCCTTGATTACCTTGATGGTTGCTTCCTTCTTAGGAGGTCTATACTCATCAATTCTCATCTCATAGGCAGAAAGGATGACATGTAGTTCATCCATATTCATCTAAATGAGATCATGACTTTCTTCTACAGTAGAAAACTTTGAATCAAACTTGAGTGTAAGAGTCCTAAATACCTTTTGTACTACATTATCTTCATCAATAATCTCTCCAAGACCTCTGATCATGTTTATTACCTCATCAACCCTTATAAGATAGGATTCCACAATAACTTCTTCCTTCATTTTGAGACCTTCAAATTGCCTTTAGTAGGTCTACAACTTAGCCAGTTTTACCTTTGAGTCTCTCTCATAGATAGTCTATCATTTGACTCAAATTTAGTTGGTGGAATTACATTGGATCACTTTGGTAAACTAAACCTCATATAGACCACACATGATAGCATTAATTATTCTCACTCAAATTATTATTAGTATCCTAGTTAGAGGATTAGTTGGTGTAGTACAAACATCCATGATATATTTACAAGTATCAAACCTTAGATGCATTATGTATTTCCTCATACTTACACTTTAGAAAGCATAATTTAAACCATTGAATAATTATATTTACTTTATAGAGAAACCTTGCATCTGTTGACTTACCATATTGTACCTTGGATCACCTTTAAGTGGTTAAACTTGTAATGAAGATCCTACTCTGATACCAATTTTTAGAGTTACAATGACTGAGGTAGTGGTGAATAAATGATTCAAGATATTTTAAACTTCAATTTTAATCTTTTCAAGCTCTTAATCAATGACCAAAAGCATTCATAAAGAATACAAGTTATTCATAACAATGAATAAGAGAGATAATGCAAGATCAAACACACAATACATGAATTCTATGGGAAACCCTCATGGATAATAAAACCCACTCTCGATCCTATAAACACATGGACTAATTGTCTTATAAGATGATCACAAACATGATACTTTTTAATGAAGTACCCACTTCACAAGGAGAACCCACCCCTAAGTATGAACAAACACCACTTTATTTTATATGTTGAGAACCCACACAACACCTATGAAATCAATAGATTTATAACTCTGATTGACTTTTAATCTTATGGAGAAATAATGTATAACACTTCTCTTTTAACTCTTTATATACACTCAAACTTTATCATACAATCAATGCATCTAAACACCCTTTTAGATCAATCTAAACTTATTCATTCACCCTCAATCTAGTGATCTATATGATCACTATTATGACATCACAAATAACCTCAACCTACTTTGTTCTTCATTCCATCCACTAGAAACACTCTCCTTGATCTCTTTCCTTTGCCTCTATCTTCTACTCTCTCAACATTTTCATATGAAGTCTTAAAACCATTACCTTAGATTTCAATTTTTATAGAGTCTTCATGAATATCAACTTATAGGTCACCCATAATACTTTAATTAAACCTTAAGACCTATATCATGCTAAAAAATATCTCAATACCATCCTCAAAGGTTAGCCATAACATCCATGGGTCATACTTAAGTAGTTATACCTTTCAATTAGGCCCCAGTTGCCCTTATAGGTCTCATCGAGACCTATTACCCATTTAGCACTTTGAGAAAATTATAAATCCATGACCACTTAAAATGTATAGGACCACTATCATGACCCTTATGACACCTTTAGGTGATTACTTCCACTAAAACACTCTTCTACTAAAGCACAAATTCCTCAAAAATTATTTTGTTCATACAAGCATCATGAATGAACCTATATTCAACTTTGGAGATCAATAAATTCAACTATATAGATAGTCAAAACTTATAACTAAATTATATATAGGTGACTTGAAGTCCTCTTCAACTCTGATTTTTATACCATCAATAAATTTATCCTAGATCAAAAGATATTAGTAAAATACTGCATACTAGTTTTCCCTTTGCTAATTCAAATGCCAATGCTCACTATGAAATTCAAACATTGTAGACACATGTCTTCATATCATGTCATCAATAAAATTGATCAAATGTGATCTATAAATCTCATTATAAACCTCCTAAATTTAAATCTTTAACACTTACCAATGATCATTGATATATGCTTCCATTATTAAGACATTTGACACCCCTACATGCCTTCTAAGCATTGACTATTTGAATCAAACCACACCATCGATCTGTATCTACATGAACACCCACATAGCATTAATCTTATGTTAAATCAATATGATTGATATATATGTCACTATAACATGCTATATTAGGAACATTTGACATAATGACTTCACATATGATATTGGATCATAGTCTAGATGATGAACACTCATAGTTATATCTATCTTGACTAGTTGACCCCAAATTTCAATGTAATTAAAATTGACAGTCTATGGTACATCACAATATACAAGAGTAACTATGAATCTTTATAACTTGAGAAGGAAAAAAATTCAATATTCCAAATATTCAAGGTACCTTCTTGGCACTAGAGACAACATCTCCATGAAAATATTTGACCATCATAGACTTTCTAAGTACTTGCACTAAAAGCACAAACTTGTTGGTTCATTCATATTTGCATGACATGAAGTGATGGTCTGGATTATCTTAAGCTATAAGATGTATGTTTCTCTTTCTAAATGATAAATTGACACACCAAAACTTCACCAAAACATCTATATATGCCTCATAACTTCTTCTTTATCCTTATATACTTGCACATGTGCCCTATCTCTCCAAGATATCAAACACAACTTCTTTGTCATTCATGAAATAGTATCACATAATCTCTCTGACATCAAAGACAACCTAAGACATCAATGACCTTGATAAAAAATAACTTTTATTTGGAAAGGGTTATTTGGATTCTAATTGGGTAGGTGATCCTAATGATCATAGATCCACAAGTGGTTATTGTTTATCTTTGGATTCTGACATTGTTTCATGGAATAGTAAAAATTAGACTACTATTCCTTTATCATTCATATAATCAAAGTATAAATCTTATAATAATGTTTCAAAGGAATTAATTTGTCTTATAAAACTTCTTACAGATTAGGGCCACCCAAAACATTTGGCTACTCCAATTTTTTGTGATAATCAAAGTGTCATTGCCTTAGCAAAAACTATAGTTTTCCATGTAAGGTCCAATCACATTATACTCAACATCAATTTCAGTGCAAACTTCTTAAATATAATCAAACTCTTCTCTCTTTATATCCTACTAAAGAACAAATCACTGATATCTTCACTAAGCCACTATGTAAAGACAAATTTGTATTCTTTTGTAATGAGTTAGAATTAAAGTAAGTTCTCAGAGGGGGAGAATTAGTGATGTTTCCTCCCTTATTTTTTGTTTTTAAACCCCTAACTAAATTTTAAGGGGAAGTTCTAATATTACCCTCTATTTATGACAATTTATTTTATCCTAAGTTCCCTTTTCATGTGTGAGGAATTTTTATTTATGTGAATTATTAATTCAAATAAACCCATATTCCATGAGTTATCACTCACCACTTTATGTTCCTTTAGGATTTAGGAGTTACTTACATGAATAACTCTTTCCCCCACATGGCCCATACCTCAATTCACTGTATAAGGGACTAGGATACAAATGGAACAAACTTAGGAGGCTTGTAAGGTAATAATGGGATTCCTTGTAACTCCCATTATACTCATCTAGCTCTATAAAATAGCCCTTCCTCTCCTCTTTTCCTCACTATAATCTCATAACTATCTCTATTATTCTCTTGTGATCTTGATTTAATCTTGTACTTGTGGAAATTTTGGTTTTAAGCCTCCTAATAGATCACATTTGTTTTTCTCTAATATGTTCAATGATGCACAGAATACACCAAAACTCTCACTTGACTTTGTTTCTAAATCCACTTCCTTTTACAAGGGATCTTAGGCTCACTCTTTAGGTAATGTTAATTGAGATTCACCTAGGTCTTTTACACTTTCCAATGCTTTGGTCTTGATTAATAGTATCTCTTTAACCCTTTCTTCTCAATCACTAACTCTATCAATACTTTCCAAGTCTCAAATCATTCCTTTACTCAACTCTACATACTCTTCACATGATCCTTCTAGCCCTCTTTTTGGGCTTGTTGGCTTTATATAGTTCTATACCTTCAAAAATTTACAATTTTATGATTTTATCTACTCATAATTTTACAAGACCCATTTTTGTTTATTGATCACTCTTTGAGCCCCTTATAAGTTACTGTTAGGCCTATTAGGCTTCTCTAAGGCTAGTTTTCCAACAGTCCTCTCTAGAACTATGGAAACTTACAAAAAACCAATGGAAAATTCAAAATCTCATGAAAACCATTTATATCTATTTAATGATAAATTTATAAATATATATATATATTGGATTTTTCAAACTCAATATCTACTTGAAACCCTGATTTAGAGATTTCACTACCCTATCACTACCTGAGAATAAAGAAAATCCACTATGATTATTTACAAGGGTGGTTTAAAAGATTTGGTAAATTTTTTTTAGGTCCATGTTGGCTTGGTTCAAGTCCACTAATCCTTATATGTCACGAATCAATCCACTGACCTAGGTTTTCACATCAAATATGCTTCACTGTTCTAAAAGAATGATAATATATAGGTCTATATTCATGCATGGAAGAGAAACACACTATGCAATGGAACATAATATCCAAATAATTTTCATTCACATATAAATAACTTACCTCAGGTTATCAAGGATCCTAAGAATCAATTAAAGTCTATTCTTTCCTTAGAACAAACATGCAATTTAGTCATACCATGTTTGTTGTAGGAACAAGGATACATCACATAGATAACTATGAAACAAAATGTTCTTGGTTATCTTTGATATTTACAAACATGAATAATATTAAATGCCACTTTAGGAACCTTCTTAAACTAGTTTCCAATTACTTTTATTTAATGATCTTTCCATGCACATTTTGTATGTAGTTAAAACAACTCAAAATAGGGTTTATACTTGTATTCTTTAATCAGAGTTACGTTTTTATGTCTTGGAGGAAATAAACATTATAAAAAAATTATACTATCCTTCCACCATGTATGAAACAACTACTAATGTCATTCATATATCAACAAGACTAATACAGTCTATAACAAATAACTTATATAGGAACAAGGGTATGTGATGTGTGATAATATTTAATAGGGATTCTCACTATTCTTTATCTCTTTAAAGTTTATCTCCAAAAAAATATACGTAAACCTTAAATCACACTTAGAAAAAATTCCAATCTCATTCTTTCATTAAAAAAACACATGTATTAATCAACAATAGCAAATGACCTCAAAATAGGGTATGTATTAATTCATTTAATAGGGGTTACAAAACATCTAAAATCCCCTTCATAAAAAACTTTTCCATATATTAATTCATATAACTCTAATGTAATATAAATCTAACACTACTAAATATATCCAATATCCCCTATAAAGGTGCATAGCTACTTCTTGAATCTTTCCCTCAGAGAGGTCTCTTTCAGTTACATTGAATCATGTCTTGATTTACACTATATGTACTATATAGAAACATGAATTTTAGATTCATGTACATTTTTGGACATCCTATATTATCAAAAACATTATACATATTTGAAATATATTTATACATTCACAAAATACATAAAAGTCCTTTAGACAAGGCTTAACAAGACTCAACTTTTCAAAAAGAGTTTTGGCAGAAAAAGCTAGAATTTAAATTTATTGAACCTTAAGACTATTTAAATACACCTAATGATAACTTAGGACCTATGAAATCTATTATACACCAAATATAATATCTTAATAAAAAAATTAATCAACCTTGGGGTCCTTATCAGATGCCTCTACGTCATACTACCAAGCTAGAAAAAATGTTTGCCATAGGTGTTTGTTGATGAACTTGGTGTATGCTCCTATTTGAATGCAATCAACTTTGTTATAGAATTTATCTACTTCTAATTGTCTTTAATTTCTATACCATTCTTCTACATCTATAAATCGATTCACCTCCTCCTTATCTCTATGATTAACCACTATTGCAAACATGTAATCTTCTTCCTTCATACATTCTTCTTATGTTGACAACTCTATTTCATGTACAACATGTTCTTGGTCCTTGCATGCCTCATAATTATGTAGACTCTTGGTTTGTTTTTATTCATCACCATTATAACTACTCTTTATCTCCTACATATGCAAAGGCTATATGTTCATTTTCACTATCCTATCTCCTTGATTTGGCATTCTAACATGATTATCTTGGAAGTCACTTTATTGTCTTTCATGGGCCTATTACATATTTCCCAAATCTTTGACATTACTTTCTTGTTAAATAATCTCCTTCAAGAATTTTAGTTTGTCTACCTCTCCTTATTTGGGTGCCATAGTCATCTTAAGATGTTCATTCATCTCTTTCATGTCCTTTTCCTTGACTTGTTCCACACTATGGTTAATTGATTCTTGATCCTTTCCCATTTTTTCATCATAGAAAAAAATTTTAAATATAAAATTGTTATCCTTCATGGCTCTCTCTTGGGATGCCTCCTTAGACATTTCAACATCCAACTTCTTATCTTGCTTGGTGTCATTACCAAGACACTTCTTATCCATATCAACTGTAACATTTATTACTATTATATTTTCATCTCTTTCATAAGCTTGATTTCCCTTCTTATTTTGGATATCTACTTTATTTATCACTCATGGGTGTTATGTCTTCTTATTTATTTTTAAAACTACTCTCTTGCTACCTCTTGATGACCTCTATTTTCACCTTACATTCATGTTCATCCCCTCTCATGTAAATATTTTTGGACTCACAACTCTTCCTAATAACCATATCAAGACATCTTACCTCTTATTTTCTCGTTGGGGCCTTGACTAATCTCAAACTTTCCATGGATTTGCTCTAATATTTATTTGTTACTATCATCATTATTATCTCATTTTTTCTTCCTTATTCACCCTTCAATGGGAAAAGTATGTTTATCTCTCCATATTGCTTGATGGTGTATGTATTATCTTTACCATCATGAATAACTTGCCTATCAAAATATCATGGTCTTCCTAATAGTAAATGATCAAAACCTATGGATAAAATATCACACAAGACTTTACCTCTATATTCTCCTATCTTGAATTCAACCCAAATTTTCTCACTTAATAGTATTTGATGTCCCTTATGAACCCATAAAACCTTGTATGGTTATGGATGTGGCATCATTTTCAAGCCTAACTTATGCACCATCTCTAAAAATATAATACTATTAGTGCTTCCTCCATCAATCACTAAATCACAAACCTTACCTTTTGTTTTGCATCTAATTTTGAATAAGCTTCTTCTTTGGGATGGCTCTTTGAATTTTTTCCTCAGCTGCAATAGTATTCTTCTCATGAGTAATGACTCATTTCTTTCTTGTATTCTTTCTTCATTCACTTCTCTTATACTTTGCTATTGCATACTTTTGCTCATGTTTGGACACTATGTTTCTCTATGTCCTTCTCTATGACATTTCCAACATTATCCTTGAAATCTTTATCTTGGTCCACTTCTCATAGGACCTTCATCCCTTCTATATTTTTTACTTGTAAGTGGTATAAACTCCCATGCATGGTGTTATAATCCCATGCCTTTTTGAACCACTATTGCATGCATTTATGGTTTCTCTTGAACCACTTCTTCATTTCCTCTCTCCTTTATTTTTATTTGCAAAGACATTACTTGACCTTGCTTCTTTATACTTCCTTATTCTTCCTCTATTAATTCTCCTTTTACTCTCTCTCTGAGATCATCCTCAATATCCTCTAACCTCATGACTAATGGGGAAATCAATTATGTCACTTGGTCTATCATATTCTTGACCAAATCTTCATGATCCCTAATAACTCTCTCCATAAAACACTAATCTTGATTTCATGTCTTGAAATTCACCTAAAAACACATGTTAATATTTTCTTAGTACACTATAAACTATTACTTTCTTTGATACCAAAAAATATGCAAATCATACACCAAAAATCACTTGAATTTGTTTATAAATCCACTTCCTTTGACAAGTGTTCCTACTCTCACTCTTTAGGTAATGTTAATTCAGATTAACCTAGGTAATTTACACTTTAAAATGATTTGGTATTGATTAATAGGATATATTTAACCCTCTCTTCTCAATCACTAACTCTACCAAGACTTTCCAAGTTTCAAATCTTTCCTTTACTCAACTCTGCATACTCTTCACATAATCCTTCTAGTCCTATTTTTGGGCTTGTTATCTTTGTATGGTTTTATAACTTCAAAAATTTGAAAATGACACTTGATATAGATAAAAATTTTGGTATTATATGTACTCACAATTTTACAAGACCCAAGTCTATTTATTGATCACTCTTTGAGCCCCTTATAGGTTATTGTTAGGCCTATTAGGCTTCTCAAAGGATATTTTTCCAATAGTCCTCTCAAGGAGTATGAAAACATAAAAAATAAAAATGGAATCTTCAAAATATATTCAAAACTAATTATATCTATTCAATGAAAAAAATATAGGTATTTTGGATGGTTTAAACTTGAGATATGCTTGAAACCCTAATTTACCGCTTTCACTACTCTATCACTACCTGAGAGCAAAGCAAAATCACTGAGTATTTATAAGTTCTTGGAATATTTGGGAATTTTTTTTTAACTCTATATTATCTTGGTTCAAGTCCCTTAATCCTTATATTTCATGAATCAATCCATTGACCTAGTTTTCACATCAAATATGTTTGATTGTGCCAAGAGAATGATAATATATAGGTTTGTGTTACTATATAGATGAGAAATAAAATATTAAATGAAACATAAGATATAAATATATTGAATTCACATACAAATAACTTACCTCAGCTTATCAAGTAACTTGATATTTAATTAAATTCTATCCTTTCCTTAGAATAAACACATAGTTTAGTTTCACCATGTCTGCTATAGGAATAGGGATACATCACATAACTAACTATGAAATTAAAATTTCTTGGTTATATTTTATATTTATACCCTTTAATAAGATCAAATAACCCTTTAATAAACTTCTTAAAATAATTTCCAATTACTTTTATTCAATGATATTTTCATGCACATTCTATATGCAGTTGAAATAACTTATAATAGGGTTTTTACCTAGATTCTTTAATTAGGGTTCCTATTTTTATTTCTTAGAAAAAATACACATTATAAAAACATTATAATATCCTTACACCACATATAAAACAATTACCAATGTCATTCATATATCAACAAGATTAATACATTCTATAACAAATAACTTATACAAGAACATGGGTCTGTACTGTGTGACTATCTTCATCAGGGATTCTCACTATTATTTATATCTTCAAAGTTTATCTTAAATAAATAATAATTAAACCTTAAATCACACTTATAAACTATTATAATTCATTTATTTAATTAATAAAACACATGTAATTAGAAACAATAACAAATTACCTCAAAATAGGGTCTATATTAATTCATTCAATAGGGGTTACAAAACATCCAAAATCCCCTTCATAAAAAACTTATCCATCTATTAATTAATATACCTTGAATTTAATATAAATCTACCACTACTAAATGACTCTAATCTCCCTTATAAATGTGTATAACTAATTCTTGAATCTTCGCCTCAAAGATGTCTCTTTCAGTTACATTACATCATGTCTTGACACTATATAAACTATATAAAACCATGAATTTTATATTAATGTACATTTTTAGACCTCATAAATTATAAAAAACCTTATAAATATTTTACATATCCTATCACTTTCACAAATACATAAAAGTCTTTTAGACAAGGCTTAACAAGACTCAAATTTCTAAAAAGAGTTTTGGTGGGAAAAGCTAGAATTCAAATTTATTGCACCTTAAGACTACATAGACTCCACCTAACGAAAAATTATGACCTATAGAACCTATTATACACCAAATATACTATATTAATACAAAAATTAATCAATCTTTGGGTCCGTATAGGATGCCCCTACATCATCCTACCAAGCTGGAAAAAATGTTTGCCATTGGTGTTTGTTGATGCACTTGGTGTATGTTCCTATTTGACTAAAATTAACCTCCATATAAAATTTATATAATTATACATTACTTTAAGGTTTATACCATTATTATAATTTTATAAACTAATTCACCTTCTCCTTATCTCAAATATTAACCACTACTGCAAGTATGTAATCTTCTTCCTTCATATATGCTTCTTGTGTTGACCACTCCATTTTATGCACAACATGTTCTTGGTCATTTCATGCCTCATACTTGTGTAGACTCTTGGTTTGATGTTTTTCATCACCATTATAACTACTCTTTATCTCCTACATAAATGAGGGTTGTATATTTATTTTAACTATCCCATCTACTTGATTTCACATTCTGACATGATTATCTTAGAATTCACTTTATTATCTTTCATGCGCTTACTACATATTGACCAAATTTTGTACATTATTTTATTTTTCAAGACTTTCCTTCAATAATTTTCATTTTTATACCTCTCCTTATTTGGCTACCATAGTCACCTTAGGCTATTAATTCATCTCTTTATTATCCTTTTCCTTAAATTGTTCCACACTTTGGTTAATTGTTGCTTGCTCCTTACCTATACTTTCATCACAAAAAAACATTCTAAAAATAAAATTTGGAACATTCATGGCTCTATCTTGGGATGCCTCCTTGGAAATTTTAATATCCAAACTCTTATCTTGCTTGGTGTCATTCCCAATCCTCTTCTTATCCATCTTAGTTGTAATCTCTATTACTATTCTATTATCATCTCTTCCATAGGCTTGATTTCCCTTCTTGTTTTGGGTATCTTATTTATTGAGCACTCTCATGGGTGCTATGTCTTATTATTTATTTTTAAAACTAATCTCTTGATGCCTCTTGATGACCTCTATTGTCTATTTGCATTATTTTTCATCCTCTCTTATGTCCATCTTTGTGGACTCATAACTCTTCATACTAACCATCTCAAGATAACTTACCTTTTCTTCTCTCTTTGGTGCCTTGACCAATCTTAAACATTCCATGGATTTTCTCTAATATTTCTTTGTTTCCATCATCATTATTCTTTCATCTTTTTTTACTTCTTCACTCTTCAATGGGATAAGTATGTGTATCTCTCCATATTGTTTGATGGTGTATGCATTAGTTTGACCATCATGAAAAACTTGCGTATCAAACTGTGATGGGCTTCCTAACAATAAATAACAAACATCTATGGGAATAATATCAAACAAGACGTTATCTCTATATCTGCCTATCTTGAATTCAACCCAGATTTTCTCATGTACCAATATTTGATGTCCCTTATGAACACATGTAACCTTATATGGTTGTAGATGTGGCATCATTTTCAATCCCAACTTCTGCACCATCTCTAAAGATACAATATTATTAGTGTATCATCCATCAATCACTAAATTACAAACCTTACCTTTTACTTTGCATCTACTTTTGAATACTCTTCCTATTTGGGTTGGATATTTGACTTACTTCCTTAGCTGCAACAGTTTTCTTCTCATGAGTAAAGACTCATTTATTTCTTGTCTTCTTTCCTCATTAAATTCTCTTGTACTTTGTTTCTACATAATTCTATTCATGCTCAATGGACACTCTCATCCTTTATGTCCCTCTCTTTGGAATTGCCAACATTGTCCTTAGAATCTTTGTCTTGGTCCACTTCTCATAGGACCTTCATCCCTTTTCAATCTATTACCTACAGATGGTCTAATCTCCCATGCATGGTGTTGTACTCCCATACCTTCCTGAACTATTTTTGCATGTATTTGTGGTCTCTCTTAAACCACCTCTTCATTTCCTCTCATTTATTCTTTTTTGAAAAGGTACTCCTTGACCATGTTGCCTATTATTTCCTTTTTCCTTTATTACTGCTCCTTGTACTCTCTCTCTGAGAGCATCCTTAATAGCATCCATCCTCATTAAAAATGGGGCAACCAATTATGTCAATTGGTCTATCATATTATTTACCAAATCTTCATGATCCCTACTAACTTTCTCCATAGAACAATTTTCTTGATTCCCTCTCCTACAATTCACCTCAAAAAACATGTTAATATTTTCATAATCAACTAGGAAATTTTACTTGTTCTAATACCAATAATGATGCAGAGCATACACCAAAAATCTCACTTGACTTTTTTTCTAAATCCACTTCCTTTGATAAGGGTTCTTAGGCTCACTCTTTAGGTAATGTTAATTGAGATTCACTTAGGTCCTTTACACTTTCCAATGCTTTGGTATTACTTAATAGGATCTATTTAACCCTATCTTCTCAGTCACCAACTCCACCAAGAATTTCCATGTTTCAAATCCTTCATTTACTGAACTCTTCATACTCTTCACACAATACTTATAACACTATTTCTGGACATTTTAGCTTTGTATGGTTTTGTACCTTCATAAATTTTTAAAATGACACTTGATGCAGATATCCTTTATGAGATTCTAGATACTCATAAGTTTAAAATACCCAAGTCGATATCTTGATAACTCTTTGAGCCCATTATAGGTTATTGTTAGGCCTATTATGATTTTATATGGCTATTTTTTCAATAGTCCTCTCTAGGAGTACAATAATGTATAAAAAAAATGTAAACTTCAAAATATCTTAAAAACCAATTATATATGTTCAATGAAAAAATTATAGGGTTTTTGGATGGTTCAAACTCAATCTATGATTGAAATCCTAATTTAGGGATTTCACCACCTTATCATTACTTTAGAGAAAATAAAATCCAATATGAGTGTTTCCAAGGGTTGTAAAGATCTATAAAATGTTTTCTAGGTCCATCTTATCCTGATTCAAGTCCTCTAATTATTAGATGTCTTGAATCAGTCCATTGACCTAGGTTTCCACATCAAATATGTTTGATTATACCAAGATAATGATAGTATATAGGTTTGTATTCATATATGGATGAGAAACACACTATGAAATAGACAAAAATATCCATATAATCTTCATTCACATATAAGTAACTTACATTGGATTATCAAGGCTCCTAAAAATCAATTAAATTATATCCTTTCCTTAGAACAAACACACAGTTTAGTCACACCATATATACTACAATAATAAGAATACATCACATAATTGACTATGAAACAAAAATATCTTTGTTATATTTTATATTTACACCATCAAATAAGATCAAATACCCCATTAGGAACCATCTTAAACTAGTTTCCAATTCTTTTTATTTAATGATCCTACCATGCACATTTTGTATGCAGTTTAAATAATTTAGAATAGGGTCTGTACATTTATTATTTAATCAAGGTTTTTCTTGTATGTCTTGGATAAAATACACATTATACAAAAATTATAATATCCTTCCACCATGTATGAAACAACTACCAATGTCATTGATATATTAATAAAACTAATACAGTCTATAACAAACAACTTATATAGGACCATGAGTTTATACTTTGTGACAATTTTCAATAGGGATTCTCATTGTTCTTTATCTCTTCAAATTTTCTCTTAAAAAAAACATATGAAAACCTTTAATCACAATTATAAATAATTATAATCCCATTCTTTTATTAAAAAAACACATGTAATTAGAAACAACAATAAATGACCTCAAAATAAGGTATATATTAATTCATTCAATATAGGTCAAAAAACATCCAAAATCACCATCTTAAAAAAGTTTTCCATCCATTCCTTCATCTACCTTGAATGGAATATCAATAAATCTCCCATATAAAGGTGCATTGCTACTTCTTAAATCTTTCCCTCAGAGAGGTCTCTTTCAGTTACATTGCACCATGTCTTGATTTACACTATATGGGCTATATAAAACCATGAAAAGCATAAAAAACCTTATACATATTTGAAATATCCTACCACCTTCACAAAAAACCTAAAATTTTTTTAGACAAGGCTTAATAAGACTCAAAAATAAAAAAAAGAGTCTTGGTGGGAAAAGCTAGAATTCAAATTTATTGAACCTTAAGACTAACTAGACTCCACCTAGGGACAACTTAGGAACTATAAAAACTATTAGACACAAAATAGACTATCTTAAGAAAATTTTTAATAAAACTTAGGGTCCTTATAGGATGCCCCTACATCATTCAGTTTCCCACTTTAAAATTCTTATCTCATTTATGGTTTGTACTTGAGAGGTAACTTAGTTTTATAAATTATTTATTTCTCACACTTTCATGATATCTCATTGATGATTATTCTAGGGATAAATCCTTTAGCATATAATTTTACTTTGCCATCAAATTTATCCTAAATTCATAATATTTTTCATGTATCTTATCTTAAAAAGTACATTATTGACGCCTCTCTTGTATTAGATTTGCATGCACTACATGTTATATCTATATTAATGGTAACAATATAATCAATTATAATACCTAATAGTCACAAGCTTAGATTATATAATTGAGAGGTATCTCAATGCAAGGTCCAATGAGACCAGTATTCTAAATATAATGTCACTTGAGAGGATCTAAAAGAGTTTCAAAGTCTTTTTCCTCATTTTTTTAATGTATGATATTGAACTATTTAAATTTTCATATATATTTACTTGATAATAATGTCATCAATATGATGACATATTTAATGGGAGGAGTATTTTATATCCCATTATACCCTTAGCAAACAACATGTGATTTTAGTAAATAAATAGTTCACTAGTGATTACTTAGATTTATGAATCATGTGGATAGATGAACGTATTTAGGTGCTTGATTTCAATGCTATTGTACTTTTATATTATATATCATTTGATTTTGGTGAATATATGTACATTTGAAAAAAAAATAATGTTGTTTCTTTTAGTTCTAATATTCATAATGCAATGGTATTTATGTTGCTTATTTAAGGTTTTAAATGTTAATGGACTAACTATAGTTTTCTACCTGAGGTTGATGTCGGGCATCTCTTACCCTCATCTAATACCCCAAAGGGAGATAATATTAGGGGATAAGGTTATATATATTGGTATCTATAGTAAAAAATAATAAAAATCTAAAACACCACACATGCACAGTAAACTTGTTTGACTTGTAGGACTATCATATTCTATGTTTGACATATAGTCAATGTGTGTTTATTGCATCAATATTTGTCATTGTATGAAATGATCTTGCTTGTTTTAAGGCTTTTTTTGAAAACTTTCTTTCTTTTAAATTGACTTGAATACTTGCATATTATGCTGAGTTAACTATCATTTGGAAATATGTGTTAAATTATTATCGATAGCATTTGGAATATGGTGTGTTGACAATTTTAATGGTTTATTTTGATACATAGTTGTATATTGATTGTATGATTGATAATGATTTATTTATAACACAATTGATATGAACAAAAATAAAAATATAGAATCTTGTTTTAGAGTGGTTTATGCATGTTTTGTTTAGCAGCAAAGGAAAAAAATTAAAGGATATTATGTTTTAAATTAAAATCATTAAATTACAAATTTTATTTCTAGATGGGTGTATATCCAAGTAATTGGATATATTTTTTATTATTTTTGCAATGGATTTCACCTAATTTTAAATGGGATAGACACATGTATTTTCTCTTCAAGAAAACCCTAGACAAGAAAACAATAATTTTTTAAAATCTCATTATGGTTTTTTTAATTTTTAAACAAATGATAAGTAAATCCTTATTATTTAAATAATGAAGGGGTTAAATGGGAATGAAAGCATGTACCTTTCTTGTTTTTTGTGTTGATTTAACTTAAAAAAATTTCCTTCTTTTTATCTATTGTGAAAAAGCAAAGTTTATTTTATTTTATTAAAAAATGTCAATATACAAAGTTATAGGTGACTAAACAACCACCTACATGCTTGTATATTGATTTTTTTGAAACCACTATGTAAGTGGTTGTTATAAATTGCATTGATTATTTGAAAACCATATTTTTCCATGGTATTATAGAATTTTTTTGTGAAAATAAAAACACAACTTGGTATGGTATTTAAACCTTATATATCAATGAATGAAAAAAATTGATTTGGTGTAGTATTAGATATTGCATTTGGTTTTAGAAGCCTCTATATTTTGTATAATTCATATGTATTTATCTTTATATTTTTTATAAAATTGATTTTTAATAAATACCTTTAGGTGGATAAGTAATCATCTATAAATAGTATATAAATATTCATTGGAAACCATATACTATGGCAATTTCAACTTGTGTATTATTACATTGAAACCACTATAACTATGGTAGATACAATCTATGTATTATTTGATGGAAACCACTATACTTATGGTAGATACAGTCTATGCTAACTGAAACCATTATATTGCTTATAGTCCTAGATATTGCTTATTGAAACCACCATACCATGTGGTATTTATAGATTGCATTTTGATTTCTTAAAACAATAATTATGATGTGGTATTTTTAGTCATTCTTATTTAATTGGATAGGTCTATAAGAAGACATGTATGTCGTTAGTGATGACCTAAAATCCTACTTACCCAGCATAATAATATTGCATCATTGTGGATAATATTAAAATTATAGTTTGAAAATGATTGAAAAATAACCCACTATGAACATGTTATGGATACGTGTTGGAAATTGATGAAATAAAGTAGTTTGTATTTGTATGTTCAAATGATTTGAATCTAGTAAAATACTATTCAATAGTCAATTCATATTGTATTAGGTGAAAAATTCATTGTTCCTTTGAATTTTTTAATATGGTTTGTGAATGTCATGGGAAATTGGAAACATGTACTTCAAATGAAATAAAAAATTAATGGGAAGTTGTGATTTAATTTGTTTGCATTATATTTTATTAAGTAGACCATGAAGAGTGAAACTTACCTTTTATGTATTGTTGTACTTTCTTGGATCAAGAGAATCAAACTTAGATATAAATGGAACTTATTTTATATGTCAGTAAGAATGTATGAATTAGGTATAGTTATAATGAGTAGCCAAATATGGAAATAAATTTTTACTTGTATTCAAAATATGTTACCATAATGATCACTTTATATTAATTATGTAAATTTATCATTACGAGTTAAGAATATTATTTTTACTATTTATAGTTATGTATGAAGTTGAAACTTATGTTGTATTGTTTTATGATTGTGTGAACCTTAATGGGCTAGCTAAATTTAATATGTTTTAGTTAGATGTTCCTCATGTTAAGGGATGGTGAGTGACAGGTAGGAGGCCTTTTTCAAACATCACTCATCATTTACTAACATGAAAAACAAAGTTTTATGTGTATTTAGTAGAGACTATGGTTCAAGTGAACATGACATTTCAAGTATAAACTATAATAAAATATTTGGATAAAATAATGATATAGTTGTATACATTTTTTTTTCGCTATACTATCTAATTTTTATGAATGTGTGAAGTCATATTAGATAGTGGATGATTTTAATGGTCTATATGCCTGTTGTATGTGACAGTGATAGTATTCAAATTGTTATTTATTAGTTATTAATGCTCACATCACCATTATCCACCCTTTAATAAAGGGAAGGGCCATTCCTAGTGGGGAGGTGTGTGGGGGACCATCGGTATGTGGCTATAGGAAAAGTGCTTATATGATGTTCTCCCTCTCTACAACTACATCTAAACAAATTTTATTATTTACTCATGGATAATGTATAAAAAATTATATGTTTTATAAAGTTTTATTGTACTGATATAGTATAAAACTTATATCTATTGGTAATTATATATTTATTATTTGGTTATTGTACATAGTAGTGATTGTAACATTCAATTATTGATAATTTTATGCATTATTGAACTTGTTCATTTGAAAGTAGTGATTTATTGGTACATAATTTTTTTTTTGTATATATTTACATTTCATAGACTATTTATACCACTTTTGAGGTAATAAACAAAAATTTTATCATGCTTAATTAGTGGATTAATTAGCATTAATTATTGAGGTACTTTAACTTTCAATATATTAGATTCAGATGTATATAATGTGTGGATTGTAACCTGATGCTAAGATCATCTTGTGAATGTTATACTTAGATTACCAATATATTAAAATTAAAAAAAATGGACAAACGTAGAGTGGTTCTAACATTATCATATGTAAATTTTAAATGAACCTCTTAATAATAAGGCATCTGTAAAAGTATTTTTCCTTCATTTTTGTAGGATTTTTTTTAAGTAGTTTGATTTTAATTTCTATAAATAAGAATAAGTTATTCTTTTTCTAACATAATAAGTAGAAATAAAATCACACAACCCTATAAGGATAGTCATAATATTCAAGTGAAGGATTCTTTAAAAATTCTTATGCCATATGTCTAAGTGTTTTTTGAAAGGTGTTGTTGGACCAATTTGGTTACAAATCTGATTTTTATAAATTTTAGCTTTTAAATCTATGTATTAATATTTCCAATATCTTTTTTAAAGTAATATTTTGAGAAATTTTAATGAGTATAGGTAATAATTGATTAAAAAATAACATGATTCACCATGTTAACAAAACTTTAATTAGTATATGAAAAAACACTAGTTGTGCCTACACAAGTAAATGGAAAAAGGATATATACAAAAATATATGAGCACACCCATTGGTTAAAGGAGATTGATGAAAGGAAGGAATATCAATGGAAAAATCATGAAGTATCCAAATACATGATGTCCATAGGGTGAAGGTGCAAAAGCAAAAAATATGGGTATTTTTCCTAAGAACGCAAGGGAAAGGAAAAGGCATAGATCATGCCTAAGGGGAATCACATAGGGGATGACATCACTAGAAGTAAATGAGAATGTATTAAAGTGATATTAATGTCTATTTTATGGTTCAAATTGCATCATTATGATAATTTAAACATTTATGATCATTATAAATTTCCATCCATAAGTTGGTTTCACCACTTGTGATTTTAAAACAAATTGAGAGCCATAAAGTGTATAGTGAATAGAGTAAATTACAAAAAGAAAATTCATCTTGTGTTTGATGAAATTAAGGTATTTCGTACCATAATTTTATTCTATAAAGGTTTGTGATGTGTTTGGAAGAATAATTAAAGTGAATAACCAAGGGAAAAGGAAGAATTGAAGATTTTTTTTTTGTTGGAGCAACCTCCATTAATGAATCATGAATCTTGAAGCTGAAGAATAAATTTATGATTATATACAAATGAATTAAATAATGATTTAATATATTAACATGCCAATGGTTTTATAGATCAAATTTTAGATAAATAATAATATGTCCACCGTTGCATATGTATACACATAATATTTTCAAACTTTATCAATTATTGATGTTTTCTATCTTGTAAGAACCCATCGAGTCTCAATATCTCTAAGTGCATGCCTTAAATGGTGCACCAAGAAAGGGGTGGGTAGACCAATTATTTTTTTCCCATCATTACCACTTGATATCTACACAACCATCTCTTAAAAACATTCCCCTAAGATTTACCTCCTCTTTTACACCCTCCTTTAGTCATTTTCCACTTTCGTTAGCCCTTCCCTAGCCTAAAATATTTTTTGATAGTTTATGTTACATTATTAGCCCAATCAACCTTATACTCTAGTTGATAAAACTTATTTAGGGTCTAGTTCATCCCCTATCCAACCTAGACTGAGACCTAATTTTTTTTGTCAATAAAAATATAAGGTTAATTAGGTCGACCTTGTCAACCTAAACTTTTAGAAAGGATTAGGGTTATTTCTACTTATATAAACACATATATTTCATCATTTATTAGAGAATATGAAGATATATATATATATATATATATATATATATATCTTCATATATTGCACACCTGATTATCCACCATTATACCTGAGGAACATAGCATAGGGTTTCATAATTTATTTAGAGATATGAATCTTGTATTGTGGAGAAGTCTTTTAGATGCATTGATAGGTTGTGTAGCCTAGAGATTATTTATCCTTGTCATCCCTATATACCACAAGAACCTCTTGAAAAATACCTTATCTAATGGAGAGATTGATACTTGGTAGGTTTATCTTTAAACTAAAGTATTCCTAACTTTGTTCCTCTTTTTTAAGAGTAGATAGATATGGATTTGTACTTATCTCCCATTCATTAAGATTTTATATACATTGACATGAGTATATGTCTTATATGGATTTGTACTTATCTTTGGTGAGCACTAGATTATAATTTAATTTACTTTAATGAATATGAAAACATAGGACCTAGTAGTTTTATTGCATAGTTTTACTTGATTAGAAGCTTTGGAACCCTCCCTACTAAATTTTTTGTGGTAATAGATCCCTTATGTAGGTCTAATAGATCCATGTTGGTCATGACCTTGAATATATAATGTATCCAAAATCAAAATTGTCAGTAGGATTTTTTATATATCTATTGCACTTCCCATTTCATACATTTTGGTAACCCCAACATGAATCTAAACCTTGCAGGTTCTCTTTCATGCTATCATTTTTAAAAAATTATTATATTTTTTTATATTTTTTGTACTATATTGATCCATTTGATATATTTCCAACTTTATGTGCATAAATTTTAACACATATTCACTTCAAAATGACTATGTTATATCTATGCAAGTCTTCATTACCTAAAAGTTATTGGATCGAATAGGTTGACACAATACTATTCTTCAAGTATACATCAGCATACATTGTCAAATAATGTCAACCTTATCTTATAATTATTGTTGCTAGCATAGAGGTCAACCAACACTATTGAACAGGTTGAATTTATTCCTTTTTTTCTTTAGCATATAGGGGTTTTACAAATCTTGGTCGAACTAGTCGACCTATTTGTAAAAATTACAAATAATAACTAAGGCATTTTAGCATAAAATTTACAATCTTAACCATTTTAAATCCCAAAAATTTTCCATTATTTACTCTCTCTATCATTTTATACTTATTTCAGTTCTATTTTTCTCAAATTAGTAGTCTCTAAAAATGCAATCCAACTAACTAGGTCAACCTGGTCAACCTAGTTCTATAGTCTATCTTCTATCTAAGAGACATAATTGACCTATTTGAATCTATTCTTAAGGACCTTGCTTCTATAGAATAGTAGTGACCTAGTCAACTCTATTATATACTATTTGTATATAGTGTCACCTAGACTAACTCTGTACTATTCTTAATCAAGGAATTAACAACTATTTGCTAGTAATTAATTCACATTTCCCTTTCAGATGTTTGCATGCTCAGAGTAACTCACATAGTCTAAATATTTGGTTTTTCAAATTACCATATTAGTTACACTATTTTAATATTTTTCACACACTACCAAATCATATAACATTCAAAACACATTTAGACACTTATCTTCCTAAGGCCTACCTACTAGGATTTCATCACCAAGGGGGAAGCTAACCTAGTTTTTTGGCCAAGTATAAATACATGGTTAATGGTATATATTATAAAAACACATGACACCCTTATCATTGTGGGATTATGAAGTGAAGGGGTAGGCCCCAATACCAATCCATTACCATTTCTAACATAGATCCCTTTCACCCCAAACATCTTGAAACCATCCACAGACTACTTTCTAGTTCCCTATTTCAACCAACTCTCTTATCACATTTAAATCAAAAATTTATAATGACACTTAGGATGATCACTCATTTATAATTTAATTTTTAGTTGATCACTTCCTCTCTGATCATTACATGTTGTATTGGAAAAACTTGCATTGGCCAGTGTTGGTGTAAGGTTTTGTGTTGTGTACCCCAATTAGATCACTCACATTGATCTAATTATTTATGTATTTTATTTAATTCTTGATTTAATTATCTTGCATAAATTTTCCCTATTTTAGAACACTATCATTCTAGTTGATACAATCTCCTAAAATTGTATTTCTCCTCCTACCAGTAGTACATAATCAACCAATACAACTGTGTCTTCTTATTTCTCCCTTTTTAGTAATTTATCCAGTAGTACATAGGCAACCTACATAATTTTGTATATTTATCAACCTATTTTACCTCCCTATCTGTAGTACAAAGTTGACATACATGAATCTATATTCTTCTCTACTTGTTAGTTTATAGCACACAATTAACTTGTATGACTCTATATCCTATTTTCTCACTTTGTATTTGCATCATATTTTTCCTTATTAACCTTTCTCTCTCATCATGAACTTCTTGTTTGAGGATAAAATAGGGTTTAAATCAACATATATGATGAATTTTACCAACCCTAATAGGTTTTACCATAAACATTTGGTGGATCCTACTCGAGATGAAAGTAATGTACATGTGGAAAGTCACACTAAAAATTATTGGACTCTTCCTCATGCATATTCAATTTTCAACCATCTATTATCCTTAGAATATCATCCTAAATTAGATTACACTCCATAAAAACTTTTCTTCATTAATGAATTTCCTCAACATCAAGGAAAATACCCTTCTACTATTTATCATCTTATGATAAGTGGTCAAACAAAAGAACCCCATTCACCTTCCCCCACATTCTCTCACATGGATTTGGGGGAAATATCTTTTTTGCCTCTCAACCTCATCTTTATTTTCTTACCCCTTCTCATACCATGAGCTCTTATTCTTTAATTTATTTAACCTCCATGCCAAGTATCTCTACTAACATGGTAGGTTCCACATCTAGTGGGCCTTTTCCAAGACCCACTCTTCTTAATTCATCCACTACTAAATCATTTGATACCCATGGTAATCATGCTACTAGTGCTTCTTCTTCTAATATTTCTACTAGTGAATCTTTCAAAAACATATTTAAACCCTATGTGCATCATGGCCGTCCCTTAGCTAAGTCAGTCTAAATCCTAGTCCCACCTCCCTCTAACTAAGCCTCTTCTTGCTTATGATCCCATTTACCCTTCAGTTGATCCTCATCCAATCTCTTCAACATCCCTACCTCCCCTTGGTGATGGTTTGATTCTTTTACCTCAACTTCATCTTTTACCCACCTAATGGGTTGATCAGTCATACAATGATATTCATAGAGTTGTCAGTCATTAGACTAGAGACTATAAATTATACTAGCCTTCCCTATCTTCTAATTCTAATCCCTCTATTGTTATACCCACAAAGTCTCATAAAAAATGTATCTATTACTTCCATGGCATATATAATCATTCCTCCACTCATTGTCATAAACTTAGAAAATATATAGACATATTTCATCCTAATATTCTTCAACCTATAGACAAAGATATACCTCCCCCAAAATTATTACTTGAATATATTCCCAAATATGGAGAGGTGTATTATTTATGGCACTAATTCAATACCCATCACACCAATCATTACCACATCCTAAAGTATCATCTCTATAATCACCTGATGATGATTTTTACACTTATTATCCCTTCTCCCATAGGCCACCCATGAAATAATTCTCCACTTTATTTCCCCATGGTTCCTCCACCTATGGCCCCTTCTTCCCCTATGGTTCCTCCACCTTCCTCCTTCACCTGTGGTCCCTTCTCCACCAGCAAATCCTTCGTATCCCACAAATATCACTCCTATTCCTTCCCCTAAGTATCCCTAACATGATGGCCCTCATGATCATGATCCTTCAAGCATGCCTAAATTTTATATCAAGGATATTTTATGAGAGCTATTTTCCCATCTTTCTCTAAATATCGATGAGACCCTTACTATAATCAGAGTCTAGCTTCATAGAGATTTAACATATGTTATGGATAAAGTTACCAGTATTTATGAGCACAACATGGTGTTCCTTCCCTTTATTCTTCATTTTGGATTGGACATGTACTCCAAGTTTATATTTATCTACTTTACATCATTTGACACTATGTTAAATTTGTATCTATCTTACATGGATATTTATATTCACACTACATTTTATCTCTAGTGCCATTTTATTTCCTTATGATCTCTTATGGATTATTTTCATGAATACATGATTTTTTAATGGAATTATTATTATTTTCTCATGATTGTTTCCTACCTTATCTCTATGACATGGATAATCATTATTGTGACTTGGTTATACAAACCTTGCTCCCCTTAGTCATTCCTTCTTTACCATGTGATTAGTTAGAAAATAAGTCATCTCATTATAATCTTATTTTATCAGTCCATATTGGATCTCTATTTATTTCCCTTATTTCATTTTGAAAACTAAGCATGAACATGTTTGAAACATGAGATAACATGTTGGTTCATAGGTAAGCCTAAGTGTTTTAGTCAGTCATGTCTTTTGATACTTAGCTTCCTTTAAGCCAAGGTATAAACCTCATTTGTTTGTATCACTCTCATGATTGGTCATTACAAGTCCATATGGAGGAGGAATCTTAAAATCCATATAAATTTAAAATTTAAATCATTTTAACAAAAGGCAATGATACAAAAGGCAACCTTAAAATATTCAAATTAAAATCACACTAAGAGATGTGATTCAAATCACATCTCATTTTCCTAATCAAATATCAAACTCAAAATTAGGCCTCATGATAGAGTTGAGGTCCATTGGGGTGTGACAGGATAGTAGATTGGGAAATGAGAATTAAAAAAAACTTTTAGTGATACCTACTTTATCACACAAGTACATAATCTTCTAGTAGATGAATGGCTCTGTAAGAGGTCCTAAGGAATTGGGAACACATTGTGGTAAGGTAGGTCCATTTTATTTTATTTTATTAAAGAAACAACATGAGTTGATATTTATATAGCTTTGTGCTTACTTTGAATGGGTATCTTTTGTATATTGATGGTCACTAGTCACTTAGTGTCTTTCTATGTCCTTAGTGTGCTTCATGTTTCCTAAGGTCTTCTCATAAATTCCTACATTATTAATTTTACATTCCCTCTTCATTTCCAATAATACTAATATTCCCCCTTGAGAAATATTGTTTTTTTCATTGATCACTCCTCCTTAGGGATTCCATTTGTGATTTACAATGGAAGACCTTGGATAAGACCAGGCCTTCCTCAAAAATTACCAAATTACCATTCCAAACTTTTCCTTTAAAATATTTTTTATATTATTTACACCTTATTGGTGTTCCATTTGTGATTTGTGGTGTAAGGCCATGGATAGGACCTGGCCTTCCTCACAAAATTTAGTAATACCTAAGTCACATTGAAATTACATGTGTCAAATTTTAGATAACTCATGATATAATATGTTTTAAGCTTACTTAATTGATCTTTCAATTTTATCTTATTATTTTTTGATTTCATGTATGAATAAAACCATTTTTATTAAGTTTTTTATACTTCCCAATTTGAATTAGTGTGATCAATTTAAGTTCATTTTTCCAATTTTGTTTTTCTTTTATACTTCTGAATGTGATTTATTATGATTATTGACTTAATTGTTTTATTTTTATACCACTTGATATTTCATGTGCCTTCCATTTTATTACATTATTTTCATACTTCCCAATGTGATACAGGGTGATTTTACTTTTTTAATTTGGTGTAAATATTTTTCATGGTTTAAAAATAGTTTGTTGTTTTATTTTATTTTTTACCAGCTTTGGTTTATTATACTTAGTCATCTTTTCTTATTAGATATTTCAAATATGTAGTGTGTAGTACATTTAATTTTGAATAATTATACTTTTCCAAGTCATTTTTGCCTTTTTATTTTTAACCATGCATGTGTATCACATAGTGATAGAAAGTAAAACACTCCACATATATTTATCATAACATATACAACAAAAGCAAAATATATGTGCTAGAACTAAATATATACATGAATCAACATCCACAACCAAATACAAATCATGAGATCAAATCCAATTATCCAAAATTAATATCTATTTATATCATGTGTTTTATACAATATGAGGTACTAAATATGAAATGCATAGCTATAACTCTATGGTTGGGCTCCACCATGCCTATCTTGTGGCCTAGCCACACTACTCATAGATGTCTAGAACTATCCCCTCTACATGGTATGTGGTAATTAATCATCCTAAGATTTTAATCTTACTACCTATTCCTATAGGTTGGCCACCTAGGGCTATACTTGTCCAAGTTAGACCATGGTATCAATATACATTGATCTCTCCTAATCTAAGGACTACCAAACTTGTGCCTCTCCCACTCCAACCCTTACTAATGGCTGAAATCCATCCCCACATATATGTAACTACCTTGTAACCTCCCCCACTAGTCTAAACGAACATACTTGGGATGGAGTAGATGGTACCATAGGATCATCTAACATCATGGGTTCATATGGTGTCAACACCCCATACAAAGTGTCATGGTGCACATTCATGATTAAGGATCCCTAATCTTGGGTATCACAACTAATAATCTTCCCCCTCCTCTCCCCCTTGGATATCTATCATGTTATACCCAAAACATAGGTACTACTAAATGATCCATTGGGTGTGGGAGTAAAAACTACCTTAACACATATGCCTCCAATTTTAACTCTACCCACTAGGTATAGTGTCCCATGATCTACACCTAAACCAACCTTATTGCCATGGTTGACCAACTAGGATAAATAGTAGCAATGTGTGTGTAAGGTTACCACACAATATAAACTAATGTGATCATTTATAAAGCTAAAACATAGGGTATGGATTGTGATACCTAGTTAAATTGTCATCTCATCACTAGAGGTAACATATCATCCATCACATGGGGCAACCTAGCTAGTTGATACATAGGGAACCTCTGATATAGATAAACACTCAAAAAAAACCATCAATCCCATGTTATTTTACCCTCTAGACAACATCCCATACATATCATGCATGAGTTGGACCTAGATGACAAACCCAAAGTCATATAGTGCCCCTCGATCCAAAATGGACTAACACAATGCTATCACATATAATGATACCTTGTCATCCAATTTATGACACGAAACTCATTCTATCATAAGTGTAGTCATGTCCTTCTAGATGTCTAGAATATTTTTGATATACACATACAAAATACTAACTTGAAAACTTAGGTATATCCTATCTAAGCACATCACCCACCTAGCTACTGTTTGTCTCTCTTCAAGATCATCCAGTGTCCTTTTGATCATCGATGTCCCTCCTATCAGTAGTCAAAGTAATGCATGTATATCCTTTAGTGTGATACCCACATCTATGGTATCCCCATCCACCACCCATAAAAATGTGTTGGTTAGCCATTCCCATGCTCCAAAGAACATGAAAATGAGATCAACACTTAATGAGATGCACCTCATCTCCATGATACTTCCTAAGCCTAGTGTAACTAGTTACACTCTATCCAAATCCATCAACTATTCCAATAGATCTAGTAACCATGATGAATTTATTAGTCACCAATACCTTTGGCATATCTACAAAATATTAAATAATAAAGGATGTATTAGATCTCTACATCATTCTTGAAATTTCACAAACTCAACTGGTTTGATTTAGTTTTTTTATTTTTTACAGAATTAGCCTATTCAATAATAAATTGGCCATGTGATTTATTTGGGATACTAAATTAAATATATTAAAATCCTATTGAATCAAACTATATAATACTAGATCAACCACCTTCTTACTTTTTGATACTATATTGGCCATATTGTACACAATTAGCCTTTGTCAAAAATACTACATCATCTATTTCAGTACAACAAAGTCAACCCACTACTACATAGTCATCCCCTAATCTTATCAAAAAAAATTGACTCACTCTTGTAGATACTTGAAACTAGTGATAACCAGCTCTGATTGGACTTTAGATCGATTCTTACCAACTATTGAAAAACAAGCCTAAGAATCACTAAACATCCCAAATTTACTTGTGCATCATTCATCAAAGCTTAGAATCATGTTGAGGCATTCCTAACTAGGGTATCCTATTGTATGGAGAAATAACCTCTCACAAACTCATCCCTAGTCATCTTGTAGTATCACAATAGTCAATTTTGCCTATGGACCCATTAAGTGGGGCACATGAATAAATATCAAATCTTAAAAAAGTTAAATGGCTAATCAGAATTAATTAATAATCCAAACCAAATTAAATACCTATTTGAATTATCCATGTGAAATTACTGAATAACTAAAAAATGAAATTCAAAAATACAAATATCCTAGCCTTTCATCATGACCTTTGTGAGTTGTCAAGCCTTTTGGAAATATCCTAAAATATCTCATTTTGGAGACCCATGACTATTAATTGAAAATCATGATTAATTAACAACTATTAACTCTACTAGGGTTATATTTGACTCACTTAGATTAGGTTTAAACCCATTCCATGTTTAACTTCCAATTTGACTCACCTTGAGTTGAGGTTAAATCCATTTACTATAAATACAAGTCATTGCCCATTGAATTCTAAGCTTGGATATTTTATATTTATAATGTAAGTTTTATTGCATGAGATCCATATCAATAGTGTTATAATGCATAAAAAGTTATCCAATATATACCACACTGATCACAAGCCAATAGTGCCAAGGAGAGAAGGAGATAATAGGCTTCATTTGCCAAAGATTCTTTGAGTACAAACCAAACAATCCACTAAAAAATTCATTTGGAGATCCTAAGGAAAGGTAAAATATTGTGTCTTTTTCATTTTAGTTGTGATTTTCATTTGGTTTTGTTACTAAGTTCACCCCTAAGATTTAGGATTGTAAGTTTTAGTTTTAATGTGTTTCTTTGAGTTTTTATTGTTTAAACTAACACTCTACTAACCTCCCTTCCTAGATTCTTATGACAAAAAATGGCATTCCTGGTGGATCTTAACACATATCACATACCAAGGAGACCAATGTTCATCTCTTATTTTTTTAAATGAATTCTTGATCATATTAAAAAGTAGATTTTTAACTTTGTTTTTATGTATTCTATTTTATAGTATTACCTAGATTTACACAAAGACCACTAATATCAGTTTTACCTAACCAAAATCAATTCTATCTAATCATCATCAGTTCCCTATGCAAGGTAGAACATGGTTGGGAAATTTTATTTTTAATTATTCTTGAAAATTGTAAGTTTTCATTTGTGATTTTAGAGTTTGCATGCTTTCTATCTAATCATTTTGTTGTAGGTTTTTTAGAGATTTTATACTAACATGGGCCTAACAAGTGTTTTGTGAAAAATTGTTTTTTGCCTAAGGGTTCATAGGTAACTATAATCAGTCTTTATCAACCAACATCAATTATTTTACAACTAAAATTAGTTATCTTGTAATTAGCATCAGTCACTATGGACTGATGTCCATCTCTATGTAATAAAAATAAAGAAACCTAAGTTATTGAATTTCAAATATTATTTTCTAACTTGCATATATGATTCAAAGTATAAGGAAACCCTTTAAAAAGTTCAATTAAAGCATGGAAAAAGTGTCAAATTTGAACATGATTAAGTCTTGAAATTTTCCATTTGGTGCTTAGAAACTTTTTAGATGGTTTATACTTAGTTTATTTTGTGAAATTTTTACAAAGTTTACAACTAAGGCCAAGGGGCCAAGAAAGTTTCATGAATATCTCAATTGGATGCATAAAATAAAAATTCACTTAAAATTGAAAATTCTTTTGAATTATTTGTTTTATGCTAGATCATTTTATATTTAAGTGTTTTTCACAAATGAAGGATGCATGTATGCTCTCCCCCATCCCCTTTAGGGATCTTGGGTGACCAAAAGTGCTTATTCTTTGATTTTTGTTTATCTAAGGTGTGAAAATAATGTTGTTGAGGCTTTTCCAAAAACCTATATGTTTTGCATGATGTAAACATAACCTCTAAAGTCTTTTCAATTGGTCATTAATTTTATTTAGCTTATGAGTGGGAGTTCATATCCTCCTCATGAGTTCTTTAAAAAAGCTTTGACCCAGGGTTTCTTCTCCCAACATCATTTCAACCCATCTTCATGGTGGGGTATATAAATTAGGGCATATATATTATGATTTCTAGGGGGTTGAGCAGATAACATTTATAATCATAATGACAACTCGAGTTAGGTTTAGTTAACTAGGGGATTCCATGAAGAAGTACATAGATGGAATCACTATGAAAAGGAATAGACCCTTATATAGTAAACCTTAGTCAGTATGAACTCAATTAACATGAAGAATATCTAGTGTTAACCACACTTAAAACCCACTAAATAGTCAAAAATTTAAGTTTTAGATTAACCCCACTTACCATAGACATATTATTCATGCAGGGCAAGTAACCTAAAGTTCCATGTCATTATACAATCTCTTGGGAGAGGGGGTATAAAAACCCTACTACTTCATGCACTTTTATTTTTAGATTAACACTTAAAAACCTCCCAATAACATGTATATGGATGATATTTAGTGATACAAATTAACCTTATTATTTTAGGGCTTTATATGTTATACTTAGTTGTATTTGGTATTTTTCCTTTACTTTCTTGGTCTTTGAGTCTAAAAACATTTGTTTGTTTATGCCATGTCAAAATGTGTTTTGTGTCCACATCACTCCATTGTTTGAGGAAGAATTAATTCATTAATTTTAAACCATACCTTTGCCTTAGTATTTTGACAAATCATCATGTGTGTGTCACTTAATTTAAAAAGGTAACATTATTCTACCCAATTCATTTCAATTTTTTGTGCCTTAGAGTCTTGAAACAAATAATTAATCATACCTTTAGAGCATGATAACACTGTTACACTACTTGAATCATTTCAAGACTTGTTTGCCTTGTGTTAAATGCCAATTTTTGAAACTAATCCATGTGTGTCTTTTGGATCTTTGTCTAGTGTCATTATGTCCTTCAAATTTTCCTAGCTTGTTATTTGGTCAAAGAACCCCAATTTTCCTAAGTTAATTTTTCAATTAACCTTGATAAGTTTAAATACAAATATTTATTGATTTATATTTATGCTTTGTGTATTTTTAGGTTTAGACATTAATCTTTCTCTTTTGGGTTGTGTAACTTAGGTTAATTATTTACCCAATTTTAAAATTATTGTTTGTGTCATTATTTTGGAGAAACATCCTATCTCTCCATATGCCTTTTGTTTAATGCCTTATGGAAATTAACCAAGTTCATCTTTAATTTTGAATACCTAGTCTATGCCAAAGTGTTTCAGATTTGTTAGATTAAATATCACCTTATTTTTAAGTCTATCTTTTATGATTTTTTTGCCAAAAATCCTAGCACATGCCTATTTGTATCCTATCTTTTGACACCGTGTTTGCCCAGAAGACTTAACAGATTTTGTTTATTTAGATTAGACTTACTGGGAGCACTTTAGACCTAGATTTTGGCATTTTGGTTTTTATTCAACCTCTTAATTTTTGTTAAGACATTTGATGTTAGACATATGACATTAGACTATTTAGACCAAGTTTTAGTATAGACCATTTTGGAGATATAGCTCCATTCCTTCGATTGAGTTAGACCAAGTTTGAACCTCTTGTCCATTGGATAATGTTTCTAATATTTTTTAAAACTCTAGGCCTTTTATGAAACATTTACCATGAACATGGATATGTTTCATTATAGTCATAGTTGAGCCATGTACAATCCAAGTTCTGATAGAATCACTACATAAACTATCTTTATTTGAGACCCCTATGATGAATAATTGGTTTATGAAATGGATCTTTATACTCTCTATAATCCTCAATTTGGGGAAAAAATCCAAGATCCTCAAGAGTAGTATGTAGTGGTACATTATTTGGGCTAGTCAATTTACAATGTTCACCATATCACTAATCATGACATCTGATCTTTCACCTATACCATTAACCCTCCTTCAAATTTTCTAAGTCACCCAACTCCACCACATCCTAGGAATACCATTACTATTCCAGACATCTTATGTTAGCTTATATGAGCAACCAAGATCCATAATGCCCTACCATTACCATTATATGACCTCATCCTTTGGCTTGCATGAGCAACCAAGCTATGTAACACCCTACCATTACCATTATCAACACTTCTAGGTATAGTAGCTTATTATCCCACTAGGATTATGCACCCACAACTTAATGGGTCATAGTTACTATCCTATGCCATAAACCAACCTTTGTTAAGCCTATAATTACCCAAACTTTGGCCATTCTTCATCTATTTACAACTATTCCCCACTTTATAAAAGCCTTTCTAATCATTCAACCAAAACCAAGCCAATTAGTAACTCTCTAATTGAGCCAATCATTCGAATACCAACATATATTCAAAATTATTATTTAACTACCTATAAACCAAGGCCAAGAAAACCAACTAGTACACAATGTCTTTTTAACTATTCATTTTCACTGAGTCAACCTATGATGAATCACCTACTTATCCTTTACAACTTGTTGAGGAGTCTCATTCTGATAAGCTACTATCTTATGAGTTAGTTTTTAATGATTATAACTTCCCTTTGGGAAAATCATTGTCTTAACCATATTTGTATTTTTAAAGAGCCTCCCCTTAAAAATATAGTATCTAAGAGGTCGTCTCTTGACCTTTTTCCCATCAATGATAAATCTCACTTTGACAAACTAGTCTCTATGGATCGCCTTATGCCATCACAGGAGTTTACTTATCTAATACCAAACATTCAACAAGACATAATTATAGTAATGTCCATGTCAAATGAAGAATCACTATTGGATTTAGGTTCTATTATTTCACCCACATCATATTTAGCATCAAAATTAGAATCAACATCAATCTCAACATTATATTTAGAATCCCTTGAGTCAAAATCAACATCAAAATCATAATGTGTTCATGGTTATTACAACATTGGTTATGCATGCCTTGTAGATCAGTTTGAATATATTTATGATCCTTCAGTAGTTCTTAAGGATGAGTAATTTGTCTTTGACATGGGTTCTCCTAGTATCTTCTACAAGAATTATGCCACCTCTTTCCATTCCACATACCATTAAAACCAACCAGCCCAACTCATATGTTGACATTTCACCTCCCAAAAGTGTTGATTGGGACCAACAGAATCATACCTTGTTGAATTTCATCCATGGTGACATATAATTTGAATAACATTAGGGAGGCCAAGATAACATTCATGCAGAAGAATAATGATATCCAAGTGAAACATTTTTGGAGGCACTAGGGGAAATCAAAGTCTAAACTCAATGTCTCCTAGTGAAACCTTTTTAGAGGTGCTAAAATACAATCAAAGTCAAAAGTAATATTCCTTACTAAAACCTTCTCAAAGGTACTATGAGACAATCAAGATAACTTCATTAGTGAAAACCTCTTTGAGGTGCCAATAACTGAGCACAACAATTCTTTATTACTTATGAAGACATTATCAAATATAAAAATTAGTACAACTTCCAATCTATAGCCTAATTATATGGTATCTACTCTTAATCCCAACTAATAGAAAAATCTATTGGTCTTATCGAGAGAATATTCATAAATCTTTGGCCTCACCACATCTAAAGTTATGTCAAATTTGGAATCAACAGCATTGTGTGTGCATAAAAATATTGATATTTATTTGTTATCTAACCATTATACATTCCATTATCATCCACATTTATGTTTCCAAATTAAACCTATCATCCACTATTTATCTATATTTACCATTCCTAGCTGCACTTTCCTTTACAAAGGATACAAATATACTTTGTCTCAATGTTTGAAGGAAATATAATAAATGACCAACATAGATCATAACAACATTTTTGGCATCCAAATCTGTAGTAGGTTATTGAAAAAGTAGCTATTCAAAAGAGGTGTGGGCTATCAATTTCCATGATTGATTATTCTGGTTGAATCATATGTTGGTAAAGATGTGCATCTCCACATCATCAAAAACAATAGAAACATAAATCCTAGCCAAAAACCATACCATGCCAAAAACAATACCTTTTACATTGGCCAAAAACATCTACCTTTCCATTTTCTTTTTTTCATTTACCATGTTGCTACTTCATACCCTGCCATTTGCCTCATCACTTGTGGGAAACCCTATTGCCATTAAAACCAACCAGCCCAACTCATATGTTGACATTTCACCTCCCAAAAGTGTTGATTGGGACCAACAGAATCATACCTTGTTGAATTTCATCCATGGTGACATATAATTTGAATAACATTAGGGAGGCCAAGATCACATTCATGCAGAAGAATAATGATATCCAAGTGAAACCTTTTTGGAGGCACTAGGGGAAATCAAATTCTAAACTCAATGTCTCCTAGTGAAACCTTTTCAGAGGTGATAAAATACAATCAAAGTCAAAAGTAATATTCCTTACTAAAACCTTCTCAAAGGTACTATGAGACAATCAAGATAACTTCATTAGTGAAAACCTCTTTGAGGTGCCAATAACTGAGCACAACAATTCTTTATTACTTATGAAGACATTATCAAATATAAAAATTAGTACAACTTCCAATCTATAGCCTAATTACATGGTATCTACTCTTAATCCCAAATAATAGAAAAATCTATTGGTCTTATCGGGAGAATATTCATAAATCTTTGGCCTCACCACATCTAAAGTTATGTCAAATTTGGAGTCAACAACATTGTGTGTGCATAAAAATATTGATATTTATTTGTTATCTAACCATTATACATTCCATTATCATCCACATTTATGTTTCCAAATTAAACCTATCATCCACTATTTATCTATATTTACCATTCCTAGCTGCACTTTCCTTTACAAAGGATACAAATATACTTTGTCTCAATGTTTGAAGGAAATATAATAAATGACCAACATAGATCATAACAACATTTTTGGCATCCAAATCTATAGTAGGTTATTGACAAAGTAGCTATTCAAAAGAGGTGTGGGCTATCAATTTCCATGATTGATTATTCTGATTGAATCATATGTTGGTAAAGATGTGCATCTCCACATCATCAAAAACAATAGAAACATAAAGCCTAGCCAAAAACCATACCATGCCAAAAACAATACCTTTTACATTGGCCAAAAACATCTACCTTTCCATTTTCTTTTTTTCATTTACCATGTTGTTACTTCATACCCTGCCATTTGCCTCATCACTTGTGGGAAACCCTATTGCCATTACACCTAATTAACATTATATCATCTTTTTATACCATACCATATGTCATTTTACCATGCCATTCTTATTTACCGAAGCCTATTTTTAGCTATCCTACCCACCCCTTTTTGATCTTGGTTCCTTTGGTTCTTTCCATACCTTCTACAAGGGGATTCTAATCTAGTTTCAATAGTTTCAAAATTTTGTGTTTAAATGATAGTTTATGAAAGTAGTGTGATATTGGATATGTCAAGTTATCTTTCATTTATGATTGATCGATGCCATGGATTATAACCACCTATGGGTAAATCCATGTTCTACATTGTGTTACTAATTATAACTACCTATGGTAAAATTAGTAGCATAGACTTATGCCATTATTTCCTAATTATAAACACCTATGGTCAAATTAGGAACAACACCTTTTATCATGCATTATCATATCACCTCACCATTAATATTCACATTTGCCTAAATTTTAGAACTTGTTGTGACTTGGTCAATTTTCACCACCTTTCATGTTGGCAGAACTACTATGACTTGAGGCCATAATGGGACTATGTAGGTCACACTCGATTCACATTAAGGTTAACTCAGTCCCACTTTTCCATATAGTCTCACTTTTTAATGAGAAACATAAGCCAACCCTATCACCATTTTGTGATTGGTATCTTATCAATCTCAAATGAGATAAAATATCTCAAAATTTCAAAAACATTCAAAAAATTTAAAATCCAAAAACATTTATCCTATCTAAGCCTAGTCAGTCATCCTCGATCCACCCTACTAAGGCAAATCCATTATTTGGATGTTTTCTTTTGATTTTATTTTCAATATTTTTGTGTGTTTATTTGATTAGTTTTTTGTTTATTTTTTAAATATTTATTTATTTTTATTGTTGTGTCTTGATTTAATTTATATGTGTTCATTGGCTGATTCTTTGTGAATTACTCTTGAGTCTATCCATATTAATATGTCAACATTGTCATCATGGTTTTTATCATTGGTGCATTGTTTTCAATTGTTTATTAGATCGAGAGTTAAACCTTATGCATATTTTTTCTACATTATCATGGTGTTTTATATCATGATACATACAATCAAATGCTATAGAAAAATTATCTCATAAAGTCTTACAAATAATGGAGCTATAAAAGCTTCTCTTTGGTACCCTTAGAAAATCCTCACACCCTCTTGGATCAAATCAACTCCTTGACCATACTAGTTGTATCAATTCTAATAAGGATGAGCATCTCTACATTAGTAGGAATAATCAAATCATTCAAATTGATCACACCTTTATTCTTCTATTCATATCCTTCATCACTTTATGCATCTTCATGTGTCTAGTTATTTTTAGCTTCTTTACTCATTAGACCATCACATCTATGTTTGTGCTTTATCATCTTTAATATGCATGATAATTTATATCTTTGAGTTATTTTTACCAATCTTCCCTACTGGGGTAGAATAAAAATTATTTTTTTATTCTAGGTCATCTTAATGATTATAAATACTTATGGGTAAATCATTATTTTGACTCCATAGCCCTAACTAGGGCATATGCCATTGTCACTAATTATAACCTCCTTTGGCCAAATAAATGTCTCAACCTTTATTACTTATTATAAATACCTTTGGATAAATTATTAATTTTTAAAATCAATGCATGCAAGCATTATCTCGATTGGATAAATATCAACCATGGGTTAATTCCATGCCTCTTATTGCTTCTTTTCAAGGGATCATCCATCAAACCTATGTGATGGCCACTCCCTTTAGGGGGAATCAATATAGGCTTCCCAAAGATTATTTTGAGCTTCTTATTTAATCATCATTTTCTTCAACATATTTCATTATTTGAGAATACATTATTATGCATATATTTTATAACATCTTCCCAAATAGGGGAAAACTATAGACACCTAAAACTAACCACAACTAGCTCTGACTAGACTTCAGATCGATTCTTAATAGCCATTATAAATTAAGCCTGGCAATCATTAAATGTCCCAAATTTGCTTGTGTATCATTCATCAAAGCTTGGAATCATGTTGAGGCATACCTAATTGGGGTATCCTATTGTATGCAATAATAACCTCTCATGGATTCATCCCTAGTAATCTTGCAACATCATAATAGTCAATTTGGCCTATGGACCTATTAAGTAGGGCACATGAACAAATATCAAATCTTCAAAGAACTAAATGGATAATCAAAATTAATTAATAATATAAATCAAATTAAATTCCTTGTTGAATTATTCATGTGTAATTAATGAATAAGTAAAAAATAAAATTCAAATTTCCTAGACTTTTATCATGACCTTTTTGAGTTTTCAAGCCTTTTGGAAATATCCTAAAATATAAAATATCTAATTTTGAAGAACCATGCCTATTCATTGAAAATTATGATTAATTTACAATTATTAACTCTAATGGGGTTATATTTGACTCACTTCGGTTAGGTTTGAACCCATTCAATGTTTAAATTCCACCTTAAATCACCTTAGGTTGAGGTTCAATCCATTTTATATAAATAAAAGCCATTACCCATGGAATTCTAAGCCTGGATATTGTGTAATTATAATGAAGGATTTGTTGCATAAGACTCATATCAATAGTGTTATAATGCTAAAATATTGAGCCAAGCTACACTAAGATAATAATAAGACAATGGTGAAAAGGAGATAAGGATCCAAAAATATTCATTTACCAAAGATTTCTTGAGAATAAACTAAACAAGCCACTCAATACTACATTTAGAGTTCCCAAGGAAGGTAAAGGATTATGTGTCTTTTACATTTTAGTTATGATTTTCATTTGGTTTTGTTACTAGGCTCACCCCTAAGATCTAGGCTTGTAAGTGTTAGTGTTATTGTGTTTCTTTGAGTTTTTGTTGCTTAAACTAATACTCTACTAACCTCCCTTCTCAAATTCCTATGATCATAACTTATACATAGTTAGCCTTTTTATTCTCCATCACCTTGTAGACTAAGTCAACCAGGTCGACTCTATCTATCCATAATAGTGAATTTTTGACCATTTACAATAAATGCCTTGGGAATTTATTAGTCTATATTTTTCCTACCCAATACCCCATTTTACCCCTAGGGTACTAAAAATTTCCACAGGATCATTCTGGTGCCTAGATTTTGCTTACTAGTTAATTTTCTATAATTCACTCAGTTTCAAATCAGAATATTAAAAAATTGAAAATTTCCAATTGCTTACCTGTGATATACTCATTATGGCCACTATGCATCTTCCCCATATCAATTATTATCTCCTCACCATAATGGTTCTCTAGCCTCTCACTTGTCTTAGAGCTCTATTTTCTAAGAATAGTAAAAATGACATGAATTATTTTTCACCCTATTTATATTTATTGTTCAAAATTATTTACCTTTCAAATATTTACCATTTGATTTCTTATTTTGATCATATCTTTATCTCTACTATCTCTTTTCCAAACTATAAAATGTTTTGAAATCCTAACATCATAGAGAATCTTTTCACCTATTATATGTTTATGTTGCAAATATTTAGATTTTTCACTTTTTTTTACTAATGTCTACAAGTTCACCTAATTTTTCCTATGTTGGGAACCTTCACATTACTTTCATATAATTCTTTATCTACAACACTAAGGTAATTAAATTCATGTTTTTTCTAAAACTATCCTTTCATTTATCTTATTTTCTCCTTACTATAATTTATTTAGCTTCAACATTGTGTGTTTCTATGTTCTTTCATGAAGAAACATTACATGTTGTACCTATGTGACACATGATTATATTCACATGGGCCATATGTATACACTTAATATTTTCAAAATTTATCAATTACTGATGCTTTCTATCTTTTAGGAACTTATCAAGTCTCAATGTCTCTAAGTGCATGCCTTAAGGGGTGCACTGGGAAAGGGGTGGGTAGACCATTAGTGCTTCATAGGATTGTTTTCCCTATGCTACCACTTTTTATCTAAATAAACATCTCCCAAAAACATTACCCTGATATTTTTATCCTCTTTTTCACCCTCCTCTAGTCATTTTCCACTTTCATTAACCCTTCCCTAGCGTAAAATCCCTTTTGATGGTTTGTGTTACACTGTCAGCCCCATTAACCTAGTATTCTAATTGATAAAACTTATTTAGGGTCTAGGTCATCCCTTGGCTGACCTATACCAAGACCTAATTATTTTCTTTTTCAATAAAGATACAAGGTTGATTGGGTTAACCTTTTTTTCCTAAACTTTTGGAAATGACTAGGGTTATATCCACTTATATAAATACATCCATTTTGTCATTTATTAGAAAAGAGAAGAAGAAAAAGAGATATATTTATCAGCCTACCTATCCACATTTCTTCTTGAGGAGAATAACTTAAGGTTACATACTCTCTCTGGAGATATAGATCATATCTTATGGAAAAGTCTTTTTGATGCATTGTAGGTTGTGCATTCTAGGGATAATTTATCCTTGTCATCATTATAAACCACAAAAACATCTTGAAAATCACCTTGGTCAAATGAGAGATTGAGGCTAGATGTGTTTATATTCAAAGGTAAGTATTCCTAACTTTGTTCTTCCTTTGTAAGAGCTGATAGATATGCATTTATACATTTTTCCCATGCATTATGATTCTGTACACATTGATGTGAGTATATGTCTCCTATGCATGTTTATTTTTAATTTTAATTAATCCCACTTTGTGCCAAAATATTTGGTGAGCACTAGATTAGAATTTGTTTTACTTATCATTAGTTTAGTAAATATGAAAACATATGACCTAATTAGGTTTATTCCATAGTTTTACTTGACTAAAGGCTTTCGAACCTTCCCATTTTAATAGACTAATTACTTTGTAACCCTCACTAGTGAATTTATTGTGGTAAAATATCCCTTGGTTAGGTCTAGCAGATCCATCTTGGTCATGACCCTAATCATCTAATGTATCCACAATTAGAAATGTAAGTGGGATTTATCTTTTCTGAGCTAGGATTGATTTGTAGATCTATTGCATTTCCCATTAAATATAACATCAAGTAGTAATAAGTGCATAAAAGTCGTAAAGCCTTCAAGACCTGACATAGTCATCATTAAAGAATAATCAAAAGAGAAATTATACATTTTAGAAATGTTGTATCTTGAGGCCTAATTTCATTGAGAATATTAGGAATCTAGGGTGAATGGGTGTAAGGTGGATGAATATAAGCACCATGCTATGAATTATGAGACTAAATTAATAAAATATTACATTGAAACAAGTGAGTGAATAGGCATGGATTGTATGGTTCTATCTATTTATGCATTAATATTGTACTAGAGAAAATTGGTGTTTTCTTTTTTTTTTTGAGTTGGTATATTTTTGGCAAGCCTAAGAGACTGGTGACATTTTTACTTTCACATATCCATGAATATATTTTTATTGGGAAACATTTGAAATTTCCCATAAAGTAAATAAATATATCTATAGGAATACCATGCTTCCAAGAAGATATTAAGGTTTCATTAGCCAGAAAATAATAATAGAGAGAGTGCCCAAGCTATTTATGTAAAAAAAAATGGAGAAATAAACATTTCCTATTGAAAATATTTTTGATTAGGAAAAACATATGGCAACATCCCTAGTTAGCTAAAAGTTGTGTGGATCTATTAGGTGGGATAATATCAATTAAAATTATTTATATGTCACACACTGTATGGGTGTAGATTGTTGAGTGTGGAGCCCTTTGGGGCTATCACATGACCATGTTGGTACATTTTGTGGGATTAGAGAGATCTAAGGATGTGGGAGAACATTTTTCCTTTACTCCTCATGTGGGTGAATATTATTAAATGTTTATTTAATAATTTTAATGTATACTTCCATACTTATTAGAATTGGAATTGATTTCCTTGTTCTAGGGAATTAATTGTTTACTTAATATTTCTATGATGCATTAGGAGAAAATAATAAATTGATGTATTTAATAATTTATATGATGCATTAGAAGAAAATTATTAAATGATGTATTTAATTATTTATATGATACATTAGGAGGAGAAAAAATATTAAATGATTTATTTAATATTTTCTTGTTGTATTATGGATGTGGGTTAGACTTCCTCATTGGAAGTTGTGCCATTTAGAGAGGAATGGAGTGTTACTTATCTTGGGACCTTTTGGATATGAATTTAAAGGTGGAAAATGGAATGTCACATTGTGGATAGAGCCTATGCTATATGGGGATGGCAATTTTTATTTTTGGAGGATGTTTTCTACACCATTTGTTATTTATACAAGGTATGGAGTGACATATGAGAGGTTGTTAATAATTCTTATTTGTAGGTGTGGATTTTGAGAGACAAATTCAAATTCTAGGTGTTTTACAAAGTGTATGTGTTCATTTATAGGGCGTGATAGAGCATATTTTGATATACAAGATTGCACAAGTGTAGGTGAAAGTCTAGCTTTTGTGTAACATTTTCTATAGGAGATTTTTCTATCTCTATGAGAGTTCATTGTAATCTTGTTTCAGATTACTATTTTATTTGAGGACTTTCTCAGTGGATGTAGCTCACATTGGGTGAATCATATTATATTTGCGTTATATGTTATTTATAGTTTTATTCTCTCCATTTATGCTTTCATTTAAACTGTGATTTGAAGGAATTATTTTCACATAATTAAATCTAATTTTCACATATTTAAAATATAGTTATGTGATTTTATGGTGGTTTAAAATCTGGTTTACATTCACTTAATTTCTAAAAATTGGTATAATAGCTTTGGTGGTGTTTTATCTGAAGTGTTAAATCCTAGGAATGGTTATTAGCTTGAGTGGGAGATATGGAAGAAGAAATCAGATTCAGAGTGGAGAAATTTGATGGTAAGAATTTTGGTTTGTGAAAAATACAGATGGAGGATTACTTGTATCAAAAGGAACTTAATCTCCCCTTGGAGGAAAAAAGGAGGAAAACATATATCTATGAGTGATGCAAATTGGACATTGCTTGATAGGAAGACATTAGGATCCATTTGATTATGCCTTACATCTTCTATTACATTTAGCATTGTAGATCAGACATTTACAAAGGATCTTATGGATAAACTTGGAAAGTTTTATGAGAAACCCTTAGCTTTAAATAAAAAAATTCTTATGAAAAGATTGTTTAACATGAAAATGTATAAGAATAATTCTATTGCTAATCATTTAAATTATTTTAATATAGTTCTAAGTATGCTCACTTCAGTTGGAATTAAGTTTGATGATGAAGTTAGAGATTTGTTAATTTTATGTTCTTTGGTAGATAGTTTGGATAATTTGGCTATGGCTATGAGTAATGAAGTCCCTACCAAGAGAAGATTAAATTTTGAGGATGTTGTAGGTGTGATTCTTAGCAAGGAAATGTGAAGGAAAATAACTAGTAAATCATCTTCAGGTAATCCTTTTTCTATTGATACTAGAGGGAGACAAAATAAAAAGAGTAAAGGTAATTATGGAAAGTCAAAAGGTAGATATAAATTAAGATCTAAAGCCAAGATGATATGCTGGCATAATGAGAAAAGTGGACACTCAAAGAAGTATTGTTGGTCACTTCTAGATAAGAATGGAAATAAGGAGGAAATGAATGAGGTAAATGTGGTATCAAGTAAAACTAGTTAGGATGCCTTAAATCTTCTTTGGATAATTTTATTGAGTCGTGGTTATTAGATTTAGGGGTTTCTATTCATGCCACCCCAATAGGATTTTCTTTCTTACTATTTTCAAGAGAATCTAGCACATGTATATCTTGGTGATAATGAAGCATGTGAGATAGTAGGCAAAGGTTTTATTCAAGTGAAAATGTAGAATGGGAACTCATGTCTACTTAGGGATGTCAGACATGTGCCTATGTCGAGATGGAATTTGGTTTTAGTGGGGAAATTGGGTAGTGAATGATGTTTAGTTATGTTTATGATAAATTTTGGGAAAGTTACCAAAGGATCTCTTATGATTTTGAGAGGTAAGAAAGTTGGTACTTTATATTTGACTAGTAGTGTTAATTCTTGTGATTTAGTTATTACATATGGAGATGCAACTATGTGGCACTACAAGCTTGGTCATATGAGTCATAAGGGTATGCGAATATTAAAATATAAGTTACCTGGATTGAAAGATCTAGATCTAGACTTCTTTGAGGATTATGTGTATGGGAAATAGAAGAAGGCTAAGTTCTTAAAAGTTAAACCCACAAAGAAAGAACACAAGTTAGAGTTGGTACATTTAGATGTATGGGGACTAGGTCAAGTATCTTCTAGTGGTGGTTCCAATTATTATGTCACTTTTATTGATGATGTAACTAGAAAAGTTTGGGTTTATTATATTAAAAATAAATTTGATGTATTTGACACTTTTAAGAAGTGGAAAGCCTTGGTTGAGAATGAAATAGGTCTCAAATTGAAATGTCTTAGATTAGATAATGGAGTTGAGTATTGTAATAATGATTTTTTTGATTATTGTTCTAATAATGGAATCCATATCCAAAGGATGGTTCTAGGAACTCCACAGTAGAATGGGGTGTCTGAAAGGATGAATAGAATAATAATGAAACATTCTAGGAGAATGAGGTTACATGTTAGGTTGCCTTTATATTTTTGGGCATAAGTAGTTAGTATAATAGTATATCTAATTAATTGAGGACCTTCTATGCCTTTGGATGGAGGCATTATTAAACAAGCTTGGTTTGGAAAGAATGTTGATTATTCTTTTCTTAGAGTCTTTAGATGTGAGGCTTTTTCCCTCATCAAGAAAGAGAATAGGACCAAGTTAGAGTCTAAATCAAAGAAATGCACCTTGGTTGGATATGGCGAAGATGAATTTTATTTATGTTTATGGAGATTTAAAGATAAGAAAATATTTCGGTCTAGAGATGTAGTCTTTAATGAAAAAGTCATGTATAAGGATTAGTTGTAGGAACAAGAACAAGAATAAAAAGAGTACACAATATTGGATGACATTGTAGATGGTAAAGTATCTAGTGAATTAGTTCAATAATCTTCGACACAAGGACCCCAAAATCCTATGGTAAGAAGATATTCTAGGGTAAGAAAAACACCTAATTTTTTTTGTCCTTTTAATTATTTTTTACTCACTAACAATGGAGAACTAGAGTGCTATGAGGAAGCAATATAGGTAGATGTTAGGTTAAAATGGGAATAAGCCATGGATGAAGAGCATAAATCTCTCATGGAGAACCAAACATGGGATTTGGTAAGGCTACCCAAAGGCAAGAGTGTATTGCCAAAAAAATGGATATTTAGAATAAAAGAAGAGGATCAAGGGAAAAAAAGGTATAAGTCCAGGATGGTGGTCAAGGTGTTTGCACAAAAATTAGGTATTGATTTTGATGAGATTTTCTTTATTATTATAAAAATGACTTCTATTAGGACTATTCTTGGTTTAGTCATAGTTGAGGATTTTCACTTAGAATAATTAGATGTGAAAATTTCTTTTCTTCATGGTGATTTGGATGAAGAGTTATATATGAAGCAGCCATAGGGATATGGGGTCAAAGGGAAGGAGAACTATGTGTGTAGATTAAAGAAGAGTTTGTATGGCCTTAAACAAGCTCCATGGCAATGGTATAAGAAATTTGATTATTTTATGTTGGAATAATAATATCAATGATGTAATTATGACCATTACATGTACATAATTATTTTTATGATGGTTCCTTTATTATTTTATGTTTGTATGTAGATGACATGTTAGTTATAGGAAAGAACATACAAAATATTCATATGCTCAAGAAATAGCTTAGTGACTCCTTTTCTATGAAGGATTTGGGTGTTATAAAGCAAATGTTTATTATGATGATTACTCATGATAGGAAAGAGAGGAATCTATTTTATCCCAATTAGAGTATGTGAAGAAAGTCTTTGAAAGGTTTAGTATGTTATATGTTAAATCTATTGGTACTCCTTTGGTAGGCCACTTTAGATTATCGAAGGAGTAGTGTCCCAAGATAGAAGCTAAAAATCTTAAGATGTTTAAGGTACCTTATTTTTCAGTATATGCCATCTCGATGTATGTTATGGCTTGTAATAGGTTGGATATTATCCATGTAGTGGGATTTGTGAGTAGGTATATGAGTGATCCAGGTTATGAGCATTGGCAGGCAGTGAAATGGATTCTTCAGTATTTGAGAGGAACCATTGGTGTTGCATTATGTTATGGTAGATCAAATACCACTTTGCATGGTTATGTGGACTTATTTATGGTAGGGGATATTGATAGTAGTAGGAATGATAGGATATATATTTACTATTGTAGATACAATGGTTAGTTGGATTTTTAGGATACATAAGGTTGTGGCTTCATAAACCATAGAGGCAGAGTATGTAGTTACCACGGAGGCTAGAAAGGATTTTATTTGGTTATAGGAGTTGTTTCAAGAGTTGGGGCATGAGAAAGAAGTTGGGAGACTACACATTGATAGTCAAAGTGTTATTCATTTGGAAAAGAAATTTGCTTTCCACTTGTGTATGAAATATACTCAGTTACATTATCACTTCATCAGGACATCTTTGGAGGAGAACTTGGTGAATCTGGAGAAGATTCATACTAGCCAAAATTCTATAGATGTGATGACCAAGGTGGCCACATTGGAAAAATTGAGACTATGTTTAGATTTGGTTGGTCTTAGTGGTCATGGAGCAGTGTTAGATTCTATTCAGGAGAAAAGGTCTCCAAGTGGGAGATTGTTGAGTGTGGAGCCCTTTGGGGCTATCACATGACTATGTTGGTACATTTTGTGGGCTTAGATAGCTCCAAGGATGTGGGGAGCATATTTTTCCTTTGTTATTCATGTGGGTGAATATTATTAAATATATATTTAATAATTTTCATGTATACTTCCATACTTATTGGAAGTGGGATTGATTTCCTTGTTCTAGGGAATTAATTAATTATTTAATATTTTTATGATGCATTAGGAGAAAATTATTAAATGATGTATTTAATAGTTTTTATGATGCATAAGGATAAAATTATTAAATGATGTATTTAATTTTTTATATGATGCATTAGGAGGAGAAAAATTATTAAATGATGTATTTAATAATTTATTGATATATTATGGAAGTGGATTAGACTTCTTCATTGGAAGTTGTGCCATTTAGAGAGGAATGGTGTGTTCCTTCTATTCAGACCTTTTAGATATGAATTGAAAGGTGTAAAATGGTGCATCACATTGTGGATAGATCCTATCCTAGATGAGGATGGCAAGTTTTCTCTTTGAAGGATGTTTCCTACAACATTTGTTTTTTATACATGGTGTGGACTGAACTATGAGAGGTTGTTGATAATTATTATTTGTAGGTGTGGATTTTAAAAGGCAGGGTCAAAGTGTAGGTGTTTTTAAAATTAAAAGTGTGCATTTACAAGTTGTGGTATAACATCTTTTTATATATAGGATTGTGCAAGTGCAGGTGAAAGTGTAGCTTTTATGCAGCTTTTTGTATAAGAGATTTTTCTATCTCTATGAGACTTCATTGTAATCTTGTTTTAGATTACTATTTTATTTGAGGACTTTCTTGGTGGATGTATCACACATTGGGTGAAATTGGTATATCTATGTTATGTGTTATTTCTAGTTTTGTTTTCTCCATTTATGCTTTCATTTAAATAGTGATTTGAAGGAATTATTTTTGCATAATTAAATCTGATTTTCACACATTTAAAATCTAGTTATGTGATTTTATGGTGGTTTAAAATCTGATTTACATTCACTTAATTTATAACATAGATAGTACCTAATTAAATATTTAAAAATACAACTATGATGAAATAAAGAATGAGGGCACAAGGTGTTTGATACATTTAGATGAGGTACCATTTTTATTTTTTTGATACTTGATGATATTGGTGTACCATATGGTTATGGTACATGTGTGAATAAATATAATATGGGATAAGTCACTCAAAAAAAGATATGATGATCATGTTTTCACTATTGTATATAATAAGAATTATAAAATCAAGATGGATAGGTGGGCATATAATATGATTTTAGCTTTTGGAAATGAATGGCACATCCTAAATAACATTCTATATACACATAATATTTTCAAAATTTTATCAATTACTATCACTCTCTATCATGTAGGAACCCATCAAGACTCAATCTCTCTGAGTACATGCCTTAAGGGGTACACCAAGAAAGGGGTGGGTAGACCATTGGTGCTTCAAAAGATTATTGTCCCTTTTACCACTTGGTATCTACACACTTGTCTCTTAAAAACCATTCCAGTAAGCTTGTCCTTCTTTCTTAAACACTCCTCTAATCATTTAACACATTTATTATCCCTCTTCATATCCTAAAACATCTTTTGATAGTTTACATGACTAGATTAACTAGGCCAACCTTTTAATCTTATTGGGAAAACATATTTAGGGTCTAGGTCAATTCTTGACTGACCTAGCCCATGACCTATTGAGTTTTTATCAATAATGATACTAGGTCAAATAGGTCAACCCTATTAGCTAAATATTTTGGAAGAGTTTATGGTTAAATTTTCTTATATATACACAATCATTTTACCATTATTTAGAGAAGAGAAAAATAAGTAATATATATTGAGAATATCCTTATCCACCATTCTACTTGAGGATTAAGCTTAGGGTTTCATAATTTATTTGGAGATACAAATCTTATCTTGTGAAGAAGTATTTTAGATGCATTAATAGGTTGTGTATCCTAGATATGATTTATCCTTGTCATCCTTATATACCACAAAAACCTATTGTGAAACACCTTGGCCAAGGGAGATATTGAGGCTCAGAGGGTTCATATTTAAACGTAAGTATTCATAAATTTGTTCCTCCTTTGTAAGAGTAAATAGATATGTATTTTCACTTATCTTGCATACATTAGGATTTTTTATACATCAATGTGAGTATGTCTTCTATGCATGTTTACTTTTGTTGTTTATTATCCCCAATTTGTGCCACAAGCTTTGGTGAGCACTAGATTAAATTTTTTATTTACTTATTATTTTAGTGAATATGAAAACATAGGACTTAGTTAGGGTTATTTCATAGTTTTAATTGATTGGAGGCTTTATAACCCTCCCTAATTATCTTATTATGGTAATATATTTCCTAATCGGGTCTAACATATCCATATTGGTCATGTTACCAATTATCTAATGTAACCCCAATAAAAAGTGTAAGTATGATCTATCTTTTTCAATCTAGGATTGATTTCTAGATTTGATGCATTTATTATTGCATACATTATGGTAAACCCAACATGAATCTAACCCTTACAGGTTTTATTTCATGATTTTCATTTCTATCATTTTATTATTTTTCTATATTTGCGATACTGGGTCAACCAAAATGGTATAGTTTCTAACTTTTATGTGTAGGTTTAACACACATCTACATCAAAATGATTTTGTTATTTTTATGCAAGTCTTCATAAAATATAGGTTACTGAATTGAATATGTTGACATGATACTCTTATTCATTTTTAGACAATAAAATATGTCAAACATGTCAGCTTAGTCTCTTATTCAACTCTAAAACAACAAACTAGGTTGAACATGTCAACTTAGTATCATTGTTAGCTTCTAGATAATAAATGAAGTTGACCAGGATAGTATAGACATCTTAATAGGATTCAAAAAATAGGGAATTATAGAACTAGGTCAACCCAATCAACATAGTTGGAAAAACTTGAAAATAACATTTAAGACACTTCAATAGAAATTTCATCATCCTAAGCATCTTCCAACCCACCAAGGTTCCTTTTTTTCTCTCTCTTTCAATTTAAGTCTTCCTTACAGTTCTATTTTTCAAAGATTGTAGTCTTCAAAATTGTAATCATATAACAAACTAGGTTAGCTTAGTCAACCTAGTTTTGTATTCTATCTTCTGTCTGAAAGACTAGGTCAACCTGGTTGACTTGGTTCTTAAGGAATATTGCTTCTATAGTATAGTAGTGATCCTATCGACTCTATTATGTAATGTTTACATAAATTATTGTCTAAAATGACTCTATATTATGCTTAAAATTAGGAATTGATAACTACATGATAGTAATTAATTCACACTTACACTTTTAGTTGTTTGCATGTTTAGAATAGCTCACATAGTTAAATTTGGTGGTTTTTCAATATATCATTTAGTTGTGTAGACACTGTAAATATACACACCTTTAATTTTGAATTTGAAGTAGCTATGGAAGTACCCCTGGACCCTCTTAAGACCAACTTACACCTATCAAGGCTAAACCAACTAATCTTCACTAAGTTGCACCTAGTTAAATAACCCTGGCCTTCAAGACCCTATCCTTGTGGACCCTAACCATCTATAGTTAGGGTGACCATTAATGGTCAGCCTTGAGGACCCTGACTATTGATAATCAAGATTGGCCTTCTCACCAAGAGCATGAAAGCTTTGTCGACCCTTTTCTAAATATAACTTGTCTAATTTGTGTTATGAGCCTTTGCATGGACAAATTATATCTATATGACCTAGTTATACCTTCACTTCCACCTCTTGATTATTCCTATAATAGATAGATCCCTGGGGAGTCAAATCTATCTAAAATAATTATCAGGAGCTCATGCATTCTAGAGTTTTCTTTTACAGGTCAATTAATATCATCAATGTTATCCAGCATTATCATCCATATTATTGAGAGACAATTGATCATCACCTCTCAACCAATATTTTAGTAATATATTATACTAAAACCAATCCAAATTCCAACAACAAGTTAATTGCATCAGCTAACCATCTAACCCACTTATAGTAAGACAAGTACTTATTTGTCAATATACATGGGATTTTATTCCATTTTGCAATCAATCTATCCCTTGCCTAATTATTGAAATATATTTATAAAATCCTATCATCTTCTATTGATTAAACCCATAAATACATAGTCATCTATCGATGGTTACCCCAACTACCAATGGTCAAGCATAACTACCGGCGGTTACCCTAACTATCGACGGTCACCTATGGTAGAAAAAACTAGAAAGTTTATTTCAACCACCCACACCCAATAAAATCCACTTTTCTATGTTTTCAACCTTTAATAGACCCATTTCAGATTTTTTAAAGCATATCCTAACCCATTATCACTAGTATTAATTAGTCTATCACTAATTAGATCATTTCTAGTTTATTCTTCTAGCAAACTTTATTATATTCAATTTAAATACCTTTTGATTATTAATGCAAGCACATTATTTACAAATTTATCAACTTGATTGTTTAAAATGTGTGGATTAAAAACCCATAAGGAAGCTATTGCTTCTAGGATTTAGATATCACTAGGCAATCCACCTAACTATCTATCTAACAAATAAGTTTTCTTTAGTGCTTTATTATCTATAGGTCTTTCTCCCAAGCCAAAGAGGAGCTCTTCATAATAATCTGATTCAATATGTGAACAAATAGGTTTTTCAACCATACTCTATTGAGTTTATTTTCTCTCTTTCTTTTGAACTTAATAAAAAATTTACATGAAACATTTTAGCACACACGATAAGACCTAGAGTCTTTACTCATGTTTTCCTTAAATTTGTATGATCTTCTCTCTATCTATGCTCATAATTAAAATTAAAATTTATTTTTGGATTAAAATTAACTACATCTATTGCTTTATTTTAATATTAGTTCACTTTGAATTAAAGTACAGTAATATTATCATAGTATCACCTTTGTTACACACACTATCTAGGCCACTTTCATCAGTCAAACATCAAAAAAAATTGAGACAAGGCTTGACTTGGATTTTTGTCATGTTACCCATCCCTGGTAATCCTACTTAGAGGTCATTACTAAAGGGAGAACCAACTCAAATCTCTATTTGAGTATAAACTCTATACATTAATATATATGTGTTAAGAACATGACACCCTTATCACTGTGACACTATGAAGTGAGGGGTTAAGACCCAATACCAAGACATATATTGATTCCAATATAGATTCTTTTGAGCACATAAATAACCCAAAACCAACCATAGACTACTTATATAATACCTAATCTACAAGCCAACTTCTATCACACATTGTCATAAAATAAAGCATAAGCCAAAAGTGAGATTAAAACTAATCTCTAGGATTAACATACTTTATAGTGTGTGTCTTGATTTCCTTGATAATTTTCTTATCTTTTTCTTGTTTTATTGGTGATTTTATTCTTGTTTTCTCTCCCCTTTTTGTTTTATGGTTCTCACTTGTCAGCAGTGAAGAGACCTAGTAGAATAAAACCCATCACTTAAATCAACCTCTTATACCTCCTCATATATAGAGTATATCTTTGAGGTAGAAGATTCACCTCATCCATTGGGAATCCCAACTTTCCCTTAGGTATTTCTCCAAGGAGACATGGATTTTACCACTTTTCTATAGAAAAACCTAGTTACCCTTCAACACTATCTTAACACATCTCCTCACCATATCCCAATTTCAACCCCATCTCAAGATCCTCCTTATGACATGCCAACCTACCTTATGAATGTTATACATGTTACCATGATCACCACCCATCCTTCAACCACCTAGGCATATTCATCTACTAACCCCTTTCATGTTATGGCTAAAAACCAACCTATCTTACCTGCCATTGCCCTTACACCTTCCACCCCTACTAATGACTCATTTACCTTGGGTACTACCAACCTCCCCTCTATCAAACTTGGCCCATCAGTTAATACCCCTTTACCAAGCTTAGGGGTATTTATCCCTTCTACCTCACCACCCATTAACACAAAGGTTACTACCCCACCTCTTATCACTAACCCAATTACCACCCATGCCCAATCCACAAGGACTTCTTGGTAATTACCCATTGCACCCAATCTAGGATACACTCCTAACCCATAAGGGTATGTACCCACTACCCAACCACCATCATCCACCTATCCTACCCAACCTCTAGCATCCACACTCCAATATGTGGTAGCCTCTTAACCACCAAAAAATTACCAATATGTTATTAAACCTCAACCACAACCTTACAATCCTTTTTGTACACCACCTCAAGCCAACCTAATTAAAATAATCATGGAAAAGATGACCAACGTTGAGTCATCCATTTTAGGGGATCATAACATCCTATCCTATGATTATATTTGTAACAAACCTATCCATCCTTCTATCCCCATTAGACCATACCCTCCTCAATGGGACCTTTAAAAATTTACCAAATTTGAAAGTAATGAGGACACCCAACACCACCTTAGGGTTTTTAGGAATGCATGTTATATGATTTCTTACAATGATTCCTTTCTCATTTGAACCTTCATCATGTCTTTATCTGTCTCAACACCTGACTAGTATAGTACCCTCACTAAGCATTCCATATTTTCTCTCACCCAACTAGCACAAGTATTCTTAGATCACTTTTACATTAACATTTCCAAGAAGGTCTCTATCATGAACCTCTCTTCTATCAATAAATTTGATGATGAGTCCATTGCTAATTTTTTCACCCATTATAGAATCTTGATTAATCAAATTTAGTTTTCCCTACCTCAACTTGAACTTATATAAATTTTTGCTTGAGCCTTTGCCAAACATATATCTTTTAGAATACATGTCCAAATATTCAAAACCTTTGATGAGGATTTTACCATGAAACATAAGCTATAAAAATAGGCCATAAATGAGGGTAAATTGAAGTTATGAAACACAAAATCTACCTTTAAGACCAACAAAATCTCTTCCTCCAAACTAGGAAACCAAGCCAATATTAGAACCAAGACTAGGGGAACCATGAATGTCATCAACCTTAAAACCTCCCCTCTACCCAATGTTAATCAACAAAATTCTCCCATTACCTCTAACCAAAATACAAGGAACCCAAACTAAGGTAACAAAAAATAATTCACTCCACTTGGAGAATCTTACACCTCAGTTTTGAAGTTACTTAAAGATAATCTTATAAAAATTCCACTCATCAAACCTCCCCAGTAGTTTGATTCTTCTCATCCATCACCTGATTTGTATAATGAGAATGACCTATGTCCTTTTCATTGAGTAGTTAGACATGATGGTAGCTGATGTAATAATTTCAAGAATATTATTCAAAGTATTATCGACAAATGGAAACTCATGTTGGATAATCTCAATTCCCCTCAAAATCAATATCTTGAGATCTTCAAGAAACCTTTCCCCTACTATGCCCCTATCAAAAATGAGGACATATTGACCAAATTCTCTCATGATGCCCATAAGGTCAATATGGTTTATAATACACCTACCCATGAGGACCCAATCATCCCATCTACCTATTCTTCCCCCACCTCACCTACCAAGGTTATGAGGTCACCTTACCCTCCTTTGGAGACCTAAACGACAAAGTATCCTTTTTCTCTAGCTACACTCATAGAATCATTGGAATCATCACATATTACCTCAACTAGCACACTTAAAAAAAACATTCTTGATCTTCCACCTCCACCAACTATTGAACAAACTACCACACCTATGGAAATCATCCCTAGAGGAGAAGTGGATCCACTAGTACCTCTAATGGAAGATCTATCTATTCTAACCCTACCTTCCTCACCTCAAGAAATCAACCAACCTACCAACCATCCTCCCCAACCTACAAGTATATCTATTACATCCACTACCCATGGATTAAAACTAGTACACAAACATTTTTCCACATTAGTACAAAAATTATAACTTGCCTTAAAACCAAAAATGGATCAAACCACTTTTTGGCAATAGTTAGGGATTCTCTCTATCAAAAAACTTAAACCTTCAATCACACTTCTAACTAGCTAATCTATCATCTCTCCACTACCTCTTAAACTAATCTAAACTTATAACAACCCCTCACCTTCTCATTGAACTAAAACAACTGCCACCTCACCAACCAAACCTTTCAAAACTCTTGGTGCATTCCCTACTTAGAATTTGGTTCACCCATCGTTGAAAGTAGACTTAACTTCACCCAAGCCTATACCTAGGTCTTGACCCATACTAACCAAGAGGAAAAAAATATTGAAGGTCCATATGACTAAGACTCTACCTCCCTCTACCTTTCCCTCTATATTAAGGCCTCGCCCTTCCACTTTGCTTAAAAATCAACCCCCCTTCAATATATGTCACCCAAACCATCTCTCACCAAACCTATTACCACCAACATGCCCATCTTACCAACCTAAACCACAAGCTCTAAAACTTTATTACCTATAGTAGAATCCTATATGACCATTATTCAATTATTATTTTAGACCTTTGGCCTCACATTACCTCCTATCAAGCCTTTTAATCCTCTCATTTCAAAGACAACATGGTACAATGACTATCAAATCTACTCTTATCATAAGACACCTAGGCATGACACAGAGAATTACAAAGCTCTCTAAGACATTATCCACCAACTCTATGATGAGGATTATCTTTTAGTAGATGACCTTCCATCAATTCCTCCACCACTACACCTAACAACTAGCCTCCAACACATTCTTAATCCTCTAGTCTCACCTCAGAGTGATGGAAAATCTAGCCAACCCCCCTTCACACCTTCCCCCTCTATTCATACCATTAATGTGGTCACATAATCATAAAAAAAGGATAAATGGAAGGCCAAAGTGTCCATACTATTGACATATCCACCAAATGACCCTAAACCAAACCAGATCCAAACCTCCATATTATAGCTAAGCCAAAATTCACCATATTAGGCACTCTAGAGACTTACCCCTCTGACTCCATTAGGAGGGTCATCATTTAACAACTTCACTAGACCCCATATAAAATGAGCCTATATGAAAAAATTTCCACCTCACCTCACCATTACCTCACCATGATCAAGGTTATGCAAGCCATTGTGGTTAGGCCAGAAGACTCCTAGTCTATAAATACATTCATCAGTGCTCTCTAGTACTCCACCTTTATTACCTTCAAGGACTTAGAGATACCTTCTATCCACCCTAAATACCTATATCCCCCTCTTTTTATTAAATCCCACATCAACCAAACCTACATCAAATAGGCTATGATCGATGGTGGAGCTAGTATCAACATCATATTTTCCCATGCTTATGAGCAAATCAAGCTACTAGACAATGTCATGTCTAAAACTTCATCCATCCTTATATCCTTTAATGATACCATAACTACTACATTAGGAACCATCATCCTTCATATTTGAATAGGACCTTGCATGCTCTTAGAACTCTTTTATGTTGTCAAAGGTGAATTCTAGTACAATGTTTTGCTAGGGAGACCTTAGATATGGGCCATGGGTTGTGTACCTTCTACCATCCATCATTATGTCAAGTTTGAACATGAAGGTCAAGTTGTTACCACATAGGCTAACCCTATCCATTTTTTAGCATATAATATGACCTATTAACCTAATGGTATTCTCCTTACTCCATCCAAGGTACTACAAATAACCACCATTAAGCCCTTACCCATGGAAGTTAAAGCCATTACTTCCCCCCCTTCCACTGAGGCCGCTAGTAGTTCATCTATTCTATTAGACTAGATACCCATCATTGATCCTTTAAAACCTACCTTCCAACACCTTACCCTTGGAGAATACCGTATCCTCACCCTTGATTCCCTCTTTACTCCCCAAGAATATGGGAAACTCAACCACCAACTAGGTTATGACCCAAATAATGGATCCATTACCCCCTTAGGGCTTCCAAACTATGAAACCCATTTTATATATGGGGGAATTTATAATACACTTAATGTTACCATCACTCCCTTTCCACCTCAACCATTCACCTCAACATTCTCTTATTTGGACAACCTAGACTTTGCCAAACTATACCTTCAGAGGTGTGCCTAGAAGGGATTTGGTTTGTGATGATATGAGCATGACCCACACACATTGACCTTGATTAAAACCTAAAAGACTCATGAGAAGCATGACCTTAGCTTCATTCTACCCAATTTGAATAAATCCAAACAAAATACCCCTACCATTGTTGAAGAAGAGACCCCTTTCTCACCAAGACCCCCTCCACCTATGGGTGAGGATGAGGACATCATCCTACCTAACTTTGTTTTTTATTCAGCATGGTTACCCTCAGCCCCTTAACTTATAAAAAGAAAGGGGCACCCCTATCCATCCGTTTGACACATCTTAAACTCATGGGAGAAGACTCTCCTACCATTAACATTATTCAATGTTATGATGATGATGATACTATTCTCACCTACCTTAGTACACCAGATTCATTCATCCACAAATATTCACCTCTAGAAACCTCAACAATTTTAAATGAATCTTCCATGGATATCAACTTAGTCACTCCAAATAACCCCCATGTTTTCAAACTTGGCCAAACTATCACCCCTGTGGAACTACAAGACTTCTCTACCTTCCTCCAAGATTGAAGTATTGCATTCACTTGGTCATATGCTAATATGCTTGGTATTGACATGACCATTGCCACTCACAACATCATAAAAAATTATGATGCCAAACTTGTCAGATAGAAACTTCATCAAATTCATCTTTACATAACCCTCCTTATCAAAGAAGAGCTTCAACACCTCATTTCTATCAACTTTATTCAACCCATTGATTATCTCCAATGGGTTTTGCACATCATTCCTATCACTAAATCCATAGGGGGACTACATATCTATGTGGACTTTCATGACCTCAACCTCACCTACCCAAAGGATGATTTTCCTCTACCTAACATTGAGTAACTTATTGATATTACAATAGGCCATGAGATGTTATCTCTCATGGATGGATTATTGGGTTATAATCAGATTTTGATTACCCCTAAATATTAGCACAAAAGTTCCTTTATCATCCCATATGAGACTTTTTATTATAGAGTTATGCCCTTTGTTCTTAAGAACATTGGCACAACCTAGCAACATGACATGACCTTATCCATATAATCACCAAAGACTATGTGGATGACCTTCCCGGGAAGTCAAAGCTTTACAAATACCATTTATCCATTTTCAAGATTATCTTTGACTGACTTATCAACTATAATGTCTGACTCAATCCCAAGAAATGTATTTTTGGGGTCTTATTAGGCAAACTTCTTGGCTTCATCATTTCCCTTCAAGGAATTAAGGTTGATGTGCCCAAAATCAATTCCATCCTTGAGATGCCACTTCCAACCAATCTTAAAATCCATAAATTGAAAGGGAAGCTTAAATCCATTCATCACTTCATCTCCCAACTCTTTGATTAGTGTCAACCCTTCCACCACCTCTTGAAAAAGGATGTCTCTTTTAGGTGGAATGTCAATTTTCAAAAGGCCTTTGATGCACTCAAAAGTTACCTCCTATCTCCACCTATCCTTACACCTCCTAAGGATGACCAAACTTTCTACCTCTATATGTCTTCCACAGACCATTCTCTAGGAGTGATGATTGCTCATCAGGATGAACAACACAAGGAGAAAGTCATTTATTGCATTATCTACACACTTATCAAATATGAGACTTGGTACACACATAATAAGAAATTGTGTTTGGATCTAGTCTTCATGGCCACCAAAATTCACCACTATCTTCTTAACCATAAAATTTTTGTCATAACTAATACCAACCCCCTCAAGTACATGCACTCAAATTATACCAAAACTAGTGTCTGGCTAAGTGGCTCATGATTTTATCTAATTTTTACCTTCAATTAATTCAATAGAAATTAATCAAGTGGAAAGTAATTATCGACCAATTGGCCAATGCACCCTTAATAGATACCCAACCTCCCCTTCTTGAATTTCTAAATGAGTCAATTGTAAGTCTATCTCAAGTAGATTTTACCAATCATGTAACCATGTTTTTTGATGGTTCCAAATGTCAGCATGGTGGAGGGTCTAGCATCATCCTTATCCCCTTTTTAGTGAACCACTTCCTTTGTCATTTAAACTTAACTTTGAATATACCAATAATGTGGCTGAGTATGAAGCCCTAGTAATAGGTCTCTAGATTACCTTAGCCTTAGGAGTTAGAATAATCAATATCTTTGGTGACTTCCAACTTATGGTCAACCAATTCAATGCAATTTACTAGTGTAAGATTGAAATGATGTAACTATATAAAAAACTAGTCATAAAACTCCTAGTCTCATTCGAACACTACCATATTCAAACCACCTCATGATCCACAAATAATTTTATTGATACCATGGATTCTCTTGCCTCTCAGATCATGTCGGTACCCTCAGAATCCAGAATATCAATAATTGTCCATTGCCTCACCAAACCTTCCTACACCAAATTAGACACTTTAACCATTATGAGTGTGAAAGAGATTCTATCTGACCTTTGGTATCAACAAATCTTCTACTACCTTCACCTTGGCATAGTTCCCTCTGACCTCTCTAGGAATGTTAATCAGACATTTATTTAGAATAAAGCCTATTACACCATTATGGGAGGAATTATTTTAAAAAATGGTTTTTATGTCCTCTTATTCCATTTCCTTTGTGGTTTAAAGGCTTCTCACACTATCAAGGAGACACATGAGGGTATCTATGGGGGGAACTTTATTGGACTTGATGTGGTTAAGTGCATCCTCTACCTAGGTTATTATTGACCCACCCTTAACCAAGACTATTCTGATTATGTGGAAAAGTGTGTCAAGTGTCAACAACTTGCCAATTTACATCATGCACCTAGCAATAGTCTTCATGTTTCTATAGAATTTTGGCCCTTTTCACAATGGGGTTTGGACCTTATCAGTGAAATCAACACCCAATATTCACAAAAACATCATCCTATTATTACCATGACCTAATATTTCACCAAATGGGTAGAATTTAATCCACTTGTCTCAACAAAATTTTAAAAGATTATCAAATTTATTACCCATCACATCACCTATCATTTTAGTGTTCCTCATAAGATCATCACTGATAATGGCAAATACTTCAAAAACAAATAATTTAAAGGCCTTTATGATGTATTATGTATTAAACATAGCTTTTCATCACCTTATCTCTCACAAGCAAATGGACAAGTTGAAGCCTCTAATAAAAAACTTAACATCATGCTTACCAAAATGGTTAATTCCTCAGGTCAAGATTATAATTTGCACATCTCTTTTTCCTTATGGAAATATCATACTATCATCTAAACTCCTATAGGTGATACACCTTTTTCTCTTGTATTTGGAGCCAAGGCTGTATTTCTTATTAAAGTATAAATACCTTCTCTTTGTATATCTTTGCATGATCTTAACTCAAAAGATGATTATCATCAAGAATGCTTGGCTCAACTTGAGCTAATCGATGAATGATATTTGGCTTCCCTTTCCTATCTCCATGTCTATCAAGAATAAATCAAATGTGCCTATAATAAACACCTAAAAGTTTGAGAATTCAATATTGAAGATCTTGTCCTCAAGGAAAACCAACATGAAACTAATATGGAGAAAGGTAAAAAGGGAAAATTTTATTTCAATTAGCTTAGACCCTACATCATTACCCATAAGTATGGATTAGGAGCTTATCATTTATCCTCTTAATAATTTGAATTTACATCGCTTTTATTGTTAGATAGGAATTGCAGTCATCATTAGACTAACTTAAGCTCATCCCTTGTAACCACATTCATTCCCCTCTTTTTAGGGGCAATCGACTAAAACTGAATCATGTGATTATCTATTATAATTATAGCCTAATATTGAACTATGGATACCAAACTCTATCCATGTCATGATTCTTATGGTTTTTGTCACCTATACCTCCATTTCACCTATCAAACCTTCATGTCAGCTTAGTTTTTCCTTCATAAAGGTAATCCATTGAGCATGTATGAGTAAGTCTATGTCAAGACAAATCAAACAAAAGTAAAAGGCAATATCAAAAATCAAAAAAAAATCATGGGTCATTATTAGCATTCATAGATTACTCCATTAAAGGATAGCTATTGAAAACTTATTTGAAATTGCAAAACGTAAGGTGGAGTATCCCCTTGAAGGACAACTATAAAAATCATTTGTATTAGGAAGATAAACTTAGACCACTCCCTTGAAGGATGGATAAGTAAAACATTTATCAAAGCTATAAATTTCTTAGAAGCTTCCCACATTGATCAACTTCCCTAATCCCCCAAAAAAATCAAAAGCATAAACAAGAGAAAAATCAATTTCAAAAGCCACAATCGGTTCTCATAAACATAATAATCTTGGAAAGTTGTAATCGACTCTCTTTAGTAGGCTTCTCACATTAATCATTCTACACTTTATATATGAACATAGACTTGTTTATACTACTTCTTTGGACACCTACATAAAAGGCATACCAATCTCCTTAAAGGTCCTACTTTCACCCATTCTCCCTCCACATGTCACATTTATGGGACTATGAGCTTACTTGACATAAAGTAATCATGATCCCTATCTCTTAACCTAAGTGTACTAATATGAAACTTTGGAAAGGTTTATTTTCACTAATTTATCCCAACTTTGGATTTTGTGCCAATATTTACCAATGAAAAGGCATCATGTTTATTTTCTTATCTTTTATTAGTTTATGTAAGCATATCACTATATGCACAAACAATAAACATCACATCAAAAGCATCCACATCATGTACTATGTCAACAAAAAACAACATATATCCATCAATGAGTCAATGTAAACATATAATAATAAACCAAGAACATCAATCACATCATAAAACATAAGCATGTCATTACACCATCAAAGCATAAACTAAATCCACTTTGTAAAACATCAGGGCATATACTATTTCCCATTTCACTCATATAACCATAAATAAAGCCATAACATGTATCCACCCATAACATATCCTATCATAACCATGAGAATAAATAGATCATTATAACTAAGCTACTAAGTGGAACACCATAGGTATGAATCAAAACCATAATCCATAACCATAAACCATAAGCATCCATCATACATAAACATCTAAAAACATACATCGTATATATCAAATCATCAAAAAGTCATACATCTAAAAATTTATCAGCTCTATCGAAAAAAATATACATCTCACTACATCAGTGCATAGGTTAGTATCAAAATAATATAGCGTGATAGAATATCTAACCATAATCATGGGCTTGTACCACTACCATTGGCCCCATCTACACCTGTACCTAGTGGTAGTCCCCATGGGACCCCTATCTATCCCACTATAAAAGCCCACTGACCTAGAGTATCTATAGATGGCCCACTAACCAATCTCTCTTTGTACCCTACATACCTCATAGAGTGGGGTAGCTATTCTAATACCAACACCTCATAATATCTAAGCTCTACCACAATAACTAGATAACATGTTTAGGGCACTATGTCTAGTGGCCCTCCTACTACTACTACACCTACCCTATCCCTCTATCTAAGTAGATCTCTCAAACCTATAATGGTGGTGAGTTGACCCTTAATACCTAAATTTTGCCCTATAATTTGACCACCTATCCCTTTAGAGCCTATACCTAAGCCTAGGCCATGACCAATGCTACCCTTACTTGTCCACCCTAGTTGGCTAGATCTAAAGCCATCAGTGTCACCCCTCCATCATCTCCACCCACATCCATAGATACATATATAGGTTGGTATCAAGACATGTATCCATATGTATACCCTACATCATTTATGGGAACCCTAATAGGAAGCTCCTCAGAGCCACTAGCTAAAACTATCTAAACAAGTAGGGCACAGATAATTGAACCTTTGAGTCCTATTTCCTATACCATGGATGTGGAATTGGTTTTCCCTATAAAAATCCAAATTTCACCATACTCAACTGAATCAAATCAACTCCACCTCACCCTATTGATGGTGCATTACCCACTTATAACTCTATATAGCAAGGGTTTCCCTCTTATCACCTAACCAAATAGGGAACTATAAGTATGAACTTCATATGATGTCTACAACTACCAATCCACCTATGCTATCCATAAACCACTCAACATCATGTGCTTCAGCTCTGATCCTTGATGTAACATAGTTATCCCTCCACCTCATAAATCCCCCAAGGATCTCTAGCTATGTGTACCCCATCTAGGGCAATCCCATAGGCCTCAAAAATTAGTTGTGATTATAATCCCAATATTTTAGAACCATGCCCACATTAATGTCATACCTCCTATGGTTTTTAAACCCCCACATCTCTCTATAAATCTATACCAATAACATTGGGACCCATCCAAATAGTATCCTCTCAAGCAATAGCTCAACCAAAATAGCTATTAATACATAGAGGAATCTCCTTCTATGCTAATCTAGAACCCCAAAGTAAGTAACCATTATCACTAGAATCATCATAAGTCTCCTCTCCTTAGGAGCACTCTCATATAGTGTTATATAACTAAACCCTCTAGAGTGATATTGGACCTAGTCACTATCATCTCCATATAGATACTTGGCATACTCATCCCACTCATCTTACTCAATCTAGTAGATCACCTCACCATGTAGTGGGAGTTGAGTGATCTTATAGACATCCTCTAGGAGAATAATAATCTCCTCAGTTGGTAGTAAGAAGGTATAATTATAAATATCCTACCTCTTGATGAGCACTACTATCATGGATGCATCCCTAGGCATGTCCTAGTAGTGCCACATCCCTCTCAAGTTTACTACCTCCATATGTGCCCAGTCATCAGAAATCATCTCCTTAAGAAGTGTAGGGAAGATATGTAGCATATAGTCATACATTTATATCTACTCTTGAGTTTGTACCAAATTAAATCACTTGGCTTAGACCCTAATTAGTTTAGTCTACCTTGTCTTTTAAAATCACCCCTAACCCTAGCCTCTTATAACTAACCATAATAACCAACCCATTTGACCAAAATTTGAACTTACTCCCCTACCCCAACCCTAACTATTAATAAATCACCCTATACTACCCTTAAGCAATCCTTCAACACTTAGAAATTTTTTCTAAAGGATATATTATCTTAGATAACCATTGGTAGTCATGTTGACTACCGATGATTAGGGACCCCTAGTTCTTAGGGTGTCAACCTTTGATAGTCAGACCTAACCATCGATGGCCACTTGTAGGTATTTCATGGTTAGAATGCCCAAACTTACCAGGACCTAAAGAAAGAAACAAATTCAAAAGCACTACCTCAAAAAACATCCCTAGCTAAACATGCTACCCAAGAACCTACCCACCCTATTAATTTGATGCTCTTCCCACCCCATTTATCCAAAACTTGCAGACCATAAACAAAAAATTTATAAACTCCCCCCATGTAAACATAAGCCATAACAACATCAAACCTATCTACCAATTTAGTGCACCCCCTACTTCATTTTATGACCTCCTTCATGTTTTGAGCCCTTATGCAAGTGCCTATTTAAATCCTTATTCTCTTTGAAATCTAGACCTATGGAATCTACCTCACACCTATAGCCAAGAATCAACACCCACCTCAACATGAGCCTTCTTTACAAAGCATCGAAATCACCTAAAGCTCGATCAAACACAAAACTATACTAAAAGTGATAAGTTAACTTTTGTTTTTGAATTTTACCCCTAGAATTTTAGGGTTTCCCCTGATCATCGATGGTTAGGGTGACCAATGATGGTCACCTTCTAGGGACCTTTACCATTGACAGTCAGGATACCCTAGAAACCCAATTTCACATTTTACCTGTAAGCTCCACATTTCACATAATTTACCTCAGGCTCTTGACTACTTTTAGAAATGACTTTCTCGTACCAACTTGACCACATGATCACCTCATGATTGGTCTCTTTTGACCTATCTAGTGCATAATTTTGTGACACTATTTTCTTGTTCTTTTAGCTACAATGATAATATTACCATGTTGATTGTTTTATATTGTGTACCATCTCATACATACTAACCCAATTGTGTCTCATCGATCACACTTCCTACCTTGGATACCCATGACACTTGACCCATTTGTGTTTTCCTTAATAGCACTTCCTACCTTAGATACCCACTGAATACATAGAGATCACTTAAGAGACTTACATTTATGAGTGTTCTTAGCTATCATGCTTATAGGCAATCACATGATTCACTCATCACTTGTCTTTCTTAACATTGACCCTTATTTTTACAAACATTGGTAACCTTTTCTTTGTATGATCTTGGCTATCACTCCTTTTCATCACATTTTGTGCACATGTTTACATCTCACATGCATGACCTCTTGTCACCACTTAGTGACTCACCATCTACTACTTATCAAACCCATACCTACTTCAGCTTCATCTCATTGAATCTTATTTTAAGGGGTAACACCTCCTCCAACTCTTAAGGAAACTAGACCCATACATTGTTTTTCTTTTATATCTCATTCAAATAAGCTACATAACAAAAAAGGGTAAGCTATAAACACTAGAAATATTCACACCTATGATTCTAAATGTCTATGTATCCCCAGAAGTACCCCTAGACCCTCTTAGGACCAACCTATACCTATTAGGCTGAAACCAACCAATCTATACTCAATTGTACTTAATTGAATAACCTTGGCCTTTAGGACACTATCCTTTTAGACCCTGACCATTGATGGTCAAGGTGATTGTTGATGGTTAGCCCTAGGGACCCTTGACCATAAATAGTTAGGATCTACCTTCTCACTAAGAGAATACAAGCTCTATCAACCCTTTTCTAAATATAACTTGTTTAATTCATGTTGCAAGCCTTTGCATGTAAAAATTATAATTAGATGACCTAGTTATACCTTCACTTCCACCTCTTACTTATGCCTATAAGAGAGAGAGGATTGGGAAGTCAAATCTATCTACAATAATTATCAAGATTTTAAGAATTTAGGATTTTTATATTTTAGGTAAATTAGCATCATCAATATTATCAAGCATTATCATCCATCTTATTAAGATCCAACTCATTGTCACCTCTCAACGAACCTTTTAAGTATTGTTATTCTATTAAAACCAAGATAGATTCCACTAATATACTAACTACATCAACCAACCACCCAACCAACTTCTAGTAAGATAAGTACTTATTTGTCAATATTCACATTCTTTTATTCCATTTCAAAATCAATCTAGCCCTTGCCCAATTCCTAGAATCTAGTCATCTTCTATTGATCAAACATAGAAATATATAGTCAATCGTCGATAGTCAAACATAACCACTGATGTTTACCTCAACCATTGATGGTAACCTATGGTAAAAAAATTATCATGTTGATTTCACCCACCCACAGCCAAAAAAATCCACTTTTTTGTGTTTTTGACCACTCACAAAACCCTTTCATATTTTTTGAAGCATACCCTAACCCATTATCACTAGTATTAATTAGTCTATCACTAATTAGATCATTCCTAGTCTATTCTTCTAGTAATATTTTTTTGTATTTGATTTCATTACCTTTTGATTATTGATTCAATCACCTTCTTTATATCTTTATCAACTTGATTTTTTAAAACATGTGGATTGATATCTCCTAACAAAGATCTCACTTCTGAGATCTAGCTATTGCTAGGTAATCCACCCAACTATCTCTCTAAAAAACAATTTTTCTTTACTACTTTCTTATCTCCAGGTCTTCCTCCCAAGCCAAAGATGAGCTCTTCACAATCTTATGATTCAACATGTGCACAAACAAATAAATTTTTCAACCATTCCCATATTGAGTTTCTTTTCTCTCTTTCTTTTGAACTTAGGTGAAAATTTACATGAAACAAGTTACACTATTTTTATCTTTCTTCAACACACTACCAAATCACATAAATTCAAAATGCATTAAACATTTATCTACCCAAGGCCTACCTACTTGGATTTCATCACCAAGGGGGAAGCTAACTTGGTTTTCTAGCCAAGTATAAACACACGGTTAATGGTATATATTGGTAAAGCACCTGACACCCTTATCACTAGATGATTTTGAAGTGAGGGGGTAAGCCCCAATACCAAGCTAGTACCATTGCCAACACAAATCCATTTTAGCTTAAACATCTTAAAACCATCCATATATTTATTTCTAGGTACCTAATTTTTACCAATTTCCCCATCACACTTAAAATAACACTTTATAATAATCTAACAACATTTAGGATGACCACTTAGCATTTGATTTTCATTTGACTAGTTAATCTTTGCTCATTGTATGTTGTATTACAAATAATTACATTGGACAACATTAGTGAAAGGTTTTATGTTGTGTGTCCCAATTGGATCATTCTCACTTGATCGAATTTCTTATGGGTTTGCTTACATTAATTCATTTAAAGTACATTATAAAAATTTTCATTATTTTCAATCCACTGTCATTTAGTTCAACATAGTCTCTTACAAATTTTCTTTTTCATTGATTAAAATATTGAGCTGACCTAGTCAACCCAGTACTCCTTTCTACCTCTCAAGTTATAGTACTAAGTCAACCTAGTCGACTCTATATCCTTATCAAGCTATCCTCTATCTCAATTTATAGTACTAATTTGAATTGATCAATTATATATCTTTGTTGACTTAGTTTTCATACCATGTTTTTATTTCTAAGTAAACCCAATCAACTATTTACTCTTATATAGATTTTGTCTCTCCTTACTCTGTATCAAATTTACCTTACCTAGTCTCTCTCCTCATCGTGAAATTCCTTTTTGAAGACAAAACTGAGTTGAATTTAATAGATATGATGAATCCTACCAACCCTAATAGGTTCTCCCATAAGTATCTTCTTACTCCTATCCTAGATGAAAGTAATTTTCATATATCCACTCACACCATAATCTATGGGACCCATCCTCATTTCTCGTCTCTTATTATTTCTCTCTTTACATTTGAAGATCAATCTAAACTAGAGTATACACCAGAAAAACTCTTCTTCATCAATGAGTTTCTTCAATATCAAAGAAAGGATATTTATACTATTTACCATCTCATGATAGTTGGTTATGTAGAAGATCCCCATTCACCTTCTCCCACATTCTCACATGAATTTGGGGATACTACCTTCTTTACTTCTCAGCCTCTTTCCTCTATTTTGACCCCTTCTCACACCATGAAATCTTCCTTTTTGATTTCCTCTGCCTCTATCCCTACTATCTCTACTAACATGAAATGTTTTACATCTAGTGGGCATCTTTCAAGACCCACTCTTCTCAATTTTTCCACTAGTGCATCATTTGTTACCCATGGTAATCATGCCTCTAGTGATGCTTTTTCTCATCCCTCTAATAGTCCTTTTTTGACCACATAATAAAATTATGTCACTAGTGCCTCACTTACTAAAAGTTCTTCTCAAGATCTTATTAACACATATAGTGGTATCCAAGCCATTACTACTAATTCTAATAATTCAACTCATACCCATTAACTTGTTAGATGGTGGAGCCTGATATTATTATAATGACTAGCTTCTGACAGGGGGTGTGGAGGGGAAATATCCCCTCCACTAAGGTCACCATCGAGGTCTAGGGGGAGACAACCATATTTGGAACCCCCCAAGATAGGGTTTAAGGGGTAGTACCCTCAAAGATTTTTTTTTTTTAAATATGCATTGTAAAATATTTTAATTTCATAGTAAACTTTGATCATTCACTATTAGGTCACATATCTAATGGTATAAATTATGTTTGTATAGTCTTACCCTAATATGTAACCCTCCTTTGATTTGAGGGAATTGTAATCATGGTGTCACATTGTGTGTGAGTGAAGGGGATATTACAGTGGATGTATTGTAGGTTTTTACCTTTATTTATTAGATTGAATAATAAGTACTAGTTATTTCTATGTAGATGTAGCCCATATTGGGTGAACCATGCTAAATATGTGTCTTTATTATTTTATGTTTTATACATTTTATTTCCATCTTTAATTCATTAATATTTCTCTATGTTCAATATTCCTAACATAACTCTTATTATAAACTCTTAATTAAATGAATGATTTTCAAGATAACAATGCAAATCAAATGATGAAAATGCAAAATCATCTTATCCATCTTCAAACCCACCCTTAAAAGATATCATGGGGCATGCATAATAAAAATGTTGCATCACCTCCTCTTAAGGATTCCCATGGTAATCTTATCCCTCAACCTCATCTTGTTAATAAAATAATCAAGTATCTTCAAAATGAGCCTCTTACATCTCAAATTGTTAATATTGATATATGAGGTATCATACCTACCATTTATTACAATGGTTTAATTGATCCTACTCTTCATTTTAAAAAATGTGGAAATGTATATAATGATTGGGTCAAATTAAACATATTTACTACTACCAAGATATTAGCAAAAAGTCTCATGGGTGGTGCTTTAGATTGGTACAGCAACCTCAAATCTCATGTTATTACTAGGTTGGAATATTTAGTTAATTCTCTAATCTAAGAGTTCCAAAATAATAATCTCCCTAAGAGTACATTGGGCCATTTTATCAATTGTAAGAAACTTAAGACTGAAACTACATAATATTTCATTTAATGATGGAAGACCTTGTCTCAAAAGTGTGAACATAATATGGAAAATGATAACCTCTTTCATCTATTTACCAATGTTCTTTTTCCTAAGTTTCAATATTAGGTTTGGACACTCTCTCTATGAACTTTAGAAGAGGCCATTGACCAAGCTAAGTGTCAAGATTTCTATATGCATAAATTTGATCCATCCAAACCTTCTATGGGTACTCTCATGTTGCTCAAGAATAAAAATAATCATGCTACCAATGATGGTGTCATCATCTCTTATGATACCATTCATATTATTCAAGTTGTTGTTCCCAACCAAACTTTAGAAAAAGCTTCCCCTCTCTCCACATCACAAATCCTCATTTATCTTTAGCCAAAAACATCAATGTTCAAAAACCTTTATCCCTAGTAGAATTACAAAAATGTATACCAAGGCGTCTCTCACAGGAAATTTATCCCACTCATCACATGAAATCTTGGTATGATCCCAATAAATTTTGTTGGTTTCATGCTAGTTGGGGTCATACTCATGAGACCTATAGGTAGCTTCATAATTCGGCTATGGATTTCCTTCTTATTACCAATTTTGACCATTATTCTATAATTTGTAAATACAAAAAATCCTATGACATTGCTTTCAAATCCCATGAAAAACTAAATCTCAAGATTTGAATTAGGCTAATGCTCATTTGGCCATTTATAAAGATGCTCTTCTAAATCACTAGGAAACCAAGACAAGCCTACCCCTTTTACCAATAATATTGATAGTTTTCTTAACCCAAATATTGAAGGGAATGTGGTCAATATGACTAATATGTGAAGTGTGGTTTATTTCATTGATCCTCAACATATCCACACACCTCAATCATATCACATATTTCATGTTATCTAAGATTATTCTCTAACTCATTTAACCAAGTTGGGGTAAGAAGACCTTATATATTTTAATGAACCAATTCCAACACCTCCATTGGATAACACTTATTATACCATTTCTACCATTAATCCATCTTCTTTACCTATCACCAATTATACTCAAACTTTTATCAACACTTCTAAAAATTCTCAAACCACATCTGCATCAATTTTTCCATCTCAAGATAATCAATAAAATTTTCCTCCACTTAAAATTTATACCTCTTACCAACATAAATTCACATGTACTTCAGTTCCTCCTTCTAAGGACCTCCTTCAACACTATGTACCTCTTTCTAATAGTAATCTTATGGGTTATGATGAGTGGGATCCTATCATGGAACTTACTAATCTCCCATCTCAAATCCCATTTCTCAAACTTATGTGGACCTCTCCATGGCACCGTAACCATCTTATGAAACCTTTATTAGAAATGATCATCCCCCATCCTCCCCTAGAAGGATGTGAAGCCACCTTTATAAATCATAAGATATCATTTTTCAACCATGCAAAGAGATGTCCATACATATTGATGAGACAATGGACACTTTTATTTCCCTCAAATTCCCCATTGTTTATATGATACCTAATGAGATTCTACTTCATACAAATGATCCTCCTCTATTTATCAGTGTCTAAATTAGCTATATCCAATTAAAACATTCCTTGATTGATGAGGGTTATATCACTTATATTAATTCTCTTTATTTTATCAAAACACTTAGATATTCTAAATGAAAGCTTAAATACACACACATCACATGTCTAGGCTATCATCGAAGGTAAATTGCTCTTTTAGGTTATGTGTGGCTCCCAATTACCATCCCAACTATAATAATTCATGTGAAGGTGATGATATTAAATTTTCCTTTATCTTATAACATTTTTCTTGGTAGGCCATGGATTCATCATATGAGAGAAATTGCCTCGTATGCTTGCCAATGTGTCAAATTTACTCACAATGGATCCACATATAGGATTCGAGGTGACACTAACATTTAGAATTTTTAATAGTTATAAGATCATGGTGTATTTAATATTACTACACTTTAGCCCTTTCTAAGCACTCAATTTTGTGAATCTCAATTATTTAACTTTCCTAACAATTCCACCCAATTTTACAATGGTTACGCTTAACTCATCAAGAATATTCCCCCTCGTCTCCTTAATTCTGATGTTGATGATCCTAATGAGATCAATCTCAAGATTAAAAATTTGTATCTCTCACCTCATCTCATCTCTTAGCTTCCCACTTCTTTGAAACCTCATTAACATTAACCACCTTGTGATGATATACCCATTGTCTTAACTAAGACTTGAATTCCATTCATCACACCACATCAGGTGACAAGGTCATCCCTACTTACACCATTGATATTCATTCACCTAATTACTATGATGGTTATACATCATATGATCCATTTTTAGGAGGTCTTTTTTAAGACCTAGTTACTAAAATTATCCATTATCATTCCTCTTTGATTTCATCCTTCAATATATCTTCTAGTATTGTAGACACCGAAAATATACATATTATAATTCCAAAGGTTGTAATCCTTTTTATCATCTTAAGACCCCCCTTGGGATAATCCACCTTCCAACCCCTAATCAAAACAAACCCATATTTAGTTTGACATAACCTAGCCTAAGCCACCTTTTTACTCTCAGCCATGACTGGTGATGGTCAGGCTGACTGATGACGGTCACCCTGACTAGCGATGATAAGATTACACTACCTCAACTTTTAGCATGAAAGCCACATGAAAATAATCATGTTTATTTTATAAATATATCTTGTATATATTTTTTTGAGAGATTTTTCATGAGCAAATTATCTTTAAATGGCCTAGTTACACCTTCACTTCTACCTCTTGCTTGTGGCTATAAGAGAGAGAGGCCTGTGAGGCCAAATCCATTTATAATTGTTATCAAGAGCTTTGTGTATCCAAAATATCTTATTTTAGGTCAATCATATTCAAATTATTTAACAATCCAATAGCCATACTAGGGATCCAACTTGCCACCATCTCTCCATCAAGTTATCCAAATATTGTTACTCTATCAGAATCATGGCCAACTTCTACAATGAATAATCCATCTCAACCATCCACCCAAGTAAATTTTGGTAAAAAAAATTTGTTTTTTGGTATTCACTTATTTTATTTTCATTTTTAGATTATTTTATCACTTACTCACCTCTCAAAACTTACCTTTTGAATCCCATAATTTAGTAACACTAGCTTAGTTCCACTGACAGGCAACTGGTGATGGTCACCTTGACCGCCAATGGTTCACTATCAGGAAAATTTATAGAAATATCCTTTAACCTAACTAAAGCCAAAAAAATATGGTTTTATGTGTCCCTACCTATTCACAGACCCCTACCTATTTTTTCAAAATATATCCCAACTGTTTAACATAGGTATTGACTCACCTTTGCTATATTTAACATTCTAGCATATCTTTCTTTACCAATAACTTCTTGTATAATCAATTTTAGTAATATTATTTAGTTAATGTAAGTAATTTTTAGTCTATTTAATAAATTTAATTATTTAAAACATGTAGATTGAAATCCCCTAAGGAATCTCTCACTTTTAGGATCTAGCTATCACTAGTCAATCCACCCAACTATCTATCTAACAACCAAGTTTGCTTTAATACCTTCTTATCTACATGTCTTTCTCCAAATCCAAAAAAGAGATATTCATAATCTTCTAATTAAATATACACAGTAACAAATAGGTTTTTCAACCACACCCATATTGAGTTTCTTTTCTCTCTTTCCTAGAACTTAAAGTGAAAACTTACATGAAACATTATGGCATGCCCAGTAAGACCTAGAGTCTTTACTCACATTTTTATTTGCATTTGTATGCTCTTCTCTCTATCTGTGACCATAATTTAAAATTAAATGTATTTTTGGATTAAAAATAACTACATTCATTGCTTACTTTTAACATTAGTTCACTTTTAATTAAAGCACAATAATCTTATCATATCACCACTTTTTTTTCACACACTAGCTAAACCACTCTCATAAATCAAACATCAGAATAATCTGAGACAAGTCCTAATTGGGATTTCATCACCTATCAATAACCTTACCCTTTCTTATCAATCCTACTTGTATTTCATTATGAGGGGGAGAACCAACATAGCTCTATAGTTGCGTATAAACTGTGGATATCAATATATATTGGCTAAGCACCCGACATCCTTATCACTATGGTGTGTGAAGTGAGAGGGTAGGCACAAATACCAAGCCATGTATTAATTGAATTACAATTAATTTTGACCACCTAAATAACCCAAAATTGACCATATACTACTTCTATAGTACCTGATCTACAAATCAACTTCCATCACACATTCTCATAAACCAAGGCATAAGCCAAAAGTGAGATTAAAACTAACCTCTAGGCTTAACATACTTTATAGTGTGTGTCTTTATTTATTTGATCATTTTATTTTCTTCTTCTTTTTTGAGTGGTGATTTTATTCTTGTTTTATTTCCCCATTTTCTTACATGGTTCTCACTCGCCAGTAATGAAGAGACCTAGTAGAGCAAAACCCATTGCTCAAATCAAACTCTTCTACCTCCTTATCTATAGAGTACATCTCCAAGGTATAAGACTCACCTCATCCATTGGGAATCCCTAATTTTCCTTAGGTATTTTACCAAGGAGATATGGAATTTACCACTTTTCTAAACAATAATCTAGTTTCTCTCTAACACTACCTTAACACCTCCCCTTACCATGTCCCAGTTCCAATTCCACCTTAGGATGCTCATTATGGCATGCCATCCTAACTCATGAGCGGTATACCTATTTCTATGGTCACTACCCATCATTTAACTACCCAAGCAACTTTGTCTACTAACCCCTTTGATGCCATAGTTGAAAACCAACCTACCCAACCAGATGCTACCCTTATACATTTTTCCTCCACCAATTACTCCTCCACCTTAGGGACAACCCAACCATTAACCCATCACACTCCACTTGTTGTTAAAGCACTTACCATCAACAATAGCAACCTTCCCTCTATTAACCCCTACCTATTGGTTAATACCCCTTTTCCAATCTTAGGGGTGCCTATCCCTTCTACTTCACCACCTACTAGCATGAAGGTCACTACCTCTCCTTTCATTAATAACCTAACTACTATTCATGCCAAATCTACAAGGACTCCTCAGTAGGTACCCATTATATCCAATCTAGGATACATCCCTAACCCATAAGGGTATGTTCCCACTACTCTACCACCATCATCCACCTATCCCTACTTACCACCTACCCAACCTTTAGCATCCACATTCTAAAATGTGACAACCGCTAAATAATTACCAATATGTTACCCAATCTCAATTGTAATATCCACCTTACAATGCTCTTGGTCCAACACCTTAAATTAACCTAATGAATATGCTCATGGACAAGATGACAAAACTTAGGTCATCCATTTTAGGGGCTCATAACATCCTATCATATGATCAAATTTATAATTAATTTATTCATCCCTCTATCCCTATCAAACCTTACCCTCCTCAATGTGAGGTTCCAAAATTTACCAAATTTCAAAGCAAGGAGGAGCCCCAACAACATCTTAGGGATTTTAGGAATGAATGTTACATGATTGATTACAATGATTACCTTATCCTCTAAACCTTCCCCATCTCTTTATCTAGCCCAGTACTTGACTGGTATAGTGCCCTTATTAGGCATTCAATCTTTTCTTTCACCCAACTAGCTTAGGTCTTCTTAGATCAAATTTATATTAACATTTCCAATAAGGTATCTATCATCGATATTTATTCTATCATACAATTTGATGATGAGTCCATTACTAATTTCATTTCCAATTGGAAAAGCTTGATTAATCAGCTTTCATTTTCGTTGCCTTAACCTGAACTTATAGATATTTTTGCTCGAGCCAGTGCCAATCATATTTCTTGTAAATTACATGTCTAGAGATTTAGTTCTTTTGATGCATATTTTACCATGGCATGTCAGTTAAAAAATTGGTTCATTGATGATGGTAAATTGAAGTTAAAAAATAAAAACTCTACCTTCAAGACCAATGAAACCTCTTCCTCCAAACTAGGCAACCAAGCCAATACCAAAACCAAGAGTAAGGGAACTATAAATGTAGTTGTCCTTAAAATTGCCCCTCCACCCAATGTCAATCAAAAAATATCTCCCATTAACTCTAAATAAAAACACAAGGAACCTAAACTGAAGCAACCAAAAATAGTTCACTCCACTTGGAGAATCTTATGCCTTGGTTCTAGAGAAACTACTAAAAGCTAACCTCATACAACTTCCACCCATAAAACCTCCCCAATAGTTTAATTCTTCTCATCCAACAACTATTTGATATAATTATAATGACCTTTGTGCTTTTCATTAGGTAATTAGACATGACATTAGTTAATGTAATAATTTTAATAATGTTATTCAGATCCTTATCAACAAGGGGGAACTCATGTTGGATAATCCCAATGTCCCTTAAAATCAAGCTCTTAATATCTTTAGGAAGTCTTTTCCCATACATGCTCCTACCAAAACTAAGGACACATAAGATGAATGTTATCATGATAACCACATGGTTAATATGGTCCTTAACACACTTATCAATGGGGAACCTACCATCCAACCTACCTACTTCTCCCCCACTTCAGCCACTGAGGTGGTGGAGTCACTTTCCATTCCTTTGAAGGCCCAAACTAACGATTTTCCTTTCTCCTTGGTTTCACTCATAGAGGCTTTGGAATCATGAAACACCCTTTTTAATAACCTATCTAAACAAACAACCATTCCTAACCCACCATCTCTCCTAATCATAGGACAAACCATAACTATGGACATCATTCCTAGGGGATGACCATTTTCACAAAAACCCCTCATAGAGAAACCACCCAATCCAAAATTACATCCCTTACTTGAGGAAATAAGTGAGGCTACCAATCCTACTTCTCAACCCATACGTGTATCCTTGACACCCACTACCTGAGAGGCCAGACTAATATACAAATGTTTTTCTAAACTCGTTTAAAAATTAGGTATGGTCACAAAGTTAGACATAGATCAATCCACTTTTTGGTTCTAGTTAGGGCTTCTTTGCATGAAAAAACCTAAACCTTTTGCCATGCCCTTAACCAATCAATACATCATTTTTCCACCACCTTTTAAACCAATCAAAACCTCTTCCAACCCCTCATCTTCTCAGTCAACCAAAATAGTCACCTCTCTAATGATCACACCACCAACTAAACCTTCCAAAACTCTTATTGCCTTCTCTACATGAAGCTTGGTTTACCCATCCTTGAAATTGAAATTAACCTCATCCAATCCTATACCCAAACCTCAAACTAAACCAACTAAGGGGACAAAACCATTAAAGAGCCATATGGCTAAGATTATACCTCCCTCTACCTTGTGTTCTATCTTGGGGCCCCATCCCTCAATTTTACTTAAAAATCAAGCTCCATTTAACATATGTCACCCACCACCATTGGTTACACTAGCCCACCTACTATTTGATGCATCGATCCTTCCCAAATTACAAATATCTAGACTATCAGCCTCAAACACCATAACAACTAACATACCCAAACTAAAACCATTGACTATAAGCACCACCTTACCCAAACCCTCTCTCACCAAAACCATTGCTACCAACATGCCCATCTTCCTAGCTAAAACCACAACATCTAAACCTTCCCCACCTCTATAAGAATCCTACATGACCATTTTTCAAATATTATTGTAGACCTCCTACCTCACATTACCTCTTAAAAAACCTTTCAATCCTCTTGGTTCAAGTTCGGCTTGGTACAATGACCATCAAATCTATTCCTATCACAAAACACTCAAGTATGACACAGAGAATTTCAAAGCTCTCCAAGCCATTTTCCATTATCTCTATGATGAGGATGATATTTTATTAGATGAACTTCTATCATCTCCTCTACCAATACATCTAGTGACCATTTACTATCACATTCCTAATCCTCTACTCTCACCTCAAAGTGATGGATAATCTACCCAAACCCCTATCACACCTTTCCCCTATATCCATACCATTAATGTGGTCATATGATCACAACAAAAGGATAAAGGGAAGGCTAAAGTGTCCATTCCATGGAAATACCCCCAAATCATCCTAAACCAAACTCAATCTAAACCTCTACATCCTAAGTTAAACCTAAAGTTACCATCTTAGGCACCTCTAAGGCTAGCTCCTCTGAATCCATGGATAGAGTCATTCTTAATAAACTTAATTGAATTCCAACTAAGATGAGCCTCTATAAGCTCATTTCTACCTCACTCCACCATTGTCAATCCATGATAGAGGCTATGCAAGATATTAAGGTTAGATTAGGAGATTCCTGACCCACAGAGGCATTCACAGGTGCTCTTTAACTCTCCACCCTTGTTACTTCTAAGGACTTAGAGATTCCATATATCCACCTTAAGGATCTATATCCTCCTCTTTATTACTACCCACATCAAGCAAACCCATTTCAAATAGGTTATGGTCGATGGGGGAGCCAACATCAACATCAACTCTTCTCATGCCTATGACCAACTCAAATTACCAAACAATGTCATGTCCCAAACTTTAGCTATGCTTTAATCCTTTAATGAAGCCATGACCACTACCTTGGGAACCATTTTCCTCCACATTCATCTAGGACCATGCATGCTCCCTAAACTTTTCTTTGTCATTGAAGGTGAATTTTAGTATAATGTTCTATTAGAGAGACCTTGGATTTGTGATATGATTTTTGTACCTTCTACCATCTACCATTGTGTTAAATTCAAGCATGAAGGTTAGTTTATTACCATAAAAGTTTATCCAAGCCCTTTTTCAACATGCAACACAACCTACCAACTTAATGATGTCCTCTTATTTTTGATAAAACAACCCCAAGCACCCATCACCAAGTCATCAACCATAGAAAATGAATCCATTACTTCCACTTCCATAGAGGCATCTACTAATTAGTCTATTCCCATGGACCAAATACCCACCATTTATCCCTTAAAATTTACCTTTCAATGTCTTACCCTTGGAGAATACCATCTCCTTACTATTGATGCTTTCCTAACTCCCCAAGAGTATGGGAAACCCAACCACCAACAAAGATATGTCCCCAACATTGGATCTATTACTCAAATGGGTCCTCTGAGTTGTCAAACCCATTTTATCTATTGACCTCAACATTCTCTTACTTAGACAAATTGGACTTTGTCAAAATATATCTTCATAGGTGTGCCTAGAAAGGATTTGGCTTAGGATGATAAAATCATGGACCACACACATTAATCTTGATTAAGACCTAAAATCCTCACAAAAATCATGACCTTGGCTTCATTCTACCCAATAAGAATAAATCCATGAAACCTATTGCTACCATCATCAAATAAGAGACCCCTTCCTAACTTTTACCCCCTCTACCTAAGTGTGAGGATGAGGACATTATCCTTCCTAACTTTTTTCTTCATAAAAATGATTATCCTTGACCCCTTAACTTATCAAAATGAAGGGGCACTAGTATCCATCCCTTTAATCCATCTTGAACTAGTGGGAGAAGAATGTCCTACCATTACCACTATCTAGTGCCAGGATGATGATTCTATTCTCACCTACTTTGGTACACCTGACTCTTCCATCCACAAATACTTACCTTTGGAGACCTCAACCATGTTAAATTAATACACCATAGATATTGACATAATAAATTTGAGTAACCCTCATATTGTAAAACTGGGCCAATCTCTCACCCTAGAGGAACTTTAAGACTTCTCTACCTTCCTCCAAGACCATAGTATTGCATTCACCCGGTCATATACTGATATGCATAGTATTGACCCAACCATAACCACTCACAACATTGTAACCAATCATGATGTCAAGCCTATTAGATAAAAACTTCAATGAATTCGTCCTCACATATCCCTTCTTATTAAAGAAAAGATTTAATTCCTCCTCTCTATTGACTTCATTCAACCTATTGATTATCCCTAGTGGGTTTCAAACATCATTCCTATAAACAAAGCAATAGGGGGACTATGTATCTATTTAGAATTTATATGACCTCAACCTCACCTACCCAAAGGATGATTTTCCTCTACCTAACACTAACCAACTTGTTGATCTTATAATAGGCCACGAGATGTTATCTCTTATAAATAGATTCTTGGGTTATAATCAAATTTTGATTTCCCCTTAAGATCAACATAAAACTACCTTTATCACCCCATGGGGGGCTTACTATTATAGGTTCATGCCCTTCAGTATTAAAAATGCTTGTGTAACCTACCAACATGTTATGACCTACATCTTTCATGATTTTATCCACACAATCATTGAAGACTACATGGATGACCTCCTTGGTAAATCCAAACTTTGTAAGGACCACTTAGTCATTCTCAAGATTATCTTTGAGAGACTTATTCATTACCATGTCCACCTCAATCCAAAGAAATGTATTTTTGGGGTCTTTTCAGGTAAACTCCTTGGCTTCATCATTTCCCTTTTGAGAATTAAGGTTGATCTGACCAAGATCAAATCCATCCTTGAGATGCTACCTTTGACCAATCTTAAGCAACTTTGTAGTTTGTAAAGGAAGCTCCAATCCATTTACTGCTTCATTTTTTAGCTCTTTTATTGATGTCAACCATTCCATCACCTCTTGAAAAAGGATATCTCTTTGAAGTGGGATGTCAATTATCAAAAGGCATTTGATTCACTCAAATAGTACCTTCTATCTCCACTTATCCTCACACCCCTAGGTATAACATACCTTTCTACCTTTATATCTCTTTCACTAACAATTCCCTAGGGGTAATTCTTGCCCATCAAGATGAACAACACAAAGATCAAGCCATATATTACATAGGTTGTACCCTTGTAGACTATAAAAATTAGTATACACATACTAAGAAACTATTCTTGGTCCTAGTCTTTGTGGCCACCAAGCTTTATCATTACCTTCTTAACCAGAAATCTTTTTTCATAAACAATACTAATCCACTCAAGTATATGCACTCTAAGCCATACCGAAACTAGTGTATGGCCAAGTGGCTCATGATTTTAGCTAAGTTTGACCTTGAGTTCCTATAATGAAAGTCAATTAAGGGGCAATTCATTGCTAACTAGTTGGCCAACACACCCCTATCGAGTAACCAACCTCCTCTCAAATTTATAGATGAGTCCATCATAAACCTATCCCAAGCAAACTTCACCAATCATGTAATCATGTTCTTTGATGTCTCCAAATGTTAGCATGGTGGGGGAGTTAGTATCATCGTTATCCCCCTTACTAGTGAACCACTTTATCTTATAAACTTGACTTCTAGCTTCCCTAATGAATAATAATGTCCACTTTATCATCGTTTCCACTAGCTTCTAGCCTTTTTCATAGTGGAGTGTAAACCTTATTACTGAAATTAACCCCCACTCTTCATATAAACATCACTTTATCATCACTATAACTAAATATTTCACCAAATGGGTGGAGGCTATTCCTCTTATCTCAATAAAAGCTAAAAAGATTATCGAATTTATCACCCATTATATCATCTTCCACTTTGGTGTTCCTCATAAGATCATCATCAATAATGGCAAATCCTTCAAAAAATATTTCAAGTCCTTTGTGATGTATTTGGTATAAAACTTAATTTTTCATCACCCTATCATCCATAAGCAAATAGACAAGTAAAGGCCTCTAATAAAACCCTTTACAACATTCTTACCAAAATGGTCAATGCCTCAAGTCAGGATTGGAACTTGTACATCCTTTTTTCCTTATGGGTATATCATATTATCATCTAAACCCCTACAGGTGATACACCTTTTTCCCTCATGTTTGGATTGGAAGTTATGTTGTCTCTCGAGGTCCAAATATCCTCTCTTTGCATATCTTTGCATGAATTTATTTAAGAAGATTATTATCATTAAGAAAATTTAGCCCAACTTGATCTATTTGATGATCATCATTTGGCCACTCATTCCCATCACTATGTCTATTAGTAATGAATCAACCATGCTTATAATAAACACATAAAAGTGTGAGAATTCAATATTGGAGATCTCATCCTCAAGGAAAATCAACATGTAACTACTATAGAGAAAAGCAAAATGAGAACATTTGCTTTCAATTATCTTGGACCCTATATCATAACCCATAAGTATGGATCAAGAGCTTATCATTTGTCCTCTTTCAAAGGCAAATTAGAACCTAAGCCTCTCAATGCTTCACATCTACATCCTTTTTATTGTTAAAGAAGGATCACAATCACCATTATTCTAACTTGAGCTCATCCCCTACAACCACATTCATTTCCATCTTTTTATGGGAAATCAAATATAGATTAATCATATGATTATCCATCATAGTCATATCCTAATCTTGAACTATGGGTACCACAACTCTACCTATGGCATGATTCTCATGGTACTTCCCATCTCTTTGAGATCAATTCCTATGGTTGTTGTCACCTACACCTCTTTTCACCCACTGAACCTTCTTATACCTCTAATTTTGACTTCATAAAGGTAACCCCTTGAGCATTTATGATCAATTCTATGCCAATTAAAATTAGACAAAATTAAAAATAATATCAAAGTAACAACTAAATCACAGGTCATTCTTAACATTCACAAACTTCTCCCTTGAAGGATAGCTATTGAAAAGTCATCTAGAATTATAAAACATAAAGTCAACTTCTACCTAGAAGGATAGTTATAAAAAGAATTTTAACTAGGAACATAAACATAGACCACTCCATTAAAGGTTTGCTAAGTAAAGAACTTTTCAAAAGCTAGCAATTTCTTAGAGTCTTCTTGCATTGATTAACTTCCCCAACCTAAAGAAAAATCAAAATACTAAATGACCCATAAGCAAAAGAAAAATAAAAAATAACAAACAGGCCATTAAAAAAAATCAAAATCAATAAGAAGAACCACAATCATCTCTCCTAAAGATAACAATCTTAGAAATCCATAATTGGATCTCCGAAGTAGACTTCTAGCATTGATGAGTCTACACTTTATATATGAGCATAGACTTGCTTATACTATCCTCTTAGAAGCCTACCAAATGTTTATGATAGTCTTAAAAAATGTTCTAGTTCTACCCACCCTCCCTCCATATATCATATGCACATGATAACAATCTTAATTAATGCAATGTGATCAAGAAACCTACTTACCAACCAAAGCACACTAATGCAAAGCATTTGAAAGAATTATTTCCACTAAGCTGATCTGACTCTAGGTTTCATTTTTGTCCTTATCAATGAAGAGGAATCATGTTTCATTTCTTATCTTTTATTAGTTCATATAGACATAACTCTCATGAACCCTCTTACCACTCTGAACATTTAATTTGTTATCTACTTACTTTATGCAGCATATCCACATTTTATCTCCATGATCATAAACAACAAATATCAAATAAAAAACACAACATTATGAGCTATGTCCATGGACCACATCACCTACCTATCTATGATCAAAACACCATGAAAGCACATCATATCAAATCATGTAATAAACATAATCCTATCCATCTACCATCAAAACATCATGTCAACATATATTCATCCTGAGCATAACTAAAATCAATGATCAAAACATCAAGAACCATATCATATACTGATTTATCCATTTACCATAACATTAACATAATTCATCTTATAACATCAAATCATACACAACATATCAACATAACCATCAACAATGCCATTATGATTAAATTATCACATAACATATATCCGTCAATAGCACATCCCATCATGTGCATGAATAAAATCAAAACATCATAACTATCTTTTTAGCATCACATACCTAGACTACTGAGTCAAACATCTCATAAAGCATATGCAGGAAACCATATACCATAGACCATAAACATAAACATGAATAACCACATTAAACATGTAAACCATGAACCATAAACATACATCATATATAACATCATAAACCATGCACCGTACATCATATACAATGTGTCATCATAAATAATACATGTAACAATATATAACCTCTCTCAAAACATGTACATCTCGCTACATCGATGCGTAGGTTAGAATTAAAACACTATATATCCATATCTATTAAAATGAATACATCAAGCCCATAGAGTACTGGTAACACTACCACCTACCCCTACACTCCCATTTGGTGGTGCCCCCCTAATATCCCTACCTATCATATTATGGAGACCAACTATCCCTAGGTAACTATAGATGACCCACTAGCTAAACTAGCTCTGTACTCCCCATATCTCATCACTTATCAAAACTAATATAGCACCATCATATCATAATACCTAAGCTCCTTAATGGTGGCTAAATATTGGAGCCTCATAACTATGTTTGGTGGTCTTTTAGGCACTAGTGTTAGTCCCCCTCCTATTTCTACCCTATATCTAAGAGTATCTCTCTCCTGTGTGATTGCCCTAAGAGATGCTTATGCCTAATCTTACTTTGTTATGAAAGTCACCACCTAACCTTGTAGCACAACAATATAACCCTAAAATATGGCCACCTATCTCTATATTACATGTACCTAGGCCTATACTACATCAAGTTCTGCTACCACCTAGCCATCACCCTAAACTTGTTCCCCTACTAGGTCTACATCCATGGCTTGTCAACCCCATCACCCCATCTAAAGTTAACTTCCACATGCCTACCCTAGAACTAGACTACATATCCATTAAAAACCCTCATGTCATCATTGGAAGCTCTAATTGGTAGCTCCTCATAATCAAACACAACATCTTATGTTTGTGGCTCAGGTGACATAAACTTAGCCTCTTCCCTTTAATACCTTAGAAAGTTAGGCAAAATCCACTATGCCAAACCAAAATACCTCCTCATGCTATCATAAGGGATGAGCTCATCCTCACCTTCCCATCTCCCATATATCCACCACCAGATCCAAATCCCTATGGTGTGATATCTCAATCATGTCTACTGAGACCACCCAACATATGTTATTCATATAATATCTCCAACCACCAAACCCTCTAATGCATCCTAAAACCACTCAATATATCTAGCTCTTCCACTTGCCCCTATCATGGTGCCACCTTTCATTTAATGAAGGAATCCCATTATGTAATTAATTAGTAGATAACCCTCCATTGGTAGCCCTAAGGGTCTTATCACCTAAATATGCTCAAATACCCAATAGTGAAGTATGAAGCCAACACTAATCTTGTACCACTTATGTGATTAAAATCTCAAGAGCTCCTGGTATACATGCACTAGTACACACTGGGGCCCATCCAAATATGGTCCTTCTTAGTAACATCTCAACTAAAACACCAAGTAACAAATGTGTAAACTACCCTCTAACTAAATCAAGTATCACAAAAAACTCATTAAGGCCATCATCATCATCATGAGTAAGCATTTATCATCATGAAAACTTTGGTATAATGAACCATAACTAAATCCACTTGTGTGAAACTATGCATGAACCTGATCTATACCATATACCAACTCCATGAATATTCTATCTCATCACTCTTTATATGGTAGACTGGATCTCATCAAATTGGTAGTCATGTGATCTTATGTACATCCTCTGGAAGGATGGGGATCTCTCCAATTAGTAGCCAAAAATTGTTTATCATGGGATCCCATCTATTGATGAGTGTGATGATCATCATAGTATTTTGGGGAAAGTGTTGATAGTGTTGTATCACACCTAATCTAACAACCTACATATACTCCACTCATTAGTATCCATGGTGTCCTAAAACTCTAAAAAGAGTGTGGGAACCTGATCCTTCAAATGAATCTACTCATGATCCTACAAGTGTAACATACATCAAAAATGCATACTTAGTCTTCCACCTAAATCTAATTACTAAATTACACATTTCCATTCACCCATTGTGATTCACCCCATTACATTTACCCTCCATACATTTTTCCCACACAAAATTATGCCTCTATTCAACCCTCCCCCCTCATATCCTTCTTTGTCAAAACCACACCTATACTCCCAACACTTATCACAAACTCATCAGCTAAAATGATAATTGAATCAATAAATAACTATCCTTAAAAATCTGTCCTCATCAACTACCATTTATAATCTTAAAACCTTTACAATAAACACTTTTAAATTAAATTCTACCCCTTTTTACCCCCATTGACCACCAACAGTTCCTTTAGAACCCATTTTTCTCCTTGGTCCTAATCATTTTCAATTGAGGTGAGCTAGTACCAATCCTTATCTATGCCTAACGGTGGAAGGACTCTAACACGTGACCTCTATACAAACCCAAAATACCTATGAATATGCCTAATTCCATTTTTACAATCTTTTATACCCAATAATAAACTTATGTACCTATATTTATCTAATTTCTCTACCAATTTACCTACTTTAAGCAAACCCTAGACCTAGGGCAACAAAATCAAAATTCTAAAATAAACTCATTTCTATTTCCTACCACTAGATGTTATTAAAAACATAAACTCACCTAGCTATCATTTCAAAGTAACACCTACCTCATTTTGTGATCATTGGTATGGTCAAAGGCCTTGTCCCACTACTTAGTCACATCTTTATCCACCCTCCATCAATTTGATCCTCACTCAGATAAAAAAATTAATCCCAACCTTCCACCTCAGCAACACCAACATGCAAACTACCAAAATTCACTATTCACCTAGAGAAAAACACCAAAAGTCAAATGGTGGAAAATAATTCACCTTTTTACTTTTAACCTTTCATATTTTTAGGGTTTTACCTTGACCATCATCAATCAGGGTGACCAGTTCTAGTCGACCCATGGGGTAGCCCCCAACCATTAATGGTCAGGGTGACCTTTCCCTTTTTAAACTTTTTAAGCATCCCACTAAGGTGCTCAACCATTTATCTACCTAGATGGGAAGATCTACATTTGTCTTGAAGTTTTTATTAGATATTATGTCCATAGAACTATGTAGGTAGTGTTCACTTACCTAATGCACATGGAGTCAACTCAACCACCCCCTCCAACAGACCCCTCACCTTTGGCCATGTTCACCTAAATCATGGTCATCTTTAACCCATTCTATTCACATATTTTGTACCAACCATGCTTAGTCCTTTTGACCATATAGACCAACCTTGCCTTATTGAATATTCATTTTTACACCACCTAGTGTATAACTAGATCATTTATGTCTTTTTGGGATCACTTCCTACCTTAGATACCCATGACACCTGACCCATTGGTGTTTTCATTGAGAGCACTTCATATCTTGGATACCCATGGAAATACTTAATCCAACCTAAGAGACTAACAATTATTTCCAACCACCATGACTAAATGTCGTCACATGATACATTGGTCACTTATCTTCTTAACACTGACCCTTAATTTTACCAACATTAGTAATGTTAGTCTTTATGTGATCATGACTATAACACTTAGTCATATTTTATGCATGTCTTTACGTTTCAAATGACCAACCATTCTTTTTTTCACCTATCTCATAATCCACCATCTACCCATTATCAAACCCTAACCTAATTATGTTTTACCTCATCAACTCTTAGTTTAAGGGGGAATACTTCCTCCCATACTAGGGGAAATGAGACCTTTAACTATCATCATTTTTTTTTGTTTTTCAACTCATTGATTCAAGCCACATAGCAAAAAGTGGAAAATGTAGACACCAAAAATACACACACTATGATTTCTAAGGTTGTAATCCTTTTTACCATCTTAGGACCCCTCTTGGGAGCATCCACCTTCCAACCCCTAGCCAAACACAACTTGTAGTTATTTTGACTTAACTAACATATTATAAGCTACCTTTTACCTTTAACCATGATTGATAATGATTAAGTTGATCAGTGATGGTCACCCTGACTAATGATGATCAGGTTACACTACCTGGAATTTTAACATGCAAGCCACCACATGGATTTTCTAAATATAGCTTGTCTAAATCTTGTTGTGAGCCTTTTCATGAATGATTTATATTTAGATCACCTAGTTACACCTTCACTTCCACCTCTTATTTGTGCCTATAAGAGAGAGAGGATTTGGAGGCCAAATCCATCTACAATTGATATCAAGAGATTTGTGTATCCAAAATCTATTCTTGTAGGTCAATCATCTTTAAGCACTTCAACAATCTAGTATCCATACCAAGGAGCCATCTTAGCACCATCTCTCTAAATATTGTTACTCTATCAGAATGATGGCCAACTTATACAATAAGCAATCCATCTCAACCATCCACCTAACTGACTTCTAGTAAAACAAATGTTTATCTTATAGTATTCACTTATTATATTTTCATTTCAAGATCAGTCTAGCCCTTACTCACCTCTCAAAAATTACCTTCTAAATAGCATCAATTAGAAACACCAACCTAGTTCTACTAACAAGAAACTTGTGATGATTACTTAACTGATGATGGTTAGTCTCAACTGGTGATGGTTAGACAACCAAGAATGGTTCCTCTAATTGATGATGGTCACCTTAACCACCGAGGTTCATTGTTAGGAAAATTTCCAGCAAGCTCCTTTCACCTACCTACACCCAACAAAGTCAAGTTTTCTATGTCCTTGCCTATTCACAGACCCCTACCTAATTTAGTGGAATAGACCCCAACTATGTAGCATAAGTATTAACCTACCTTTTTTATATTTATTTTTACAACATATATTTCTTTAACAAGCACTTTTGTATATTCAGTTTTAGTAATCTTCTTTAATTGATGAAAATACTTTCTACTCTATTTTATAAACTTAATTATTTAAAACATGTGGACTGATAGCCCCTAAGGAATCTCTTTCTTCTAGGATCTAGCTATCACTAGGAAATCCACCTATCTATCTAACAAACAAGTTTGCTTTAGTGCCTTCTTATATATAGGTCTTCCTCCTAAGCTAAAGAGGAGCTCTTCATAATCTTATGATTCAACACATGCACAAATAAGAACTTAAAGTGAAAATTTACATAAAACAAGTATTTCATCTTATATCATTCCTAACTTTTGCATTTTTTCTCTTTATCATAGGGTAGAAATGATGCACACACCTCTAGTTTCTTAATAACCTCATAGGAGTATGTGTATGGATCATGATGACTAGTCCTTATCACTTTGTTAGATACCATGAACCCTCTAGCTAACTTATCCTTGAGATGCTTATGACTATCAATTAGCCTTTTATGGACCCCACCCCTCCCTTAGTAAATCCTAGTTTATATCCCATTCCAAATCCTACTGTAACTGAGTCTCTTCTTTTTTTGATCTTATTACTCCTTCAATCAATCCTTGTCCAGTCTCTCCACTAACCCGACCTTATTTTAGTGATGGTTTGTTACCTTTACCATAGTTGGATCCTTCACCCAAAAAATGGGTTGATCAACCTTATTGTGATATTTATAAAGTTATCAATCACTTGACTATAGATTATTCCCTATACCAAGCTCCCTCATCTTCTATTTCACCTCTTCTTGTGAGTACACCTACCAATACTAATCATAAGTGTATATATTGCTTCTAAAATATAGATAACCATTCATCCACACATTATTATAAGTTATGACAGTATATCGACACCATACATCCCACTACTCTTCAACCCTCATATAAGGCTATAACTTTGATGAAAGTATTACCTAAGTATCTTCATAATTATAGATAGGTATATTATCTTTGGTACTAATGTGGCACACATCACACTGATCATTATTGCATCCTTCAGCATCATCTCAAGGAATACCTCATAACCATTCCTTCACCTTCTACCCTTCCTCTTATAGGTCATTCTAATAATAAGGCTCCCCCTTCTTCCCCCATGGTTCTACCTCTTGTGGTTCCATCTTCTCTTGTGGTCATTTCTCCACCTATTATTTCCCTACCCATGAATTCCTCACTCATGGAACTTTCATCACCCATAGATCCTTCTCTGCCTATGAGTCACTCATCGATGGAAACTTACCTATTGGTGACCCCTTAATCTCATTTAAAACCACTCCCATGAATTCACATAAGCATCCCTTCTAAAATATCCCTCATAAAACACATTCCTTCAAGCATTCCTACCTTTTTCATCAAGGAGATTTGATGTGAAGTATTTTCTCAACTTTCACTGAAGATCGATGAGACTTTAGCTATAGTTTGAGTTTAAATTCATAGATACTTATCAGATGTTATGGATTATTTGTGTGGATAGATATATTAATACTTATTAAAACATGCATGGTGTTCTTACATTTTCATTTGGATTGGATGTGTACTCCAACTTTACATTAATCTATTTTTATATCATTTAACATTGTGTCAAATTCTTATCTATCTTACATGGTGACTTTGGTTTTGCACTTTATATTTTTTTTATGATGTCATTATGTTCTCTTATGGATTCTTTTTCACAATTTCTTTCTCTCTCTTCTTGAGTTCATTTCCTTATGACTCCCTTTTCTTTTTCATGATTATTTGTTATATTATCTCTATACACATGGATAATTGTTATTGTGACTTGGTTTTACATACCATGCTCCCTTTACTCATTACTTATTTACCATTTGATTAGTTAACCAAAAAATCATCTCATTATAATCTCCATTTACTGGTCCACTTTGGATCTCCCTTTCTTCACCTTTATTCCCTTTCACAAACTAAGCATACACATGGTTGAGACTTGAGATAACATGCTAGTTCATCATTAAGCCTAAGTGTTATAGTATGTCTTGTCTTTGTATACTTAGATTCCTTTAGCCTAATCCTAAAGTTAATTCATTTTTATAACTTTATCTCTCATGATTGGTCATTCCAAGTCCATATGTTGGAGAAATCTTAAAATCCATAAAACTAGGCAAAATCTAAGTCATTTAACAAAAGGCAATGATCTAAAAGGCAACATTAAAAAATTCTCAAAAGTCAAATCACACCAAAAAACATGATTCTAATAACATATCCAAATTTTAATCAAATCTCAAACTCCATAGTTGGAATAACAATATATCTGAGGTCCATTGGGGTGTAGTAGGCTAGTAGATTAGAAAATGAGAATTAAAAAATCTTTTAGTGCTACCTACTTTATCATGCAAGTACCTAATCTTCGCATTAGATTGATGGATCTATAAGGGGTCCTGAGGAATAGGGAACATTTTGTGGGAAGGCAGGTCCATTTTACTTTTACTTTTCAAAACTTACAGCATGAGTTAAGCTTAGTATTGCACTTATTTTCCTACACAACTTTGAGTCTATAGCAAATATATGTCCTCTGTATATTGATGGTCACCAGTCACTTAGTGTCTTCTCATGTCTTTAGTGTGCCTTATGTCTCCTAAGGTCTTATCATAAGATATATATGTTATTCTTCTTACATTACCTCTTTTACTCTGTACAAACCTAATACATTCCCTTGAGAAATGTTGATTTGTTCACTTATCACTCCCCTAGGGATTCCATTTGAGTTATATTGCAAGACCATGATAGATCCTAGTCTTCTTCACAAATTACCAAATTTTTCATATTAACATTACAAACACCCCCCTTTACCATATTTTAACATTCTTTCCACCTTATTTGTGTTCCCTTTGTGAGTTGTAGCATAAGACCATGGATAGAACATGGCCTTCCTAAAAAAAAATTCCAATATCCAAGTCACAACAAAATTACATGTGTCAAATATGTGATTGATTATGAGTTACACATTATTTACATTCTTCCCATATTTATTTAGTATTTTTCATGCTTAATTAAATAATATTTCATATTTTATCTTCTTATTTTTTGATTACATGTAAGAATCCAACCATTTTACTTAAGTTTTTCATACTTCTCAACTTTAAATAGTGTGATTAAAGCTAAGACCATTTTGCCAATTTTGTTTCTCTTTTATACTTCCCAATGTGATTTAGCATGATTGATTGAATTAATTTATTTGTTTTTATACCATTAGTTTTCCACTCGCTTTCCATTTTATTACATTATATTCATACTTCCCAACATGATTTAGTGTGATTTTACTTGTTTTAATTTGGTACTACTCTTTCTCATGGTTTAAAAACAATTTTTCCCTCTTGTTTACCATTCTTTGTCTTCTTATATCTAATCATCTATTTGTTATTACACATTTCCCAATGTGAAATAGTGTTTAGTATATTTGTTTTTGATTAATTATACTTAGCCTAGTCTTTTTCACATGTTTATTTTTAACCATGCATGTATCCTACATAATGCTATAAAATAAAGCATAACACATATATTTCCTCTATAATATACAATAAAATAAAAATACATGTGCAGGAAATAAATATTTACATGAATCCACAACCACAACCATAGTATAAAACATAACATCAACATCTAAATATCAAAATATAAAATATCTATATATATCATGTGTTTTTGATACAAAATACAAAAATACATCACTCTAATTCTAAGGTTGTGCTCTATCATGTTTATCTCATGGCGTAGCCACACTACCCATAGATGCCTTAGATAGTCCCATATAAATAGTATGTTTTAATGAGGATTTCCATGATCTCAATCCTACTACCTATCCTTGTAGGTTGGCCACCTCGGCATGTACATATCCTAGATGAATATTGGTAGCCAAATGTGTAGCTCTCTCTTGAGAAAAGGCCTACCATGCCTATGATTATCTTTCTCCCACCCATATAAATGGTTTCACCCCATATTTTCATGCCTTTAGCTACCTCAAAACCTCTCATGCTAGTCTAAATGAGCTTGTTTGAGTTGGGGTAGATGCTACCATAGGATCATCCAATGTGGTAAGGTCATATGGAACTAACACCCCATCCATAATATCATAGAATGCTCCCATCACCATGGATGCCCATCTGGTCTCCTCCTCATCCATAAGATATATAAAATTAAAACTATATATATATATATATATATATATATATCTCAAAATCTATCTATCTACAATCACTTAAATCTTATACAACTAGTATTCTATATAAAAGACTAAAATAAATTATAACCATTTATTACCTATCTTAGAGCCACCAATCACTATCTCCCCATTTATTCATCATCAAGTATGATCTCTCCATTAGATCATCCCTTGAGTATGTCATTTATGGGATGCCTCCCAATTAAAGCAAATCTTGGGGTCACCACCCATGCACATCTCAAGCCTCACCTTAGTGGTGCCTCTATAGACTAGATCTACCTTGAGCCAATTGATGGGTCATCTTGAATGACCACCCTTTATGATCTCTCTCACTATTGGCATCTTTATTGGTGGTGTGACCTAGGTGGTCACCATTACTTCTACTATGGTGTTAGTTTTGGTTCCTTTGGCATACATACATCCATATTCATGCCCTCTCTAGCTACCATCTATCATGTTTGACTAGTCCATGGTCTCACACATTATAGTCTGATCTCCAATATCAAGATTAGTTTTCCTTCTCCTCTCTCCCTAGGCTCTCTCCCATGCCAAACACAAAATTTATGCACCACTATAGGAACCACTAGGTGAAGGAGTCTGAACTATCTTAGAAAGTGTGTCAATAGATGTGGCTCTACCCACCAAGTGTAGTGTCTCATGATCCACACTAACCCTAGCACCATTATCACCTAACTCAGCTAAACATTTTTAATGTGTGCATAAGTATACCATGTGATCTCTCCTCATGTGATCATATGTATCACTAGCATGTGGGGAATGATCCATGCCACCTAATCCTATCTCCATCTCAAAACCCAAGGCAATCAATCATCGATCACATGAGGTAACCTAGCTAGATAATACATTAGAAACCTCTCATATATCTAGGCATTCAAAAATACCACTAACCCCATAGTCTTCATCCCTCTAGAAAATATCCCATACATATCATATATGAGTTAAACCTAGATGATAAAACATAAGTCATAGAGTTACCCTTACTCTAATATCAACTATCACAAATCTATCACATACATCGATACCTTGTCATCTAACTTGTGACATAATAATTTTGCTATCATAAGTCATATCATATCCTTCTAAATATATAGAATATATGTAACATAAACATTAAATAGACTCACCCTTAGTCTTGGGTAAATCATATCTGAGTAAGTTTCCCATAGGGCTAATTCTCTCCTATCCTCCTGATCATCTGGTATCCCTATGTTCACCAATGTCCCCTATAAGAAGTCCAAGAAATTTATGGACATCCTCTAAAGTGATACCAACCTCTATGGTATCCATATATACCACCCATCTAAATGTGTTTGTCAAGTGTTCCTAGGCTCCCAAGAACATGACCACTAGATCAACATTCAATGGGACCCACCACATCTCCATGATATTTCCCAAGCCTAGCACAACCAATCTAGCTCTATCTACCTCCATCAGGTTCTCCAATAGATTTGGTAGCAATAATACATCCACCAATCACCAGAATCTCTAGTGCCCCTACAAAAATAAAATAACAAAAGATGTATTAGACCTTCATGTCACTTATATTCAAAATGAATTATTTTAAATTTTAACAAACATCACATAATTTTCTTTAATTTATTTATTTCTTACCAATTTGACCATTTTATCTTATTTGGCCATTTTAGTACTCAATCAAGTACCCTACACCTTAAAAGTACTATATTGTCCACTTAGTAACTAAGTTGACCCTATAGTACTAGGTCAACCACTTAGACTTAAAATAAGTTGGCCATTTCATTTCCCCCCCCATAGTATTAAGTCAACCTTTTGACTTAACAAACTAAGTTGGCCAAGGGGTACTGTGTCAACCCTCTTATCCAACTAAGTTGGTAAAGGGGTACTATGTTGACCCTCTTCTCCAACCAACTAAGTCAGCATAAACCTAATAGGTGGGCCATTTTAAAACCTTATTTTCTACTTACTAGGTCAACTAGGTTGACCTAGTTCTTTCAATATGCCAACTCTTTAACCATTTATAATAAATGCCTTCAACATTTATTACTTTGATCCCTTTCAACCTAGTTCCTCATTTGAACTATAGTATCCCTAACAACTTCCTAGACTTAATTTTGGTATCTAGAATTGATATAATTAAAAAAAATCTATACAATACTCAATTTTAAATAAAATACTCAAAATTTTTAAAATTCTCAATTGCTTACCTATGTTACACTCACTATAGTCAATAAGTGTCCTCCTCATCTCAACTATTTTCTCCTCACCATCTTGGCTCTTTCTAATTTTGCTAGGTCTTCCAAAGCTCTATTTTTCTCTCAAAATAGTCAAACAATAAAAAATTAATTCTTTTTCACTCTATTTAAAGTTAATATTCACAATTATTTACCCTTGGAATATTTACCATCAGATTCCTTATTTTGATCATATCATTTTTTTTACTAACTCATTTTTTGAACTTTAAAAACTTATCAAATATTGATGTTTTAGAGAATATTTTCTACTATTATATGCCGATATTATTAAAAACTTGACTTTTCACTCTTTTTGCACTAATCTCTATAGGTTTGCCTAATGTTCCTCACATTGGATGACTTTACATATCTCGCATCTCCTTATTTATCTATAGCACTAAGTTAAGTAAAGGTATGCATTTTTTTAATCTATCCTTTCATTTATCTTATTTTCTCCTTACTACACTTTATTTAGCATCAGTGTTATGTGTTGTCATGCTCTATTCCCAAACACCATCCCATGTTACACTTACATGACACATGATGAGAATCAAGTGGGGCATATCTATAAAAATAATATTTTAAAACTTTTATCAATTATCGATGATCTCTATCCTATAAGAACTCATCAAGTCTCAATATTTTTTAGTACATGCCTTAAGGGGTGCACCAGGAAAGGAGTGGGTAGACCACTAGTGATTTTTAGGATTGTTATCCCTTTTAACACATGTTATCTACACACCTATCTCCTAAAAACCATTCCCCTAATATTGTCCTTCTCTCTTGAACACTTTTCCAATCATTTACCACCTTCAGTACCCCTTTTCCTAACCTAAAAACTCTTTTGATAGTTTACATGATTAGCTTGACTAGGTCAACCTTATAGTCTAATTAGAAAAACTTATTTAAGGTCTAGGTCAACTTTTGGCTGACCTAGCTTATAACCTAGTGATTTTTTATCAATAATGATAATAGGTTAACTGGGTCAACCCTTTTGACTTGAACTTTCAAAAGGGTTTAGGGTTAAATACAACTATATATACAAAATCATTTTGTCATTATTTAGAGAATAATAAGTAAGATATATTACTCATCTTCTTAACCACCATTCTACTTGAGGAGCAAGATTATGGTTTCATACTTTATTTAGAGATATGGATCTTGTCTTGTGGAGAAGTCTTTTGGATGCATTGATAGGTTACGTAGCCTAGAGCAGATTTATCCTTGTCATCCTTACATACCACAACAACCTTTTATGAAACACCTTGGACAAGGGAGAGATTGAGGCTCAGTGGGTTCATATTAAAAGGTAAGTATTCCTAACTTTGTTTTTCCTTTGTAAGATTATATAGATATGCATTTACACTTATCTTCCATGCATTAATATTCCATATACATTGACATGAGTATATGTCTTCTATGCATGCTTATTTTTTTTATTTATTACCCTCACTTTGTCTCAAAAGATTTGGTGCGCACTAGATTAGATTTTTTCTTTACTTATTATTAGTTTATTTAATATGAAAATATAAGACTTAGTTCAATTTATTGCATAATTTTTCTAAACTAGAGGCTTTGGAACCCTCTGTAGTGATCTTATTATGGTAAGAGATCCCTTAATTGGGTCTAGTGGATCCATATTGGTCATGAACCTAATTATATAATGTATCCCCAATCGAAAGTGTAAGTAGGATCTATATTCTCCAAGCTAGGATTGATTTGTAGATCTTATGCATTTTTAATTGCATACACTTTCTAGAAGCATTGAAGGACTATATAGAGTTCACAGTAATTAGGCACCATTGCCTAGCTAAAATATGCCTTAAGAAAGATAATATATCTATATGACTGAAGTTACCATGGTTTATCTATGCAATACTTTGAGAGGATTGTGAAAATAATTCTAAATGTAATGACTGTACACACCCAAGTTTTTCACAATACAACATTTCATGAAAAAAATTATGATTATGCAATGATCTCTACTAAAACATTCCCAAACTTGGTCCTTTTCCTCTTTCTATTATTTTTCCTCTTTTCTAGGTTTTGCAAACTTCAACTTTTCATTTATGAATTTCTATCCCTTCAATTTCAAAAACCTATATACCATGGTGAAATGACTGTGATAGTTTGTGCATCCATTTTGGAGGTCTAAATTTTTTTTGGTAGTTCTAAAAACTACTCAAGTTGTTGTATAACCTTCATAGTGGTTATGAAATTATCACTTATATAGAGTGGTGTTTTTATCATCATAGATACACTTTGTTGTACCCAAAAAATGTCACTCATTTTTGGGACAACATTTAAGCTATTTTGGTCTTGAAAGACAAAATTATCTCTTCCCATTTCAAAAAATTGTTCTAAACTTTCAAAATTTTGAATTATTAAAGATTTTTAAGTCAAAGGACTAACGGGTTCAGTGGGTTCAAGGGTTCAATGTCATCAAAAAGAATTAAGCACTTTTTTCAAGGTTCAAATTTTAACCACTTTAGGTTCAACAGGTTCAAAGGTTCAACAGGTTTAATGACAGTAGGTTTAACATGATTTGTTTCAAAGAGCTTGGTTCAATTGGTCAATATAAACAAAGGAATGAACTATTGAACCATTGAACCAAAGTTGGTTCAATCAGTCGGTTTAAGCAACAAGTGTAAAGGAGTGCCCCAAAAGATGAAGAGATAAGTGCCCTTGTAGAGGGAATTTCCATGGCAAAAGTGACTAAGGTAACAAAAGCCAAAAAAAAAAGCCCATCAGAGCCTAACGAATGCTGCCAAGTGTCATCTACTAAGCCCCATTTTACTTTATTTTTAAGAGCTGTGGAAGTTGCCACATGTCAATTGTTAAAACCAGTGGAAAGCGACCAAACAATAGAGGATCAAATTGAACCAAGGACCTGATTCAATAGATAGGAAAGGAGGAATGATGAAGAAGAACCAAAAATATTCATGCATAAGATATGTTTATATAAGTAGATCGCCAGGTGGACATTGAAGGATATAAACATTCAATGGCATGACCCATTTCTCTACATTGAGAAAAGCAAATGGGCAAATATGCCCGATTCTAGCATATCTTCTTGATATAATTTAATGCAACATGATGTGTTACTACTCCCAAGTCTTTCTTGGAGGGATATATATTGGAATCTCTCTTATTGTTTTAGGGAGATCTCTCTTAGTTACCAAAAACAAAACTCTATCCAAATTGAAAGGCATTACTAAGACTTTGAGCTCAGATTGTTCATCATATTTATTTGTTTGAATCAAAAAGCAAGTTACTTTCAGACTTTGTGATGTTATAGCTTGTATCATTCTAGGAGATTATTCTTATGTTTATTTCCTAAATGTATTCTTGTTTATACAATTTAAAAAGTAGAACTAGTGGAGGTGATAAAGGTGTCCTAAAGCCAGTTACTTTTAGAATTTATGCTATCATAATTGCCTTTGGTATGTGTTTATTTTCTATTTCTATGTAGAGAACCTTGGGATGATTTTGTGCCCTCATTTTTCTTCGTATTTCACTCTTTGGTAGTTGAGGTGGAGACTTTGTGCTACATTTCATCCTGTTGTGTTATTGTGCCCTGTTACATTTGTCATCACCAGAAAGATTCCTTTTGTCTACTGAACAACACTTCTGAAAGAAGAGGAGTGTCTTCTATCATTTCATCAAGATTTATCCTTTGATTCATGCACATCATCTCTAAAAAAAGAGAGATGGATGGTTTATCCTACCCTTGAGGGTTATTTTCTATTTATATATATATATATATATATATATATATATATAATATAGTTCTTGCATATCTACAAGGAACCTCCCCTTGATGAGAGGAGAGATTAGTCCCCTTTTGATGTGGTAAACCTACACATTTTGCCAACCAATCTTCTTGATGTGGTTGATCAGACCTATTTTGTTTATCAGTACACTGATTGACAAAATATTCACCCAACAGCTTTTAGAAACTCTGTTGGGGATGTTATGTGCATTCTGAAGCCTTAAGTTTTAGATTGAATTAGTCCCTACCCTTATCCATTACAGAATCTAGATACTCTATTCTGTGTCTTACCTATTATCATTATAACCTTACCATCCACCTCCACACCAACTGGGAAAAAATGTGTAGTTTAAAGCCTCAAGATTTAAGCTGAAGCAAGGTCAATTCTTTTCCATTTTTATTTCACAACCTGACAGATTCAAGGTATATACGAAGCTAAAGGGATAAAGGTATTATCAACCCTATATTCAAATTGGTACAACAAAGTAATTTTGATTTGTCTCGTTCACCATCTCATCTCCAACAAATTAAGAGCTTTCCTCCTACTAAAGCTAGGTATCCATTACCAAGTGAAGCATCCACTTCTACTGTTAATAAAGCTTTGCCAATAATTACCCCTCTAAAATTTGTTATTCCTCCTTTTCATAGTCATACAATGGCAGTTCAAGGCCCTTAGGGTAATTCTTTTGGTCCTCTTAATCTTACTCCACCTCTACATGAGCTCCCACGTAGCTTAAGAAAGATTTTCCCTAAGTTCTATGGTGATGGGAAAGTTCACCCCAATGAACACATTGTAGCCTTTAGCATAGCCTGTGGTGTAATTGGAGTCGAATTTGAGGACATGGTAGTCAGGCTATTTATAGAAAAATTACAAGGTGTTGTTGTAGATTGGTTTTACCATCTACAAGCTCAGTTAGTAACTGACTGAAACACCCTCAAAGCTAAGTTTGAAGCCAAATTCAAGCCTACTATTGATGCACATGCCCTTCTATCTCAGCTTACATAGATGAAGAAAGAGCCTCATTAACCAATGAGGGACTTCATAGCCAAGTTTGACAAACTAAGAAATAGGATTCTTGTAATTGCTCGACCTACAGCTAAGAATCTCAAATGTTTCTTCATTAATTCTTAGTTACTTGAAGTGAGTTTCCTTTTGAGACGTGCTAGTCAGATAGACCTTGCTGTAGCTCAAGATTTGGCCACTGAGGTAGAAGATGATCTCATCTTGGTAGGGAAGATAAGGAGATATCCTAATAGAAATAGAAAATCATCATCTTTTGAATATCCATCTACAGGCACCACTAATCCAATGGTGTAGAAGTTGGCAAAATAGTTACTTGTTCTTAAAAAGCAAATAGTGCAAGGAATGTCTTCTGCTCCTTCGTACAGAGATATACCAAGGAGGACATTTCAAAATTAGTTGTATTAGGGCAATGCTGCTAGGAATTAAGGGTAGCTAAATTGTCTTCCACCCCCACAAGGTAAACATGTTATTGAAGCACCCCCAGCCAATTCAGTAGTGGAATATGTTGAAGCAGAATCAGATTTCTCTTTCTAGCCTGAATTGAGTCAAGAAAATGATGTTAATCTCCTTGTATAAAACCAAGAAGAATTAGTTGGTGACTCCAACATTGGTTTCTTCAACTACTAGGATGAACCTAGAAGTAAAAGAGAATCTTTTGATGGATCATACATAGTGTTTACTAGGTCTAAGAACAAATCATCCCAACAAGCTGATAAATGGAAAATAGAAGAGTAACCTCAACTAGAAATTTCAATTGCTAAACATGGAACCTCTCTACCTTTCCAGCCAAAAGACCCTGTAATCACCAAAAAGGTAAGTACATCAATTTCACCTTTACCTTTAACTTCAATTTTACAAATTAGTCCTCCCCCCTTTACAAACTAGAAAGTTGAATTACCTTCCTTTGTTTCTAGTCCAATTCAGTCATTTGACATAATTGATCATGTCAAGAAAACCAAAATTCAAATGACTGAGTTTAAATATTTACAATCCAATCCTAAGTAGTTAGATAGGTTAATTGAGAGTGTGAAGAATAAAGCCATCCCTACAGGATAAGATGCTAAGAATGTAACTCATAATTTCCCAAAGAACATTCCCATCCCAAACAATTTTGTCATTACTCCTCTAGCTATCCCTGGGAAAATAGAACCTTTCTATGTTTCCTTATTGATAAATGGTCACAAGCTGAGCAATTACATCACTGATTCTAGAGCTTCAGACAATGTTATGCCTACCAAAGTAGCTAAATATCTTGATCTCACACACAACCAAAACATTTGGTAGATGTTTCTCCATGGAGAACAAACAAGTACCTCTACTGGGACAAATTAAAGAAGCCCAATTTGCATTTTCAGCCTTTCTAGATAAAAGAATCAAGATGATAGTTTTGGTGGCTGATGTTCCAGCCTCATACGACATTCTACTAAGGCAAAATTTCTACAAAGATGTTAGTGGAGAATTGAGCATGGACCTATCTGAAGCAAGAATCCCTATCAAAGGCATCATGCAGAGACTACTTCCTAAAAAGGAATCAAAATATATTGTCACTTAGACATCAACCCCTGAATCTCAAATTCTATTTGAGTCTTTAGGCATGGGTAACTATTTTCTATCTAAAGACGAAGTTCATGAAGCATCTGATAAAGCTCTTAAAAGTGTCAATCCAAAAATTAGTTCAACTGGAATAATAGAAGAATTGGTAAGTTGCAATACAGATGGAGAAGGGTCTTCCCTCTCTAATGAAGGAAAATATGATAGAAAATTAGTGTCTGATGAGGTATGGACTTTGGAATTCAATGGTAGCTACTCCTCTACCAGTTCAAGAGCTAGTATTATGTTGATATCTCCTCAAGGAGATATTTTTCCTTCATCTTATAAGTTAAAATTTAGCAACACCAATAATACAGCTAAATATAAATCTCTATTACTTAGATTAAGGGCTGCTCAAGACAAAGGAATCAAACTCCTTCATGCCAAAGGAGATCTTAAACTAGTAATTTGTCAAGTGAGAAACCTATACCAAACCAAGAATGAAATATTGTGCCACTACTGCAACTTAGTATGGGACTAAATTGAAAGATTTGATGCTTTCAACATCTCTACCATACCTAGGGAATCTAATGACTGAGCTGATGCACTTGTTGTTTTAGCAACTCTCTTAATTCCTCACTCAGACTTCACAGGAAATAAGTACACCATTGAGCTAGTCTTTAGACCAAGTGTTTTTGACAATGCTAATCATTGGCAAGTATTCAATGATGATCACCAAATCATTGCCTTCTTGGAATGAAAAGATAGCTTTGAACTACATTTTAAAGGTAGTGAACCTCAGAAGTGTGAACCAGCCCCTGAATCAAGTTCAAATGCCAATGAAGAATTCTTACAACTCAAAAGAAATAAAATTCTGAAAGGCCTAGTTTGCTTGAGAAACTATTTGACAAGCATGATAGGTTCATTAAATAGCGACAAATAGATTCAAGCTCTTCTTAGATATTTTATCAAATAAATCTAACTACCAAGGAAGATCTTAAAATGGTGAATATTGGGAAATATTGCACTCCTGAAGAGAGATTCAAGTTCACTACTCTACTCTACCAATATATGGATGTCTTAACATATTCCTATGATGACATAAAGTCTCTCAGGCCTAATGAAATCTACCATGACATTCCTCTCAAGGCTGAACTAGTGCCTTATAAGCAAAAATCTAGATAGTACAATCCAAAGATATCAGGTACCATCCTGTCTAAGATACAAAAAATGTTAAATGCTAGAATCATTTTCCCAATCCATCAGTCCACATGGATTGCAAACATAGTGCCTATAAGGAAGAAGAATGGTGAAATTCACATTTGTGTGGATTTCAAGAATCTAAATCAGTCATCCTTAAAGGATAACTATCCTTTACCAATCATGGATCCAGTGCTACAGACAATGACCAGCTCAGAGATGTTATCAATTATAGACGGCTTCTCAAGATACAATAAAGTTGAAGTTAGTAAAGTAGACCAATACAAAATTGCCTTCACCACACCTTGGGGCACATTTGCATATAGAAAGATGCCTTTTGGTTTGATAAATGTTGGTGCCACCTTTTAGAGAGTAATGGACCTTAATTTTAAGGATGAGATGGGTAAGTTCATTGTGGTATACCTTGATGATTTGACTATCTTTTCAAAGCTTCATTCTGATAATATACACCACCTGCAACAAGTGATAGAGCGTTACCACCAGAATGGCATTTATTTAAACCCCAAGAAGTCTATTTTTGGAATAATAGAGGGGAAACTTCTTAGACACATTATGTCCAAAGAAGGCATAAATATTTACTCAAATAGAGTCAATTCTATTCAAGAGCTTACTTTACCTACAAGTAAAAATGTTGTTCACTCTTTCTTTGGAAAGGTGAATTTATTATGAAGGTTCATCCCTGAGTTTACTGAGAAGACTCAACACATTGTAAACATGATGAAAGGGAAGACCACCTTCAACTGGACTAAATAAAGCAAGTCAGCATTTGAGGATATCAAGACTGCCATTGCCCATGCCCCAACTCTAGTTTCTCTAGACTATAGCAAAGAGTTCATCATATATAGTTATGCTTCTGAACACATGATTTCAGCAATTCTGGTTCAATAGGATAAAGAAGGTATGTAATCTCCCATTTCTTTCATGAGCTACCCTCTCAAATCTCATGAGATAAAGTAATCAAATATGGAGAAGCATGCTTATGCAGTGGTGAAGGTAGTCAAGCATTTCTACTTCTATATCCTAAATTCACACACTACTACCTTAGTTCCTGACACTATAGTCAAATCCATATTAACTTAGCAAGAGTTTAGGACAAAAAGAGGCAATTAGATTGCAAAGATCAAGGAGTTTGATCTAGACATCAAGCCAACAAAGCTGGTATGGGGAAAAGGCCTATGCTAATTAATTGTTGATAATAAGCTAGAAGAAATAGAGCATGAAGAAGTAGAGGTGGAAGACACACCAATAGTTCTCTTTATCTCCACCACAAATGAGTGGTTTTTAGGTATTTCTCATTTCCTTACTTATGGTGAATGTCCTACTCACTTATCTTACAAAGAAAGGAGGACTATCAAGTTAAAAGCTGCTAATTTTGTCCTTTGGGACAATGACCTATATAAGAGAAGCCTTGATGGAGTATTCCTTTGCTGTGTAGACAAAGAGCAGCAAAACCAACTTTTGAAATCCTTCCAGAATCTAGCTTGTGGAGGACATTTTTTTGCTCCTATGACTACCCACAAGATTCTATGAGCTAGGTATTACTGGCCAACTCTTTTCCAAGACACATATAAGTGGGTGAAAAAATGTGAACTCTACCAGCAATATGTTGGAAGATCCAGGTTACCTGCCCTACCTCTCAAACCAGTGATCATAAAAGAACCATTCCAACAATGGAGAATTAATTTCATTAGAGCTATAAACCCATCTTCATGTGCTAGACATGATTATGTCCTTACAGCAACTGACCATTTCACCAAGTGGGTAGAAGCTATCCCAACCAAGCATGCTACTTCAGAAGTAGTGTGCAATTTCCTCAAGGAGAATATCATTTTCAAGTTTGGAGTCCCAACCAAGATTGTTATTGACAATGCAACTTGTTTCACTTCTTAGGAGACTACACAATTCTATTTCTATTATGGGATTACACTCTCCCACTCTTTTGATTACTTTCCATAAGGGAATGGACAAGCTAAATCAAGCAATAAGAACCTAGTGACCATCATCAAGAAGCTAGAAGATGACAACCAAATGACATGGCATAAAGCATTGGTTGATGCTCTATAGGTAGATAAAATCACACCAAAAAGGGTAATTAGGATGTCTCCTTTCTAACTTATTTATGGTATCAATGCTGAGATACAGATTACCTTAGAATTGCCAGCCCTAAAATTGGCTAAGGCAATTGAAGATCATACATATGAAATCCCCCTTGATAAAAGGATCATGTGCCTGACTGAGCTGGATGAACAAAGAACTATGGTGGTGGATCAAATTGCTACCCATCAAAGTCTAGTAAAGAAACTCTTTGACTAGAAGGCAGAAAACCATGATTTTCAAGTTGGAGATCAAGTCCTATTGTGGGACAAAAGGAGAGAACCAAAGGGAATGCATGGAAAGTTTGACTCCCTTTGGAGAGGCCCATTTATTATTCATTAGCACAATGGTGAAAATAGCTTTCTACTGAAGTATCAATATGGCACACTCTTTTCTCTGCCTCACAGTGGGTAGCATCTGAAACACTTCAATTCTTGAAGTACTAGATCATTTCATCTATACATATGTATATTTGTATAGTTTTTAGTTCTATTTTGTTTTGTTTATTTTCATTTTTGACACCTTTCATTTTTGGGTAACATGACTCTGTATCCCAATGGTACACATGAAGACACTGGAGATTCTAGATTCTACTCCCTTCAATTCTTTTTACAATTGATGGAAGTTCTCTAACTGGAGCCAGCTGTTGTACCCAAAAAATGTCACTCATTTTTGGGACAACATATAAGCATATCTTCTTGATAGAATTTAATGCAAGATGGTGTTACTACTCCCAAGTCTTTCTTATAGGGATATATATTGGACTCTCTCTTATTGTTTTAGGGAGATCTCTCTCAGTTACTAGAAACAAAACTATCCAAATTGAAAGGCATTACTAAGACTTTGAGATCAAATTGTTCATCATATTTCTTTGTTTGAATCAGAAAGCAAGTTACTTTTAGACTTTGTGATGTTATAGCTTGTATCATTCTAGTAGATTATTCTTATGTTTATTTCCTAAATGTATTCTTGTGTATATAATTTAACAAACAAATCTAGTGGAGGTGACAAAGAAGGTGTCCTAAAGCCAGTTACTTTCAAACTTTGTGCTGTCATAATTGCCTTCAATGTGTGTTTATTTTTTGCTTCTATGTAAAGAACCTTAGGATGACTTTGTGCCCTCATTGTTCTTCATATTTCACTCTTTGGCAGTTGAGGTGGAGACTTTGTGCTACATTTAATCCTCCTATGTTATTGCACCCTGTTACATTTACTTGTCATCACCAAAAAGATTCCTTTTGTCTACTGAACAACACTTATGAAAGAATAAGAGTGTCTTCTATCATTTTGGCAAGATTTATCCTTTGATTCATGCACACCATCTCTAAAAAAAGAGAGATGGATGGTTTATCCTACCCTTGAGTGTTATTTTCTATTTATATATATTATAGTTCTTACATATCTATAGGGAACCTCCCCTTGATGAGAGGAGAGATTAGTCCCCTTTTGATGTGGTAAACCTACACATTTTGCTGACCAATCTTCTTATTGTGGTTGATCAGACCTATTTTGTTTATCAGTATGCTGATTGACAAAATATTCACCCAACACACTTTTAAAAATAAATCTCAAGACTTGATTTTTCATGAATTTTTTTCCATATTAGTTACATTTTTTTCTATTGATTTTTCCTTATTTATTTCCCAATACACCTTTAGTCTTGATTATATTAATTTCCACCACCTGATTATATCAATTTCCACCACCTATAAGCTAACTCAAACAAGCTCCTAGTTAGGCTTCAGTTAACTCCAAGTCAAACCTTATTCTTCCTTATAAGTATTTCACTTTTATTTAAGTTTTGGATCAAAACATTTCACTATTGATTTAAGCTTACAATTTTTCATGGATTCATATTAAATTTTTTATTGTTTTGAATAACCTCAAATTTTAATAATCTTCTGGTATTTACATAAGTTGGAGAAGGGAGTTCATGAGCTTGAAATTAGCAATTTATTTTTCATCATAGATAAACCACAATTTAATTGTTTTCTTCCTTTATATTTTGTTTTTTCTTTCATTTTATTTTCATTCCCTCATGTTTGAGAGTTTCAAGGTCATCATTGAGTAACATATCAACAAACTAGCTACCTTAGCATTTAACATTTTCATCAACTACTTCACCTGTACTTGATCTCATCTTTGGTTATGTAAGATGATTAATTTTAATTTATATTTAATTAATTATATTAAATTTATTATTTATTATAATATTTTTTCATTTTAAATCTTGATTAAAAAACCCAAAAAAATGAAATTGTTTTCTTCTCTCTTTTCTTATGTTGGAAAAGTGGTTTCATTATCTTACTTTCATTCAAACATTAAAAATATTAAAAAATAGTAGATAAATAAGCATATCTAGGGTATATAAGTGAATCCTAAAATTATCTATATCCAACTAACAATATTTGATTTTATTTTTTCATATCACACATCTACATACACTAAAAACACCAACAAGCTTGTATACTAAAAAAGACTAGGAAAATAGAAACAAAGTTCGCATTAAAAAATAGTTAACTTATTTGCATAGAAAATAATGTAATTATAATAAAAAATTATAAAATAATATTTTCATCCATTCATTTACTGTCATTTATTTACATACAAAATAAATCAAAAAACCCAAAAACTTACACATAGACTAGATCTTGAAAACTTAGAGGTTCCAATCACATACATAAAATCTAAATTTTAAATCTAGTTTCACATTTTCATGGTCAATATTCAAAGTTTAATTATATTTTAACTCAACTTACATAGAAAAAATAAAAATATTCTTTTAGCTCATATAGGTGAAATTATGCATTCATAAAATCAAGGAAAAAGTTAAAAAATCAATAGCTACATTGTTAGTTGAAATTTTAGGTTAACTCACATCACATTCAAAAAATATCAAGTAAATAACTTAAAATAAATATAAATTTAATTTACTTTATTTCAAATCATTTTCATTTCAATAAATAACATATTTTTATTTTCATTTGCAAAACCTTATTAAAATCTCAAAACAAGCCCAAACAAAAACCTTGTCAAAATGAGCAAAAGTAAAAACATTGTTATAAAATAAGAATAAACCTATCAAAACATAAATTACATGTATCACCATTAAAATTAAAATAATAAAACATCCTTCAACATCTTTAAAATTTTATTTCACTCTTGTATGATGCTTCTCAAACAATCCAATCTCTAAAAAGTAAGAACTTTTCCTAGAGTACTCACTCTTGTACCAATGATAAAAATTTAATGTGACATTAACTTAAAACTTGGAATAAAATTTATCTATACTACTCATCTCCCCAATCTTATCCTTTACAAACTTAACACTCTTAATGATCAAAACCACCCAATATAATCCCCAATGATGAGACCCATTTGCATCCTTGCACACCAAGCCAACAACCTTAAAATATAAGCCTCATCATTTCCCTTTTTAATCCAAAAATATAGCCTCATCATTTATCATTTTATTTAAGGATAATATTACCTAGCCATAGCCAACCTGATAGAGTTAACCAAATCCTTAGAGTTATTCAACCCAACATTTTTTAGTTTATTGAGCCCACATCAAGAAATAGCTTCATTACCTTATCCTCATCAATTCTAAGGTTTATTAAAAATCCATATCTAACCAATTAACTAAGTTTAAATTAGTCATATGACATAGGTGAGAATTTTTGGTATCACAATGAGTTCCCTTTTCCACCCATTGCTCAAGACCTAGCTCCCATATATCAACATAAACAACCAAATCTTCCAACCCTTACCATTAAAATACCTCAACTAAATTAGTCTAATAAAACCCTAAACAACTCATCCCTTTCTCCATTCATCAATTATCTTAGCCAGACCTTGAGAATTTTAGTACACAAAGGTTAGCATGTTGATTTCCATATGTATAGTAGTAAAGAATGTAAATGTCATGTAAATTGATGGTGATATATTTATCCTTAGAGAATTACTAAAATATATAGGTAAAACATTGGCTAGTGATTAAAATGATTCCAATGATGACTTAACTAAGCTTGAACCTCAATTATAGGAAATAGTAGGACAATATTTTTTTAGTATCTCATATGATCTAAAGGCCAAAAAAAGAGTGTGTGTTGGGATTAATGGAATAATAAACCAACACAAGAACAATAAACCACATGAAAATTCACACCAAACGGATAATCACATGCCAAATCATAATTTAGTAGGGTTGATAAAGAGACACAATGTTATAAATGCATCACATAGGCTGAGATGGAAGTAAAGTATTCAAACTACACTGTGTTTGATCACAATGTGCTAATTCTAATGAAATGGTGAGTCTCATCATGAACTATACCACAACCTATGATAACTAGCCATAATTTCACACCAACATCAACTAGATATCTAACAATTCCATCATCTCCACCATCAAAGCCACTTAATCCATCTCCTCCGACAAAAATCACCCCATGATGATAGCCTACACCCTCATCATATTTATAGGACTCATGTTTACAAGTGAGGTACTTTGATATTAAACCTTTAGATAATGTTACACATGAGTATGGCGAGAAATATTTACATTGAGATTTGTAAAGAATAAATCAAGCTAGAATTTGACCCCATTGGGATGTGCACTATCATACAGTAAAATTATGAACCTGACCATGCCAAAGAAATAAAAAATAAGAAGGGTAAAAAGGATAATAAAAGTGAGAGGAGAGGAAGATGAAGAGGAATAAATGGAGGGTGAACAACATAAGGAGAATAAGTGTGATATTTTTGATATTGAGTTTAGAGATGAGTAAGAATAAGATGCACAAGTAATCAATGATCATCATAGATCAAGGAAAGTTCCTTGTGAGGGTGAACCATGTGAATTAAATTTAAGGGGTAGGTATAGAAAGATAAAAATTATGAATATTTATTCATGTGTAATAACATGTCGAGGGATAGTGTATCTTCCTAGACATGGTGTGTGTCATTCCTTTTTGACACCCATATATAGGAATCCTTATTCAAGATTCCCTTATATTATATGGAAAATGGGTTAACCTTATAATTTATGTGGGAGGCATACAATAGTTAATATGGACTCAAAAAAATATCTAAATTTTAATCTAGGTATGCACTTATAAAAATGGTTGCAGAGGTATCATGCCAGAATGTTTAAAATAGTGAATCCATTAAAATTTATAGAATGTAACTCAAATAAACTAAAAAATAGCACAAAAAACTAAACCAAAATATGACTATAATATAATTTATATCCCTACATATTTTCAAATAACACCTATAATTGATGGGTGAGGTTAATCTAGATAACATGAAGGATGTGGACAAGCTTACCTTTCTAGTCGATGATCTACTTCAAAAATCAACAAATAAAATCACACCAATTAAGGGATAAATGAATGAGAAAAATCATAAATTTAATTTTATGAGCATATATAAGGCTATTACTATTTAGTAAATAAACTCTAGGTTGAAGTAGATAAGGATGAAATAATATTTTTTAACTTCATGTGGAAAAACCTGGTAATCAACATAGGTTTTCTCGATGCTTAGTAGAATAAGGAATTGGAGGCTAAAGTATACCATAATAAGGATATAAATATATATATATATATATATATATATATATATATATATATATATATATATATATATATATATATATATATATATATATATATATATATATATATATATATATATATATATATATATATATATATATATATATATATGAGAAACATGATTGTAAAGGATGCATAACAACTTGGAGATAAATTTGAATAAAGGCATAAAAAATGGAAAATAGTTTCAAAATCTTATAGTGCAAAGTGATGGGTGAGGAGAACACCCTTTGGAAGGTGTTAGAAAGGATTTCCCAGTAAATTGAGTTGGAAAAATTTAAGGACATGGATATTTATGAGCATCCATTATCACAAAAAGGTTTACCCATATAAGTGGCCACTAAAATAGTTATAGTCAAAGATATTCTCTCTAGAAGGACTAGTTTTAAACAAGAGATCCAATGGAATGGGTCAAAAAAATTGATGGTTTAAGTGACTCTAGAAGGGTTATCTAGGTATAGAAAACAAAACTAGTGTGGGGTGATGTTGGACCCTAATTTTGGCTAAGTGTCAAATCACACACTATTAAACATGGCATAATACAAAGTATGTGTGAAATTTGTAGACATCACACAAAATGATAAGTATAATAGGACACACATGACAAGTAATGATCTCCAAGTAGATGTACTTAAATAATAGAGAGAACTCAAAATAATATATACCAAGTATTGAATTGTGCATTTTGTAACACATTGGTTGACATGAAAATAAGGTGCACTATGATTAGCGATGAGGCTATGTAGACTATGGATCATGAAATAAGGATAGGTTAGGTTGGTAGAGTGAGTCCACTAGAAGAATCATTACAACATAACATATTTGGAGTGAATCTAGCTAAGTGGCATAGATGTACAATATTTTTAAGTCTAAGATATTCAATGTATGTAGTTATGATTACTATTTATAGAAAGTTGTTTTTCACTTTATGAAACTCACATTAATTAATTATAACCATAGGGTGGTTCTTGAAATCTATAAATCCAACCTTGAATAATTATTCAATAGATAGTTATAGATGTTATACCATTATTCTACCAAATTTTTGAGGTATAATTACTTAGAGTCTTGATGCTAAGATAACTTGTATTGGAAACTAAGTATATCATGGATGAACATGGTTATTCATGTAATATACAAAATTAAATGAAGAAATGTCAAGATTTAATTTTAATATTCTTTGCATTTATGTGTTTCTTATTGATTTAGCCCAAGTGTGATATCTATGTTCAAAATGCAATAAAATTATGTTTACTTTAGTGTGGGGATGTTTGTAATGAAAATCATGTTATAGTTACATATGTAAAATAATATTAAGCAATGGTTAGTATCTATGAACATAACTATTAAATGTAATTTTCACATAACTAACCCAAATAATACTCTATGAACTCTCTCTTTAAGTCTATGGTGAGTGTGCTAGTCTTTAGCATGAGATCTGAATACAATGAATTGTTTAATGTTTGGGTAATTAAGATTTGTGTATAACTCTTAAAATGTGTGAAAAAAATACCAACACTTATTCATTAGTTTCATAAATCACAACATATTTGGTTCCAATATACTAAATAAAATGGGAAATGAAGGACTACACCAAGGTAAATATGGTCAAGGCATCATCAATTCCCTTTATATGGAGATGAGACCACACAACATTGATATTGGATACACTAGTAAAAACATAAGTATATAAGGTTTCATACACATCTCCCCATGGTCAAGTGAATAAATTTATTTAATATCAAACTCTATGTCACATGGTACTAGTGCTTCTAATTGTGCACCATATTCCCCATCGTAGTATCTATTAAAGAATTTTGAAGACATCATGTGAACATCCCAGTAATGCTCCACACACAAGTCAATATTTAAACATGGGCAAGCTAGGATGTTCCTTGCATGTGTGATTAAAATTGATTACACATGTAATATTGTTAGAAAAACCTTCACAAGAATAGTTTTGAATATGGTTTATGCTTAAATAGTAGTTTACACAATATTAATAGTGTAACAACAACATAATACACAAAACACAAAGACACACAATGTAATCTTTAGTTATATGAAACCCTTTTCATTGTAGTATTCATAGGACTCATAAATAATAGGATATTCATCCTTGTGGTCTTTCTGAAAGAAATAACCATGCCCAATCCACTTGTGGGTTCTTCGAAAATCCTATTCAAGGACTACATGTTTGTTTAAATTACACTATGGTTGGATGGACCTTAATTATTGGAAAAAAAATCACCTCCTCACTTAAGATATGATACAAGTGTAAAGTTTTCCACATAAATATTATGTTAGATAAAAACTCATCATGTTTTACATATGTGTAAACAACGGTATTTGCATAATGCACCTTATTTTCACATGGATTTTTGTACCAACACCTATATTATTTTGCACAAGGTTTTAAGTCAGATTTGTAACATGTCTTTAGTGCACAAATGAATCTTCATAATTATTAGTAGAGCTAGAGCATAGAAAGTTTCTAAATTCTACTCTTATATCATAGATTCTTGATATTAGATATGAAACTCATGTTGTACCACTCCAAACATTGTTGAAATTAAGTATTACCTTATTTTTTCACCCTATAATTAGTAGAATTAGTATCTATTTTAATCTAATTTGGATTTTACAAACATAATTAATATATAAAAAAACATATGTTTTAGATTCTAAAGGATGATAGTTAATAATAGATCTATAGTTAAAATATTGAAACTAATTTGACAAGTAATTATGAGTAAATCATAAGAATGAGTAACATGATAGTTAAGCATGGATCTAAGTATGTATTTTAAAGAGATTGATATACTTAGTTTTTAATTCATTGAGTAACTATGAATAACTTTTAACATTATAAATAGGCTATAATTAAGCCTAAGATTCTATTGGATCTAGAACTATCTGATTGTGTAATATGAATGAATAGGGTAGCTTTTATCAATATTCATTAGTGTAATATGCTTGATATATATGTACTAAGTGAGTATCTACTTGATAGATATGTGAAAAATGAGTAAAAGGTATGGTTTTATATTTTATTTTTATGATTCCATTTAGGTGATTTCTCATTCCACCAACACACTAGGTCGATGGGTTGACCCATAGGAAGGATTTATATTTTAAATACAAGCATTTTATACATGAAGGGTAGTAACATCATCCATGGAAAAAAATCATCAATAAAACTATCTAAGAATAATGTTAGTGTGGAGGAGACGTGAATGTAGATCTAATGATTTGGAAATGTATCTATAATATACTTAGATAGTTTAACATAGACTAAGACATTATTATAGGTGGTTGATAGTAAAAAAATAGGTTTGAACTCATAAAAATTATTTGGATGTAATAGAATGAAAATATGAGGAATATATGCCACACAAGTCATGTATGTTGAAGCTACATCAAAAATGTAATTGTTAAGTGTCTAATACCATATTTTAATATCTAAAAATAACTACATTTTATTCTAGTATTGAAATGTGATCAAAATACTATAATAAAATAATATATTGTATCTAAGTGTATAAAACACACTTTGTCTTTATTTTATATCTCCAAATGTGTAGTTTTCCCCAAGCAAACCTAAAATGAAAATTTAGTAGTCAATTTTCAAATGTGAAATATATAATTTAAACTATATATTTTATCATTTTTTTGACAAAATAGGGAAATAAATTACTTGATATGATAAAATATTGCATACAATCATATTACTAAAAATATACAATAAATTATACAAATTGATTTAAAACATACTAAATATGGAAATAAACTAAATGTGGAAAGTGAAAAAGAGAAATATAAAATTGCATGGAAAACTAAGATGTAGATTGTTTTTGGATCTAAGCCTAACTGGTAGACTATGTTGACTGAGTGTAGACCTAGAGGAAGAAATGATAAGGTTCATATAAAATAGAGCTACCACTAAAAAATAGTAGGGGGCACTATTGTGTGTGTATGTGTACACACACACACACACACACACACACACACACACACACACACACACACACACACACACACACAGAGAGAGAGAGAGAGAGAGAGAGAGAGAGAGAGAGAGAGAGAGAGAGAGAGAGAGAGAGAGAGAGAGAGAGAGAGAGAGAGAGAGAGAGATGTATATGTATGTATGTATAGGGTAGATTTATTTGGTACAAAAAAAGGCTCTAAGATTTTTGGGTTATATTCACATTAATATATTTATTTTGTGGATTATGTGGGAGCTTCTAATCTACTTTAGGGACCACTGTGTAACTCTTTCTTTGCTTAAACCCTAGCTTAATAGATAATAAGACAAAAATTAATCATGGAGTAAAAATGGGTCAATGATTAAAGTTTTTTTCACCTCAACACCCCTTGTGTTGAGTGTTGTCTACATACAAATACTACAAATAAGGATCAAATTCCATTTAATCATCCCATGCTATTGTGGTTTGGGTGAAAGTAATGTAAAATTCTAGATGTTAGTAAAATCATAGTGTGATTAAGTGCTTCAACAATGACACGTGACCTTGGAGGTATATTCATACTTTAGTTGAGGGATACTAGGGTTTCATGTAACTAAAATTGTGAGAAATAGAGAATACACTTTCAATGTGAAATTAGAATTTTGGTGGTTTTTTCTTTTGCTTGCACAACATGCCTTAATTTCATCAGTGAAAACATGGAACCTATTTTTGATCTAGAGTTTGATCTCTTTCTTGTGGGTATTTTTAGTGTTATATTAGTTTGGGTCCCCTTTTTTGGTTTTAAGATTATTTGGTAAAGGTCTATATTGCTCTTCCTTTGAGAAAAACTTTGGTTTAAGTGAGCTTTGTGTTGTTCCCAAAGCTTGTCACTCCTTTTTGGGACAACACATGAACTATTTTTGGTCCTACAAGCCAAAAATTCTATCTTCCCTTCTCAAAAATTGTTATGAGCCTTCAAATTCTCTATTTTTAAAACTTTTTCATCTAAGGGACTCCACAGGCAAAAATCTATGGACTCTGTAGGCTTAAATCTATAGAATCTATATGCTTGAATCTACAGACTCTATAGGCTTAAATCTATGAACTCTGTTGGATGATTTCTATGGACTTAGTTTCTACAGACTTTGCAGGTTCATTTCTATAGACTTAGTTTCTAAAGACTTCAAGACCTCAAAACTATGGACTCTACAGGTGGAACTATGGACTCTGTAGGTAGAAAATCTATGAACTCATTTCTATGGACTCACCCAGTTCTATGAACTCCTTCTAAGGACTTTGCAGGTTAGTTTTTATGGACTCTATAGGAAAGAAATGGGTTCAACACTTAGCCATTTTTTCAATCGAGAAGTTCAAAGGAAGGTCTTCCAAGATCCCAAAGGATAAGTGCCCTTGTGAAGGGCACTTAGCAGCCAAAATGGAACCTTGTGACTTTTTTGAAAGGTAACCTTGGATGTTAGATAGCCCTTGCAGAGGGTAGGCAATGAGTGAGTTGGAATATTTCAAATGCCAAGTGAATAAAGGAATTCCTTCAAAAGGATTTCTCATGGAAAAGTTGTTAAGGCAATTCCTTTAGACAAAATGTTTAAAGGAATTCCTTTGGACATTTATCTGAAGGAATAAACCCGATCGAAGAGAAAATCCCATGAGAAAAAATGGCCAAGGTGAAAAGAGACACAAAGGACCATTTCCTTCAGACAAAATGTCTAAGGGAATTCCTTCAAACATTTTGTCTAAAGGAATTAACCCAAGGAATCTCTAAGAAAAAGAAGCATGAAGGCAATTTGAAGACTGCTTGAAGGGTAGGAACCCTTGTGGGGGGGCTCTCCCTGAGCAAGATTAGATCTTTCTCAAGACCCTGAAGGGTAGGTCCCCTCCGAAAAAGGATCAAATGATAAAGCCAAAAGAATTTCCAAGGAAGATGATGGGCTCGTAGACATCAAAATCAAACATTGTGAACTAGCCATTGGGATCTAGATGTCCAGTGATGTCCACGTAGTCATCAAATTCAGGGCAACCAGATAGCCATTGGCTTTGAAATGATGATGGGCCCGTAGACATCAAATTTGTGGCAATGAAATAACCATTGACCTTTGAAGGCTTGAACGTGGACTCAAATTCATTCAAAGGCCAAAATGCCAAAGGGAAGAATCACTAAGAGAAAGAGTTGAAAGAGCCAGCAAAGCTAAGAATATAGCCTTGAGGGCTCAGATTCTAGGAAAAGACAAAACTAAGAAGAGTTAAAGAGGGAAATATTTATGCAGTAGTTATTCAAGTAGCTAGAACAATTTGCAAAGTAGATTTTTGAGCTTATAAACATTGAAGGAATAGCCTATTTGTCACCCTTGAAGTAAAGACAAAATGGATAGTTACGTAGACATCAAAGGGGATAGACCAAATGATCTAGACCCAAGAGAAGACATATGAGATGAAATGACATGCCATAGTTAAGATAGCTGCCCTATTTTCAACATAGTCCTTTAACAAATCTAGAAATGCATTCAAGATATTGATTGTAGCATGGGTCATCCCATGGAAAAGAGTGCCAAGCCTTGCTTGGTGGATATACATTGTAATTTATCTCATTATGTGGGAGAGATCTTTTTCATTTACAAAAGCAAAACTCTACCCAAATTAAAAGGTGAATACTGAGACTTTGGGCTCAGATTGTTGTTCATATTATTTTTAACTAAATGAGAAAGCAAGTTACTTATAGACTTTGTGTTGTTAAAGCTTGTGCCATTTTAGGAGATTGTTCTTATGTCTATCTTCTAGAAGCACCGTTGTTGATTTGATTTAATAGGTAGAACTAGTGGAAGTGATAAAGAAAATGTCGTAAAGTTAGTTACTTTCAGAACTTGTGCTATTATAGTTGTCTTTAGTGTATGTTTCTAGTTTATTTCTATGTAGAAGGTTCTAGGATGACTTTGTGCCCCCATTATCTTTTGTGTTTCACTCTTTAGGCAGTTGAGGTGGAAACTTTGTGTTCTATTTCATTCTATTGGTTACTATATCTCGTTACTAGTCACTTATCAATATCTAAAAGAACTCCTACTATTTGTTGCAAGACCACTTATTAAAGAAGAGAAGTGTCTCTAGTGTCTTCACCAAGATTTCTCCTTTGTTTGTTAACATCATCTCTAAAAAAAGAGAGATGGATGGTGATACCCTGTCTCTAGTGTCTTCACCAAGATTTCTCCTTTGTTTGTTAACATCATCTCTAAAAAAAGAGAGATGGATGGTGATACCCTACCCCTGAGTGTTGTTTTCTACTTATATATATAGTATATAACTCCTACATATTTATAGGGAACCTCCCCTTGATGAGAGGAGAGATTTATTCCCTTTTGATGTAGTAAACCTACACACTAGGCTGACCCATATTCCTTGTTGTGGTTGATCAGACCTATTTTGCTCATCAATTAGTTGATTGACAAAATATTCACCCAACAGTATTTTTGGTAACTCCGATGGGGATAGAACAAGTAGTTTGAATCCCTAAGCTTCAAGCTGAAGCAAGATCAGTCCCTTCCTATTTTTATCCTATAATCTAGAAACTTCATGCTATACCAAAAGTTAGATAGCCCAAGGTGTTGTTGACCCTATTTTTAAGTTGGTGCAGAAGGGAAATTCTAATTTGTTCCCTCCCCAACTTCAAGTTCAATGATCTAGGAGTGTTCCTCCTACCATACCACGACACCAACATAAGGTAGAGCTTCATTATATGTTATCAGTAGAGTGTTGCCTATACATAATCCACCTAGATTTATTATCCCCCTTTTCCATAATCCAATCATGGTAGTTCAAGGCCCCTGGGGTAGCTCTTTTGGTCCACTAAATCTTACTCCACCTCTACATGAACTTCCACGCAGCTCAAGGAAGAATTTCCCCAAATTCTTTGATGATGGGAGAGTTCATCTTGATGAACACATTACAACTTTTAGCATATCATGTGGTGTGATAGGTGTGGAATTTAAGGATGTGGCAGTTAGGCTTTTCATGGAAACACTACAAGGTGCTATTGCAGACTAGTTTTACCATCTGCAAGCTAGATCAATGACTGACTAGGACACACTCAAAGCTAAATTTGAATCTAGGTTTAAGCCTATAGAAGATGCACACACCTTACTAGCCTAGCTCACATAGATGAATAAGGAAACTCATGAGCCTATGAGGGATTTTGTTGCAAATTTTGACAAGCTAAGGAACTAAATTCCTACAATTGCTCAGCCAACACCTGAAAACCTCAAATGCTTCTTCATCAACTCATAGCTACCTAAAGTGAGTTTTCTATTGAGACATGCTAGCCACATATACCTTGAGGTTACTCAAGACTTGGATACTAAGGTATAAGATGACCTATCTTGGTAGGAAATATAAGGAGAGATCCAAACATAAGTAAATCTTCTTCTTCCTCTAAATACTTACGTACAGCCACCACTGATCCAATGGTGTAGAAGCTAGAAAATGAATTGCTAGCTCTTAGAAAGAAAATGGAATAAGGAATGCCATCTAATCCATCATATAGAGATTTACTAAGGAGGACGTTTCAAAATCAATCATACCAAGGCAATGCGGCTAGAAATCAAGGACAAGCAAATTGTCTCCCTCACCCATGGGGGAACCTAGCCATTGAAGCACCTCTAACCAACTCAGTAGTTGGATATATGGAAATAGAACATGATTCCTCTTTATAACCTGAGTTTGATCAATAAAATGATGTTGATCTCTTCATGGAAGACCAAAAAGAATTAGCTAGTGACTCCAACATTAGTTTCTTGAATTATCAAGATGAACCCAGAAGTAAAGGTAATGCAGTTGAGGGATAATATGCTATGTTAAAATGATCCAAGAATCAATAAACCTATCAAGATAATAAAGAAAAGATAGAGGAGCAATCTCAGCCTATAATTTCAATTGCTAAGTGGGGAACCACCCTGCCTTTCTAGCCCAAGGAGTAGGTGATTGCTAAAAAAGTAAGTGCTCCAAACTTTCCTTTACCTTCAATTTCAAATTCGTAGACCAACCCTTCCCCTTATAAAATCCAAAAGGATGAACTCCCATCCTTTGCTCCTAGATCTTTCCAAACATTTGACATAATTGACCATATAAAGAAAACCAAAATTCAAATGTTTGAATTTGAATTTGAATTTCTACAGTCCAATCCTAAGCAATTAGACAAGTTGGTTCAATATGTGAAGAACCAAAACATCCCTATAAGACAAGAAGCTAAGAAGGTGACTCATGATCCCTCAAGGAATAGGTCTATCCCAAACAACCTTGTCATTACTCCTCTTGCTGCCCCTAGGAAAATAGAGCCTTTTTATGTTTCCCTATTGATAAATGGTCACAAGCTGAGCAATTACATCATTGATTCTAGAGCTTCAAACAATGTTATGCCTACCAAAGTGGTTGAATCTCTTAGCCTTAAATTGACCAAAACATTTGGTAGATGTTTCTCCATGGAGAACAAACAAGTAACACTACTGGGACAAATCAAGGATGCCTAATTTGCATTTGCAGCATTCCCAAACAAAAGAATCAAAATGATTATCCTGGTGGCCGACGTCTCAGCATCATATGGAATCCTTCTTGGGTAGAATTTATGTAAGGATGTTGGAGGTGAATTGAGCATAGACCTATTTGAAGCAAGGATTCCAGTCAAAGGCATTATGAAAATATTGCTTCCTAAAAATGAAGTAAAATATGTGGTCACTCAGACCTCGACACCTAAAGCTCAAATTCTATTTGAGTCTTCAGGCATGGGTAACTACTTTCTATCCATGAAAGAAGTTCATGAAGTGTCTGATGAATCTCTTGAAGGTGACAACCTAAAGATTGGTTTAGCTAGAATAGCAAAAGAATTGGGAGAGTGCAATGCAAGTGTGGAAGGATGTCTACCTCCAAATCAAGAAGAATCTGATGAAAAAGTAGTGTCTAATGAGGGATGGATTTTGAAATTTGATGGCAACTGCTCTTCTACCAGTTTAGGAGTTGAGATTGTGCTGATATCTCCTCAAGGAGATATCTTTTATTTTTCATACAAATTATAGCTCAACAATACCAATAATATAGTTGAGTATGAATTGTTGTTTCTTGGATTGAGGGCTACTCAAGACAAAGGATCAAACTCCATGCCAAAGGAGCTAGTAAACTGGTGGTTTATCATGTTAGAAACCTATATCAAACCAAAAATGAGAGATTATGCCACTACCACAATCTAGTCTAGGACCAAATTGAGAGCTTTGATGCTTTCAGCATCTCTCCCATTCTTAGAGAATTCAATGACAGAGCTGATGTGTTGGTAGTTTCAGGTACTCTATTAATTCCTCACTCAGACTTCAAAAGAGATAGGTACACTATTGAACGGGTCTTTTAGCCAAGTGTGCCCTATAATGCCAGTCATTGGTAGGTGTTCAATAATGATAGCCAAATCATTACCTTTCTAAAACAAAATGATAGATTTCAATAGCTTCACTTTGAAGGTAATGAACCTCAATAGCTTGAACTAGCTCCTGAATCAAGTTCAAGCCTGGATGAAGAATTCATATAGCTGAAAGGAAACAAAATTCCCAAATGCCTAGTTTCACTTGAGAAGCTATTGGAAAAACATGATAGATTCATCAAACAATAGCAAATGGATTCAACCTCATCCCAAGAGTTTGATCAGGTAAATCTGGGTAGCAAGGAAGATCCAAAGATGGTGAACATTGGGAAATGCTGCACTCTTGAGGAGAGGTTCAAGTTCACTACTTTTCTCAGCTAGTACATGGACATCTTAGCATACTCCTATGATGATTTGAAGTCACTTAGGCCTGATGAAATTTGCCATGACATTCCTCTCAAAAGTGATTTAGCACCTTACAGGCAAAAATATACATAGTACAATATGAAGATATCTGGTACTATTTTATCTAAAATACAAAAAATGTTGAATGCCAAGATCATTTTCTCAATCCATCATGGATTGTAAACATAGTGCCTGTAATCAAGAAAAATGACAAAATTTGCCTCTACGTGGATTTTAGAAATTTAAATTAGTCATCCTTAAAGGATAACTATCCTTTGCCTATCATTGATCAAGTGCTTCAGATAGTAACTAGTTTAGAGATGTTATCAATGTTGGATGGCTTCTTAAGATATAATCAAGTTGAATTTAGTGAAGCAGACCAGCATAAGACTACGCTCACCACACCTTAGGGCACCTTCACCTATAAGAGAATGCCATTCAGCCTTATTAATTATGGCACTACTTTTCAAAAAGAAATGGACCTTACATTCAAGGATGAAATGGGTAAGTTCATTGTATTTTATCTTGATGACTTGACTATCTTTTCTAAGCATCACCCAGATCATGTGCACCACTTACAACAAGTGCTGGAACGCTGTCGCTAAAATGGCATTTCTTTAAACCTCAAGAAGTCTATTTTTAGGGTAACTGAAGGAAAGCTTCTTAAACACATTGTGTCTAGAGAAGGCATAAAGATTGACTCAAACATATTCAAGTCTATCTAAGAGCTTACTTTGCCCACAAGTAAGACTGCAGTTCACTCTTTCTTTGAAAAGGTGAATTTCTTAAGAAGGTTCATCCTTGAGTTTGCTGAGAAGACTCAACATATTGTAAACATGATGAAGGGAAAGGCCATTTTTAGCTATACTAAAGAAGGAAAATTGGCATTTCAAGACATCAAGATAGCTATTGCTCACACCCTAATTCTAGTTTGTCTAGACTACAACAAAGAATTCACCATATACAGTTATGCTTCTGAACACATGCTTTCAACAATTTTGGTTCAATAGAATAAATAAGGTATGTAATCCCCCATTTATTTCATGAGATATCCTCTTAAATTGCATGAGATAAAGTAATCAAACATGGAGAAGCATACATATGCAGTGGTAAAGGTAGTGAAGCATTTTTGCTTCTACAACCTGAATTCACACATTACTGCCTTGGTTCCTGATACCATGGTTAAATCCATATTAACTTAGTAGGATTTTGGGATTAAAAGAGGCAATTGGATTGAAAAAATCCAAGAGTTTGATCTATTCATCAAACCAATGAAGCTGGTGTGGGGAAAAGGCCTATGCCAATTGATTGTTGATAATAAGCTAGAACAAGAAGAGCATGAAGAATAAAAAGAAGAAGACATGCCAACAATCCTCTTTGTCTCCACCATGAATGAGTGGTATTCAGGTATTGCTCATTTCCTTACTTATGGTGAGTGTCCTACTCACCTATCTTATAAAGAAATGAGGACTATCAAGTTGAAAGATGAAAATTTTATCCTCTGGGACAATGGCCTGTGTAAGAGGAGCCTTGATGGAGTTTTCCTTCACTTCATGGATAAAGAGTAGTAGAACCAAATTTTGAAATCTTTCCAAAATTTGGCCTATGGAGGACATTTTTTAACTCCTGTGACTTCCAATAAAAAAATGTCGATTAGGTATTACTGGCCAACTCTCTTTCAAGATGCTTACAAATGGGTAAGAAAATGTGAACTATGCTAGCAATTTGTTGGAAAACCCAAGTTAGTTGCCTTGCCCCTCAAGCCAGTGGTGATAGAAGAGCCATTACAACAATGGGGAATCAATTTCATTAGTGTTGTAAACCCATCTTCAAGTTTTGGACATGATTATGTCCTCATAGCCATAGATTACTTCACCAAGTGGGTGGAAGCTATGCCAACCAAGCACACTAATTCAGAAGTAGTGTGTAGTTTTCTCAAAGAGAACATCATTTCTAGGTTTGGGGTCCCAACCAAGATTGTCACTGATAATGCAGCTTGTTTAACTTCATAGGAAATTACTCAATTCTACTTCTACTATGGGATTACACTCTCCCAGTCTTCTGATTAATTTCCACAAGGGAATGGACAAGTTGAATCAAGCAACAAGAACCTAGTGACTATCATCAAGAAGCTAGTAGATGACAACCAAAATACATGGCATAAAGCATTGGTCGATGATTTGTGGGTAGACAATATTACACCAAAGAGATCAATTGGTATGTCTCCCTTTCAACTTCTTTATGGTCTTAATGTTGAAATACCAATCACCTTGGAATTTCTAACATTGAAATTGGCTAAGGCAATTGAAGATAAAATGTATGAAAGCTCAATTTATAAAAGGATCAAGTGCCTGATTGAGCTAGATGAGTAGTGAAATATGGTGGTGGACCGAATTGCTACCCATCAAAGTTTGGTGAAGAAGCTCTTTAACCAGAAAGAAAAAAATTGGGATTTATAGATTGGAGATCAAGTCCTTTTATGGGACAAAAAGAGAGAACCAAAGGGGATGCATGGGAAGTTTGATTCCCTTTAGAGAGGCCTATTTATTATCCATTAGCTCAACGGTGAGAACAACTTCTGGTTGAAGTATCAAGATGGCACACTCTTTTCTCTACCTCATAATGGGCAGCATTTGAAGCACTTCAATTCTTGAAGTATGAGATAAGTTCACCTGTACATATGTATATTTGTATAGTCTTTATTTCTACTTTGTGTTTTTGTTTTAATTTTTTGGATCCTTTATTTTTGGGTAACATGACTCCATAGCCCAATGGCACACTTAAAGGCACTAAATATTCTAGTTTCTACTCCCCTCATTTGTTCCAAATTTTAACTAAGGAAAGTACCCCAGCAAGAGCTAGCTATTGTTTCCAAAGCTTGTCACTCCTTTTTAGGACAACACATGAACTATTTTTGGTCCTACAAGCCAAAAATTCTATCTTCCCTTCTCAAAAATTGTTATGATCCTTCAAATTATCTATTTTTCAAACTTTTTCAGCTAAGGGACTCTGCAGGCAAAAATCTACAGACTCTGTAGGCTTAAATCTATGGACTTTGCAGGCTTGAATCTACGAACTCCATAGGCTTAAATCTATGGACTCTATAGGATGATTTATATGGACTTAGTTTCTACAAACTCTATAGGTTAATTTCTATGGAATCAATTTCTATGGACTTTAAGGCCTCAAAACTATGGACTCTGAAGGTGAAACTATGGACTACGTAGGTAGAAAATCTGTGAACTCATTTCTACAGACTCCCCTAGTTATATGAACTCCTTATGCAAACTCTACAGTTTTGTTTCTATAGAATCTATAGGAAAGAAATAGGTTCAACACTTAGCCATTTTTTCAATCAAAAAGTTCAAAGGAAGGTCTTCCAAGAGCCTAAAGGACAAGTGCCCTTGCAGAGGGAACTTAGCATCCAAAATGGACCCTTACAACTTTTCCAAAAGGCAACCTTGGAGGTCAGATAGCCCTTGCCAAATTCAGGGAAACCAACTAGCCATTGGCTTTCAAATGATGATGGGCCCACAGATGTTAAATTAATGGCAATGAAATAGCCATTGATGTTTAAAGGCTTAAATGCAGACCTGAATGCATTCAAAGGCCAAAATGCCAAAGGGAATAACCACTGAGAGAAAGATCCAAAAGATCCAATAAAGCTGAGAATATAGCCTTGAGGGCTCAGATTCTAGGAAAAGACAAAACCAAGAAGAGACAGAGGGAAATATCTACATAGTAGTTATTCTGGTAGCTAGAACAGTCTGTAAATTAGATTTTTGAGCTTGCAAACATTTAAGGCATGGCTTATTGGTCTCCCTTGGAGTAAAGACAAAATGGACAACTACACAGACATTAGAGGGGATAGACTAGATGATCTAGTCCCAAGAGAAGACATACGAGATTAAATGACATGCCATAGTTAAGATAGCCACCCTATTTTCAACATAGTCATTTAACAAATTTGGAAATGCATTCAAGGCATTGACTGCAATGTGGGTCATCCCATGGAAAAGAGCACCAAGCCTTGCTTGTTGGATATACATTGTAATTTCTCTCATTATGCAAAAGAGATATTTTTCATTTACAAAAGCAAAACTCTGCCCAAATTAAAAGGCAAATACTAAGACTTTGAGCTTAGATTTTTGTTCATATTATTTTTATCTAAATGAGAAAGCAAGTTACTTGCAGACTTTGTGTTGTTATAGCTTGTGCCATTTTAGGGGATTGTTCTTATGTTTATCTTCTAGATTCATTCTTGTTTATTTGATTTAACAGCTATAACTAGTGGAAGTGATAAAGAAGATGTCCTGAAGTTAGTTACTTTCATACTTTGTGTTGTTATAGTTGTCTTCAGTGTGTGTTGCTAGTTTTTTCTATGTAAAAGGTTTTAGGATGACTTTGTGCCCCCATTATCTTTTGTGTTTCACTCTTTGGGCAGTTGAGGTGGAAACTTTGTGTTTTGTTTCATTCTGCTAGTTGTTGTATCTTGTTACCAGTCACTTATCAATATTTGAAAGAACTCATGTTGTTTGTTGGAATACCACTTCTAAAAGAAGAGAAGTGTCTCCAGTGTCTTCACCAGGATTTGTCCTTTGTTTGTTAACATCATCTCTAAAAAAAGAGAGATGGATGGTGATACCCTATGCCTGAGTGTTATTTTCTACTTATATATATAGTATATAGCTCCTGAATATTTATAGGGAACCTCCCCTTGATGAGAGGAGAGATTTTTCCCATTTTGATGTAGTAAATGTACACACTAGGCTGACCCATCTTCCTTGTTGTGGTTGATCAGACCTATTTTGCTCATCGATTAGCTGATTGACAAAATATTCACCCAACACTTTAAACTCTAAAAACTGTGAGTTGAGTATAAATTTCTTTCTTTTTCTCTCTTTACAATTTTTCTAAACTTAATGTGTAGATTCTATAGCTTACATGAAAAAAAATTATTTTATTTTCACCTAAGGAGTGTCATGTTAATTTGCTTGAAAGAACCTTGATCTTGGAATAACAATATGAAAATTGAACATTTTTTCTTAATTATCTAAAAATATTTAATAACTTTTCATGAATTAAATCTTTAGATATATGTCTATTTCAAATTAAATTAGACCTTTAAAATGATTTATTTCATTTTAAATTACAAAGTATTTATAATGTTCTATTATAAAGACTCAATTGGTATTCAAGTCTTTTAAGTGAAGAATTTAGACCTTTATAATTTTGTTAATGATTATCTAAGTTACTATTTAACCCTAAAATGGATTGTCTAAGTACTCGGTATTAGTCTTAGATTAAATTTAAAGGGTAATATATAAATTATAATGCACAAGGGTGATAATTAGATCTATACTAGGCCAATTGGGTTATAAACTCAAATATAATATATGTTAAATTTATAAAACTAATAATAAGCTAAATATAGAAAGTAAAATTAAGTTATGTATGGAAATGATGAATAAGTAATTTACTTAGCTAGTTATAATGCTAAATATAGAACATGTAGAATCCATACCAGAAGATGATTTTAGAATAGTCTTTAGATTCTAGATTAAGTGCCTCTAGAGCTCTGGACACTTGTGTCAACTTGGGACAGTTTCATCAACACTACTAGCTAGGTTCTATGTATGTATCTTATAAAAAATACCTACCAAAAAAGGATGTGACCACTTGGATGCTTATAGGTTTGTCTTCACCTTCACTCTGGTGCATTTAGATATGGTTCATGGACTTTTACTCCTCATGAAATGTCAAAACCCTAGTTCTTTATCTTCATATTAACCTTTAGAAAAATGGGTTAGTGGGCACATGGTGTTGAGATGAACCCAAATACCCCTTTATAAATTAGTGTTGAATACATATCCAATAGTCTTAATTTTGTCTACATATCTAATAGTCTTAAGAGGGCTTCAAAATGATGTAGTTTTCCCTTATGTGTTGTCTTGTGTGTGATAAGTAAGCACAATAATGACCTAGCTTGTAACTTAGAAAATATATCTCTTGGGATACTCCTTAAAAAATTCAAACCTATATATGTGTTGACCCTATGAATGATATGGACATAGGAGAAAATAGGGAATCTTTACTTAATTTAATGCTTGATAGGATGATTTTGATAAGTTACCTTGGTCTCTTTTTGGTCTTTTATAGGTTATGTTAGGTGAGAAATGAATGAGCATTGATATTATATTTATATAAATCCATTTGGAGAAGTAAATTTATTTAAATAAATTAGGATAACAATAAAGATATGTTTCATTTACAAATTGGATGGCTTTAGGTCACTAGACACTTATGTTGGCATAGGACATTAGTGTTGACACTCATTTTTATCCCATGTGTTAGTATCCAGGGATTAGGAATGTAGGTATAAACTCAAAACTTGTAGAAGTTGAAGATAAGTAGGTTTTAATCATTCTTATAAATATATAAAGTTTGGTTCATCAACATAAGATTGGTCAACCTAAGAGATAAGCTAAGGGGAATAAGATAAAATAGATGTGAGACTTACAGAAGAGGGAAAGTCCCAAAACTAAGAGGAACATCCAAGGTCTAAGTTTTCCAAGTGTATAAGACTAGGGTTCTATATAATCCAATAATATCATCTTCACTTTCCCCTTTAATATAGTAATGAAATTTATAGTTTAAAAAAAATGAATGCATAGCATATGCCAGACTTGAGTGTTTTGTTAGTGATTGTCTTGAAACTAAGAACATATTATAATCTATAATCAATGCATATAATCTAAAATTGATTGAAATTGAAATAGTAAGCTTTATTAGTACACATGTGTGTCTATGTAAACACCTTGCCTATTGGAAAGTTTATTTTCAAAATATGCATCATTTTAAGACTCTAAACTAAGATATATATATATATATATATATATATATATATATGAAAAGTGCATGTCTCTAAGGAGATAGAGAGGGAGAGAGATATTGGAAGGATCATGCCCCCAACCTTGAAGCAAAGGTGATTTACCACCTAGAAGTTGATATTATCTCAATTGTACAACCCAATAATACTATAAACTTGGTGAGGCTATATGATACAATCAATTCCAACTTAAAAACTTAGCAATATTGAGTTATTTAATCACCTCAACCATACAAAAAATTAAACCAACTACTATAGTAGATTGGCTCAAAAAAGTCCATAAAATCCAAACTAGGGTATCAGTGTGTAAAAGTCTATGATGTGGTAACAGGATATAAAAGTGTTTTGGAATCTAAAACTATTTTTTATTTTTAAATTTTAGGCACAAATTTCATATCATATTCACCTTAGATATTTCTCATGTTGAAATTATGTACAACAATGGTACCAATATATAAAATTCTTCTATAACTATGAGTTTGAATGATATAATTATGTGTTTTGGCTAATTCAAAAATTGTGTAACTGTGGAGAACATACTTATAAAGCATGGCCCCACTATATATGAGGTAATTTAAAAATGGATATAAGTACCAATGTGAAAAACATGTTTCCATAACATGCCCCCAAAGTAATCTAGAGATGTTGAATTTGAAATTTGTGTCAAGTGTGTAGGACATGCCTCTATGACATGCCCCCACTAATATGCCCCATTTAAGGTGAGGTAAAAATAGTAAATGGTAGTTATCTAACCTCAAAATGATAATATAATTGTATAACCTATGAATTTAACCATCAATCATCTATAAGGAACATGTTTAAGTAGATATAGCATTGAAGCACATAGAACTAATGTGATCATATGAAGGCCAAAGATGCTTGATGATGATCATGGAAATATATATATAGTAATAATACAAGCTTAAAAATAAAATAATCACACGCATAAGATCACTAAAAACCAAGTTAAAATATAATGGCCTAATGAGACTACAAACAAGTGGCATATTCAAATGTCGTACAATCGAAGGAACATGACTTAGTCAAATGTCCATAAAATCAATAATGACATATTTAAATATCCATACAATAAATAATGATATATGAAAATGTTAAAGAAATCATACATAGGCATAGGTTATAAAAGCAAAGTATATTCAGATGCTTTAATAAGGAATATAATATCAAGGCAAAACACTCAAGGAAGTCCATAAAGTAAAGCATAAACAACTAACATAAACATGCCATAATATCCCATGGATCAAATATGTTAGGAAAAAACATCAAGTGTATAGCATATCAGGTATCATGTGTAAGATATAATAATGGATAAAGGCATGTTTAAGTACATATGTAAGCTTAAACATTATAATTTGTGATCATTGAATGATGTAACTTGTGTATCAAGATAAAAAAAGTATATGTTCCCTATGTTTTCCCAACATGAGTAGAGGAAATGTCCAACATCTAAAATATGAATAGATAATGTATTTTTGTATGTATGTATCACACTCAAATATAAGTGTGACACACATGTGTGTATTTATAAGTAATATTTATGTTATCCATCAACATGGAACTAACACATAGATGCCAAGGAGCAAATAAAACATGTAGGTGCAAAAAATATTTTAGTATTTTTGAAGTTTTTTATTTTTTTTGTATTTTATAATTTTTAAAAAGTAAATATCATCCTATCATTCCATCCAATGGATGATCATATATATCTCCCCACTTTGAACCTAGTGTAATAGTTTTCTAACACTATCAAGGAGAACATATAGGTTTAATATTTATCATTGTAGTATTAGTGATGCTCTACGTATGTTAAATTAGACTTTATGGTGGTGAAGTAGTAGTATGAGTAATAGGAGTATGGGTTCATGGAACTCATTGTTGAGTGCTTTGTGGTTTCTTTGGAATAAACATAATAGGAAAATGTGTAGGTGCTCTAGATATCTGAACATGATGTGTAGTAGATAGAGATTTCATGAAATTCATTATATGTCTATGATATAATGATCTCTGAAGCACTAGATGCATAGTAAAGGGGATTGCCGATTTCTTACCATTTTGTGGTGAATGATACTTAGTAGGCATGTTAACTAATTTTCTAGGTATAATTTTCTCTTGTTTAATAGGATGCTCACATGGAATTCTAGAAACTATAACTAACCAGTTAGCATGAATGTATTTTACACACCCATGTATTATAAAAGGAACTAGTCAAAGTATATGGATCCAAGGTCTTCCAAATAACATATCAAATATTCCCATGGAAGGTATAACTAAAAAATTAGTAACCACATGTGTGGGACTGACCTATAAACATAGGTTAATATTTCAAAGAAACTTTTGGGAGGTCCCAATGAATGTTATAATTGATCTACTATAAGGATGCAAATCATGATGAGTATAGCCCAAGTGCATAAGTAATGTCATGGTGAAAAACCTCTCACTTACATAGTTATCAATCATAACATTATGTATAGGGTGTTTATCGAGGTATGCTTGAAATAATAGAGAATGAATATTGATCTTCATCCTTAATCTCAATGTCATCAAGAGAAATAAAATGTCCCTAAACCATAGGAGGCATATGTCATGTGTAAGTACCAATAATCCCATCTAGTGGGTACCAATAATGTAATCAAGGAGGATTTGCATTATATACCATTTTCACTTTTGGTTCTTTGTTAGAATGGTCTTGAAAAAATATTATTAAATATTTTCTATTTTTGGTGATCACCAAGTTGTGAACCTAATTCCTTTGGAGGATCATCAAATGAAAGATTTTTGTCATCAATAAGATCTTAGATCTTATGCTTTAAGATAAAGCATTTATTTATAGAATTCCTTGATCCTGAATGATAATTACAATAACCATTCACATCATAGCCTTTAGGCATAGGTTGACTCATATCAACCTCAATATAATAAGGGAGAGATATAAGTTGACACTATAGTAACTGAAGGAGTAATGAATCTAGGGACTTAGACAAATAGGATAACTATATCCTTTATACATTAGATAAGACAATATTATTAGGCTACTTTGAAACTACATTAATTTTAGTGGTTGGTTCCTTTTTAGGCTCAAGAGGATTTAATTTATAACTTGGTTTGATTGTGAACTTAGTACTATATATAGATGCAATTGGTGTGTTTGCTACATACTTGAGATTATTTAGTGAAATAAGTTTCATTTCATGGTCCCATAAAACATGGCATAACTCATCAAAATATTTTAACTTATTGAAAACAATGGACTCATGTAAAGGAGCAAGAAAACTTTTCTTGAATATATCTTTCAACTCTTTGTCTACTATATGATTGGTCATTTTATCCAACATTATCTTATATCTCAAAACATATTCAGTAATAGGTTCATTTGTTCCTTGTTGTAATAGGAAACCTTTTCAGAAATATTAATGGAGAATCATGCCAAAAAATAATCAACAATAATTTTGAATGCTTTCATATAATGGAGAGGTAAATCATACAACCAACTGAATGCATAGCCCTTAAGTCTTCCTGGGAATTATTTAGTCAAAATTTTATCATTAGAAGCATAGTCAAGGCATGCCATATGAAAGGATCAAATATGTTGCTAAATATCACCTTTGCCATCATAAAATAGAAATTTAGGTGCAACAAAACCAGTTGGTAAAGGGTGTAAAGATATCACAAGTGTAAGAGGGTTATGAAACACATCTTATGAATCAGTAGCATGAGGAGATTTTAAATCATTTTATTCAATGTTTTTAACCTTATCCTCTAAGGTATTTATAACTTGAAGGAGTGTTTGAATTGTGTACACATTGGGATTTATATTAGAAAGTTGAGTAGTCATGAAATGGGACATAAAAATGGTTTGAGTAGTAATAGGCATTGAAAATAATATTTGTGTTGAAATAATTGGTAATTCCATAGTAGATGTATATATAGTGTTTTAGTTTTTATGAAACAAATTTTTAAACACATAACTCATGCTCCCACTAGATGTATTATGTTGTAATGTGTTCAAGTGGTGGGATGTTTCAACTATACCTTTTTAAATTTTTGTTTCCAGTATAGTTTTTAGGATTTGATTAAGATCTTCATGTTTTGATGAATATGCTCACAAAAAAATACAATTGTTTTCACTAGATCATGGTCTCTATTCTCATTTTAATTTTTTTCATGGTTTTCATTATCAAAATCTTCTTTTATGATAACCTCATTAGTACATTTTTCATTGTCATCATGGTTATCATTATGATCCATACTATGAGATCCCTAATTAGTTTGAGACATATTAGATGGTGGGAGGGGAAGCTTAATGTGATCAATGGGCACACCTCAAAACCTAAATATATACCTAAGTTTCATGAAAATTAATATAATAAATGAAAAGGTACAATAATCTAAAATCCTAGTTGATTGAAAACCTTAAGATTAGAAATTTTTGCATTCATACAAATCATGTTCACCAAATGTTTAACCATAAAATGAATTGTTTAAGTGCATGGTGTTAGTATTATATTACCTTTAAAGATGTATATTTAAATGACAATACACAAGGGTGATAATTAGATATACAACATGATGACTAGGTGTTAAACTCAAATATAACATATGCTGAATTTATAAAATTGAGAATAATCTAAATATAGAAAATAAAACTAAGGTATGTAGTTAAATGACAAATAAGTAATGTAATTAGTTAGTTTTGATGCTAATAATGTTGGATCTAGATCATTTAGAAATTAAACTAGAAGATTATTATAGAATAGTCATTAAATGATCGATTAAGTGCCTCTAATTCTCTAGATATTTACGTTAGCATGGGATGGTTGTGTCAACACTGATATCTGGGTTCAATGTAGGTGTATTATATTTAATACCTATTGGAAAAAGATGTGACCACCTAGATGATTATAGGTTTTCCTTAACCTTCACTCTGGTGCATTCAAATTTATGTCTTGAATTATCTCTCCTCATGAAGTGTCAAAACCCTATCTCTTCATCTTCATAGTGACCTTGGGGGAAATGGGTTAGTGGACACATGGTGTCAAGTTGACTCAAAAGATCCATATATTAATTATCAATACCTACATATAGAATAATCTAAAAATGGCCTTAGACTGATGTATTCCTCCCCTACATGTTATATTATGTGTGAATCATGCAATATGTGATAAGCAAGTATAATAGTGACCTATCTTGTAACTTGGAAAATATAGCTCTTAGGTTTCTCTTTCAATAATTTAGACTTGTATATGTGTTTTCCTTATGACTGATATAGAAATAAGATAAAATATGGAAGATTTGTTTAATTAAAATCTTGATAAAATGCTTTTGATAATTTTCCTAGGCCTCTTCTAATCTTTTCTAGGTTATGCTAGGTAAAGAATGAATGAGGCTCGATCTTGTATTTATATCAATCCCTTTGGAGATGTTTATTATATTAAATAACTTAGGTTGGCCATTAAGATATGTTTCATTTGTATTAGGTGAATTTAGGGCATTGGACACTTATGTTGGGGTAGGACACTAGCATTGATGCTAGTGTTTCTCTTAGACATTAGTGTCTAGGAGTAAGAAAGTATAAAAAGACTTAAAAATTGTAGAAGTGTAAGATAATTAGGTTTTAAGAATTATGGGAAAGATAAAAAGTTTGTTTCATCAACATAAGATTGGTCAAACCAAGAAATAGGCTAAGGGGCATAAGATATAATAGATGTAAGAATTGAAAAAGTGGGAAAGGTATATAACTAAGAAGAATAGCTAAGGTTTAAGTTTTCCAAGTGTACAAGACTAAGGTATTATATAGTCCATAAATATCATCTATAGTTACTAAGTTGAAATTCAATCAATTAAAATAATAAATTTACATGGACTTTAGACTTAATTTTTATAATGTTTAGGCCTTTTTAAGAAAATTAATTTTATGACTTCAAGATTTGAAAATGAACAAATAATCTTTGTGAGTGCCTAAATTTCTCCACATGTCTAAATCACCTTTTTTAGTAACTTGGAACTTGTTCAAAAATTCTCAAGTCTTGAATTTCTCTCCCACACTTGAGATCTCTCCATGTGTCCTGATCATGTTAATTCAGAGTTAAAGAGTCATCTAAAAGTTTTTTAAGAGAAGAAATATCCTCCCATGGATCATCTTATCTTTCATAAAATCACCCACATTCATCAAGTGATCTAAATAAATTGGAAAATCAACTATCTTCTAGGCTTTCCACTTGAGATTTTGATGCATGTCACCATCATAGAAGATTGGGCTTGATTTATGCAGTCAACCATCTAGGTATACCCTAAATACTTAATCACCATCTAATCTTTATATTTATAGTTTAGATTTATCCACAATGAATAAAATCTAAATATCAAATTCTATTTGAAGCTTGAAGGCCTAATATCATGCCATATGGCATGATCTTAGGAACCCAAGGATAGAAAGCAATGCTGATAAACAAAGATCAATTTGAGGCCTAAAGAACTAAGATCATGCCATGTGGCATGATCAAGAGAGACTAACACTCAAAGGAGAGCCTAACCATATATATAACCCATAGACCCTGTGATCATGCCATGTGGCATGACCATGTTCCATATTATAAGACAAAAGAAGCTAAGATGATGCCATATGGTATCATCTCATGACCCAAAATCCATATACTGATGAGCAAAGGTCATCCATGTAGACTTAGTGACATCATCAGGCCCCTTAGCATAAATTGGATAAGCATATACCCATCAACAAACCAACAAGTTTGGGCCTCTAAACTAATAAGATTTTTCCATGTGGTATTTATCATGAACTTAAATTTTAAGATCATATTAAAATTTAAAGTTGTCAACATCAAGAAAAGGTTGGTTGATAAAAAATCGAAATAATGGGTCTTTTCTAACTTTGGATTTTAAATCAAATTCATGATCTTTACCTTAACCTTTTAAATTTTTTAATGTATAATATCTTGTTCAATTGAAAGTCTATTTATATGCAACTGTCCTAGGTTAGAATGTCTAATATTTATTTAATTATCATATTCTTTGTAGGCTTTTCTTTCCTATACTCTCTCTCAATGGCCTTGTTACTTGGTCATTTCATTTGTAATACATATATTTAAATGATTTAATGCAAAGGCTCCACATGTCAACCATCTAGGAATGTTATAACTAAATAATTTTTTTTAAAATGTAACTAAGTGTTTGGAATACCCAAAATCAATGATTACACCACATGCCATGATCATAGAGATCATAGACTCAAAGAAAATCTCAAAGAAAGACTAAGTTCTAATAACCTTGACATATTGTGCTATATGACATGATCACAAAAACTTAGGCCCTAAGAAACTAAGGGTATTAGAGAGCCTCAAAGTCCCATTAACAATTTTATCTCATAGATTGATGTTTGGCATGAGTTGATAGTTCATAGAGGTAACAAAGGCAATAATGAAATATTAAAGCTTGAATACCTAAGATGTCACTGCATAGAAACATCTCTAGTGTTGTTGACCTAGGGATGACAAAATGATGCTCAAAGGTTTCCAATCATTGATCTCCCAAATCAATGGCTCTCAGAAGTTGATCACTAATGGAAAGTAGTTGGTAGACCTTTGAATCCAAAAATCACCAAGATGATGCCACATAACATCATCCTAGAATCTTAGGCTAATAGAATAATTTAAATATCCCACAGTGGCAAAGGAAAGACCGAAGAGGCACAATTTTGAGAAATGACATGATTTAAAGAGTTTTAAGGGTGGCTGAGAAATAAATCCCATGAATAAAAATAGAAGAGTGAGGATAGTTAAGGGAGGGGTTAAATAAATTCATAAGGAAAAAAATCTTCCCATGGAATCCTAAATAAAACTCAACATACAAATTATCATGCCAATTCGTGATAAATATCACAAATCATAAATTTGATGCTCATTTACCTATCAATTATATGTTAGCTTGATAATTCATTATGACACCTACCTAGTATTTACGTCAAGTGTGAATGGTATCTTAATGGAAAATTGATCCTAGAGAATGTAAAGTTTGATAAAAATAACAATGGTATGGATATCATCATTCAAATCAAATATGATAAGAATTTAATTTTAAAATAACATGGGGATATACTACAACTAAATGGGAATGGCTTAGCTCATATTTTTTTCAAATATTCTCAACCACCTTCCCAATTCATGATTGAATTCTATAACTACCCCATTATTGGGATGAATTTAAATTTTGGATGGGCATTGCCTATGAAGGATCAAGTAATCGATGTAATAAGTTTTGTATCAATTTGAATTGTAACAAAAATGTAGTTATCCTAGACTTTTTTCTGTATTCCTAGATTAATCTCTCCCTTTACTCAATTCCAATAGTTATTAAGTAAATTTTGTAATAAAATTGTTACTGTAAATCCTAATTATTGTTAATCAACTAGCACATATTGATATTTTGGATCTTGGTGGTTATTTTTTATGTATGTCTAATGGTAGTTGTGTTATTTCTTCCTCATATTCAACTTCCCCTCAGACTCTTGTACCATCCTTCTAGTTGTGGATATACTAATTCTAGCTCAGTTAAGGATTAGTTTCATGGGATTTTATCATTCAGACACTTTGGCTTCACCTTCATGATAGTAGGACCTTTTTTCTCCTTTCCCATTTTTCTTTTGCATTTTTATGAGATTTCTAGTTTATATCTTGGGTATCAATGAACACAATCAGAATATACATGTTTATCTTTATTTATATCCTTGTTCATTACCATTGTAGCATTTTTGAATATAAGTAATGAAAAAATAATATAAAAAAACTCTTTTTAGGTTCTAAAAAATATTTACACATTGAATTTCATTTAAGGCATGTTTTTGAAAGTGTTGTTATTAAAACTATCCTTTATGGGTATAACTGTAAAACCTTATGCTTTATCTATAGTGGTTACAATTAGTGGAGTCCCCTGAATCTCAGTTTGTAAAATAGGCCCCCTGTGAATATTTTACATTCACAAACTATTCTTGTCCAGTACACCAATAATTGGTAGAAGAAAACTTGGGGAGGTATTGTATATTTTTTTGAGTATTATCATTGATGTCAAAGGTGCATCTTAATAAGGTTTATGTCAAATGTGACTAAGCCTATGTGCAAGTATGTGATGTGATAATTTTAATTAAGAGTGTTTTTATTAAATAAAGAGTGAATTTGAATGCAACCAATGACTTATGGTTGCATGAAGGTATAGGTCATTGATGTCAAATTCACATAGGAAGCCTAGTCATGATCCTATTCATGGCATGAAGAGGTATGTGCATGAAAATGAATGATCATAGGCATGTGAAGGTTATATTTCACTATTTGAACTGTATGTAAGGAATTTAATCATTCATGATAGTTTCATGGTGAGCTTATAGGGGTAGGACCTTCAAACTAAGCTTACATCTAGACCTTTTTTTAACCCTACCTAGCCTAATGAGGTATAAATTTTATATTTTATGGAAATTATGCACATATGAGCATGTAAAAAGGTAAGATAATTTTTTTTATGAATGATCATAAATTTTGAGGTTAAGACTTACATAAAAATTACATGAGACATAGTCTTAGGCCTTCTTGAGCTCATAGAATGAGGTCTCAAACCTAAGAAACACTTTTAGATGTTTTTTGGCATATGTAAAATCTACATGGGTATTTTAGATATTAATGATTTATGGGGAAGGTTACTAGATAATATCTTTAGGCATTAGTTTTGGATTCAAGAGGCAATCTTTTATGAACAATCGTTAACATCAAAACCTTTGTTAAACCTCCCTAAAACCCTAATAAGGACCTGATGTGAAATATATTGTTAAAATTATCTTATAATGGATTAAAATGACTATAAAATATATTTATCATGTATTAAAAAATTTTAAGTACCTCCATGTGGTGGTGGTTAGTCAGATGAGAGAGAAAATGCATAAATATAGGCTTATTTGTTAAGAAGTTATTGTAGCTCTCAAAAGTTGTATTGGTCAATAAATGAAAATGGATGGTAGAAGAAGAAATAGAATATTTTATCATGTCCATGATTATTTAAATATATTTTTTATCCTTTAAATTTTATAATTTGGTCATCCAAGTTAGCTAGTTATAAATGAACCTAATGGTGCAAATAGTACAAAACCCAAGTAGAGATGAGAAGATGGTTTTGAGGGTCTAAAAATGTCATATTGATGAAAAAAAGTGCATATAGAGTTTATTTATGACTTTAAATTCATGTTTATTCTTGGAATAATTTTTAGTGGTCAGTGAATATGGTGAAAAAGTTGCTCACAAAATGATTTGTATGGTTCAAATAAGACTGTGTGAGTATAAGGTCAAGAAATTGGTCTAAAAGAATAATATTTTACATTAGACCATAATATATTTATATATAAATATGGTATATACATCTCATAGGACCATTTACATGCATCAAGATTCATGACAAGTGTTTACATAGGTGTTGGAGGTCAAGTCACCATAACTATTTTTTTGAGGTAAATTTACAATTTTGAGTGGGTGAGTTGCAGAGATGTTCTTGAGCCTTTATCTCCTAAGTGAAAATGTTCCAAGAATATTTTATGACCCTGAGGTCATACATAACCTATCTATATGTTTCATTTTTTATTTTTTATTAGCTTATGGGTGTTTAATCTTTATTTTTGTAAGATAGACTTTTGAGGTAAACAGGTCTAATAGGACAATTTACCCTAAAAGAGATTTCATGGTATGATAAAAGGAGATAAGTATAACCAAGAATGAATAATTTCATAATATTTCACTATATAATTTATTAAATGGTTTTATATTTTTTGATAAGGCCATCTATGGCTAAGAGGATCAATTTTGATGTTACGAAGATAGACCTAATGCAATTAGATCTCCATGAGACCTAAAAGAGAAATGAGGCCTAATTGAGTTATTGTAGACCAAAATGGGTCCAAATTTAATTTTAATAATGATAATAATATGTTATAATACCTATTTTATGGATTACCTAAGAATTTAACTATTTTTTTCTAATTAAGTGGTGTTTAACCATGAGTATAGTACAATGCAGTTTAGGCCTATTTATGTAATGCCAAAAAAGAAAAGAAAATATTGCTTGGTAGAGAGGAATGAGGTATTGAAATGAGACCATATAATTAGATTATAGGTGTGGTAATGAAAATTCATGAGGTGGTTGAGTTGGTGCTAAGTCACTTAGAGATTTGGTTCTTCCTACAGCCTAGTCAAGTGAGTGTTTGACTTCATTGGGGTTGGTGCTCCAAGTTGAGTTGGTGCTCAGAAAAATTCGATATTTTGTTTTATAGGACTATAGTCCATTTTTAGAGATCATAGTGGGAATTTTTCCCCATTTTTTTCCCACTCATATGTGTGTTTTCTTGTGTTATGCTCATGTGAATGGTTTTTTATGCATTTTTATATCTCAATGTTGCTTTCATAATTCATGAATGATTAGATATATTTGAATGAAATTTTTGGTACACTAATTCAGCCCCACCATCTCAATTATTGTGCTTCCAATAATTGGTATCAGATCTTGATCCTTTTAAGTAGGCCTAAATAGCTTAAAGGAGATCTTATAGGCATATGCATGTCTATTCATCAAGTACAAGGAGGTTTCTCAACCAATAAGGCTCCTCTATTTAGTGGGACTAACTATGAATTTTGAAACATCAAAATTAATACCTATCTAATGTCCTTGGGTTATGACATATGTCAATATGATGTTGATGCATTCATTCCACATTCTACACCACCAACTAATGAAATAGGTAAGAAGGTAGGTAAAAACAAATCTAAGGTAATGAATTCCATTTTGTGTGGTCTTTCATAGGTAGAGTTTGTAAAGGTAATTTAGAGGTAGAGTTTTTAAATGTCATGCATTGTGATATATCTAAAGGGATTTGGGAAAATTTGTAGACCATATATGAAGGAGACACCAAATTCAAGTTGGGAAAGTGACAAACCCATCAAAATTATATTAAAAGTTTGAGAATGAAGGATGATGAAAATAATGCATCTTATCTGTTAATAGTAGATGAAGTGGTAAATGTCATTAGAGGTCTAGTAGAGAAGTTGGAATAATCAATAGTACTACAAAAGGTATTAAGATTCCTAACATCTAAGTTTTATTCAAATATGTTTAATATGGAGGAGATTAAATATATTAATGTATTAAAAATGGATGAGCTTCATGCAATATTGACTATCTATGAAATGAGAACAAGTGATGGAAGATGTTATACAAAGGAAGTTGCATTTAAAATTGAGAAAAATTCACAAAGTAAAAAGGTCAAGGATGAAGTTGATATAGACATTGATGATGACAAGATAGATTCATGTTTGTTAGAAAACTAAGGAAAAGATTAGGTAAGTATAAGGGAAATTTTCCATTAAAGTTATTTAATCATTGTAAGATTGGTCATTTTGCATCTAAATGGCCTAACAATGATAAGAATGAGCATGATAAAGAACATGATGAACATCATGTTGATGATAATAAGGTCTATAATCTTGATAAGAGAAAAAAGGGTTTTATGAAGTATGAAGGCAAGAAAGGGTTATTCAAGAAAAAGAGAAGTTTCTATACTAAAGAAGATAATATCACATCTAATGTAAGTGGCACAAGAAAATTTGATAGTGATGATGACAATAATGATCATGATAATAATGAAACCTTAATAATGACTATAGAAATAGAAAATTAAGGTTTTTAAAAAGGGAAAAGTATTATTAATGATGAAGAATTAGATGAAAAAGAGGATAAATTAAACCTTGTGGTAGAATTAGTGAGTGATTTAGAGGAGTTGAAGTTACAAAGAAAAAGGAATTAAAAACTATGATCATTGGTTGATATTTACGAGGAATAAATCAATCTATTTAAAGATAGACTAAGGAAGAAAACCAATGAACATGAGGAGATCATAAAATAGTTGGAAAATTGGATTGATATTATCACTACAAGTCTTTATTATGAGGAGGAATAATGCATTGAGTTTGTAATATAAATGGAGTCTTTGAAGGTAGAATTGAATCAAACAATAGTCAAGTTGAAGACACATCAAAAATTTGAAAATATTACTAAAATTATGGGTGATATTTTGAATAATCAAAGGTATCCACATGATAGGACAAGTCTTGGGTTTAAATAAGACCAAAAATAAAAAAGAGAGTTAGACCTCAAATAAAACTAGATCATCAATAAATTATGGTATTGACAAAGTAAATACCTATGTATAAACTCTCAAATTTGAGACTCAAGTCGATAATCAACATGTCAAGAAGAACTTAGCTCCTTTAATATACAATAAAGTTAGAGGTACATCATTCAACATCAGATAGAAAATTTATGTGAATCTTATCAATGGTTATTGTTTGTCATTCAATAAATATAGACATAGGGATATGGATTGTAGACATCATACTAGAATCAATTCCTCATGGACGAATAGGATGAATACACATCTCTATAGTAGAAGTAAAATTTTGTGTTATAATTGTGATCAAAGAGGACATATTTAAATGGATTTTAAGATGAGTAATATAAGGATGATCAATCAAGATAAGAGGTTATATGTTCATACCACTAAAAAGTGGATCAATAAGTTATACCCTATGGAAAAGAGGAAGGAGGATAAGAAGACTAAAGGAGAAGAATTTATGATAGATGATACTACCTTTCACATTCAATATGAAGGAATGAAATGGTATATAAATATTGGTTTCTCAATCCACATGATAGGAGATAATAACAAGTTCATCTCATTAAATAAGAATGTTAATGGAATAGTGAGATTTAGAAATAACACAACTGCCAATATAGTTGGCAAAGGTATCTTGAGTTTGGACAATGGGAATAAAAATATAGATAATGTGTTTTATGTGAAAGGTTTGAAACATAAATTGATTATTGTAATTAAAATGTGCAACTAAGGACACACACTAACCTTTCATGATAGAGGGTTTGATATAAGGAGAACTAAATTAGAAAGACTAATTATCAATGTTAAGAGGATTGAGAATAATCTATATGTCTTGAATGAGATAAAAAAGGAGAGATGATTTATGATAAATATGGATGATTTTTTTCTATGACATAGAAGTTTGGGCCACCTAAAAATTGATCATTTAGTCAAGATAAGCTCTAAGAATAATGTGAAGAACATGCCTAAAATCACCAAACCAACAAACACATTTTGTAAGGCATGTCAACATGGTAAGTAGACTATAAGAAAGTTCAAAACCAAGGATTAATCTACTATAAGACCTTTGGAGTTAATACACACTGATATTTATGCACCTAAAATAATCCAAAGTATTCAAGGAGATAGTTAATTCATGTTACCAATAGATGAATACACAAGAATGACTTGGGTAGTATTCTTAAATGAAAATTTATAAGATCTTGATAAGTTCAAGGAATTCAAGGATCTTATTAATAATTATAAGAATGAAAAGATCAAATGATTGAGATTTTATAGAGGAAAAGAGTTTTGGTCCAACAAATTTGATTACTTTTGTGAGGTCCATGGGGTAAAGAGAGAGTTTTTAGCAATTTAGGACACCTCAACAAAATGGGATTGTTGAAAGAAAGAATAAGATAGTTCAAAAGATGGCAATAACTATGATAAATTAATCAAGTTTAGTTGATGGATACTAGAGAGAGGAATTTATCACTATAGTCTACATCTCAAATAGAGAATAAATAAGGACTAATGGTAATAAGACCCCTTATGAACTATGAAAAGGCAAACCTGATAATGTGGAACACTTTAGAGTGTTTGGAAGAAAATGATTCATCAAAAGAGATGAGGAAGACTTAGGTAAGTTTTATTCTAGGTCTGATGAAGGTATATTCTTGGGATACTCATCAGTAAGCTCATCATATAAATGATATAATAAGAGGTTGTATAAGATAGTGAAAAGCACCAATGTGCAGACTGATGAGATAAAGAAATCACACTCATAGTCAAAGGATACATCAAAGAATATGGACTTCAATAATGAATGATAAACAATAGAGATTGATGAGGAAATATAAGAAGTTAAGGAAATATTAGAATCAAAAGGTCCCTTAAGACAAATTAAAAGGGATAATCCTAAATCACAAATCATTGGTAATAAGGATGCATGTATGTAAACAAGAAGAAGGCTAGAAAGTAAACTAAATCAAGATAATATTTATCTATTATCTAAGATTGAAGCTAAGAAACTTGTAGAATCAAGCAAATACAAGTTTTGTATAGGAGTTATGAATGAGGAGTTAGACCAAATAGAAAAGAATGAGACTTTGGAACTAGTTCTCAGGCCTAAAGACAAGAATGTCATTGGCACAAAATGGGTGTTTAGAAACAAGTTGAATAAAGATGGTGAAATCACTAGGAACAAGGCTAGATTTGTATATAAGGGGTATGCACAAGTTTAATGGGTAGAATTTGAAGAGAAATTTACTCTAGTATCAATATTGAAGGCTATTAGACTATTTATAGCATATGCAAGATTCAAAGTATTCAAGGTGTATCATATGGATGTCAAATCTACTTTTCTACATGAGAACTTGGAAGAGGAGGTGTACATAGAGAAACCTATGGGTTTTTCATTATCAAGTAAAAATGACTATGTTTATTGATTGAAAAAGTCTCTTTATGGTCTAAAGAAAAATCCTAGAGCTTGGTATGCTAAATTGAATAGGTACCTATTGGATCAAGATTTCAAAATAGGAGTTATAGATAGTAATTTGTACATAAAGATAGAAGGTGATCATCAATTGATAGTAGTTATCTATGTAGATTATAATATTTGGTGGAAATAGTGAAAATATAACCAAGGCCTCTATATATGTGATGAAGAAGGAGATTGAGATTTCCATGATGTGATAACTATCATTCTTTCTTGGGTTACAAATAATTCATTCATATATTCATTTCATAAGCCAATTACATAAGAGAGATGTTGAATAAATTTGAGATGGAATATTGTAAGGTTGTTAGTACACCTATGATCATAGGGTATAAGTTAAGTAAGATGAGTCTCCAAAGGTTAATCAGATATCATATAGGTCAATGAATGGAAGTTTCTATACACTACTACCTCTAGACCTAACATTATACAAGTAATAGGTCTTTTGGGAAGATTCCAATCATACCTAAAGGAAAATCATTTGCAAGTAGTTAAAAGGATACTTAGTTATCTCAAAGAGACTATGGAGTTTGGGTTGAGGTATCTAATGATAAAGGAGTTTGATTTAGTATCCTATACATATCAATATTAAGCAAGGAGTCTAGATGATAGGAATAACACTAGCAGAGGAGCCTTATACTTAGGAGAGTGCCTAGTATCATGGATAATCAAAAAGCATCCATAAATGGAATTATCTATTTATGATGATGAATACATTGAAATAATTTCATGTTGCACTTAGGTCCTATGGATAAGATAGACTTTAAAAGACTACTAGATTGAGTATGATAGTTCTAGCCCTATCTATTATGACAATACAAGTGCCACAAGTGTTTCAAAGAATACTATCATGCACTCAAGTACTAAGCACATTCCCATCTAGTCATTTCATAAGAGAGAAATAAAGTGAAAAAAGTGTTATACTTGAATATGTTTCTATAAAATATCAGATTGTATATATTTTGACCAATCCATTTCCAAAGATAACTTTTGAACATCTAAGATAGGAATTGGGTGTAGTTCATGCCCCTAACAGTCATTAAAGAATTCAAGTTATTATGGGGAGCTAATTATATGTCTCATCATCTCTAAGAGTAGGTGAGTAATGTTGAGAAGGTATGCATGGAGATAGGGATAGAATGTTTGTATGTTATTTCATAAACTCATAATCATGTGTGTTGAGTGCTTTTGTTACAAGAGGTGTGATCCAAGAGGTTATAGACATTTATTTATCATTTATGTCAAATGGGGAGAAAGTTTAGAATGAGGGAGTTATATCCTATTGGGATAAATTTTTGTGAGTGGTTTCCATCAATGACAAAGGGGAAGACTTTTGAGTATTATCATTGATGTCAAATGTGCATCTTAAAAAGATTGATGCCAAAGGTGACTAATCCTAGTTGTCAGTATGTGATGTGACAATTTGCAATAAGAAAGTTGTCATGAAAGAAAGATAAATATTGAATTTAAATGCAACTAATGCCTTATGGTTTCATGAAGGTATAGGTCATTGATGTCAAACTTGCATAGGAAGCCTAGTCATGAGCCAAATTATGACATGAAGAGGTATGTACATGAACATGAATGAACATAGGAATGTGAAGGTTGCATGGTAATATTTGAGCATATATGTAAGGCATTAAAGAATTCATGTGAGTTTCAAGATGAGCCTATGGGGGTAGGACATTCATACTAAGCCTACACCTAGACCTCTCTTAGACCCTACCTACCCTAATGAGGTATGAAGATCAGATTTCAAGGCAAGTATGCACAAAGGAGCATGGGTAGAGGTGAGATAAGATATTTTAGGCATAATCACAAATTTTGAGGTCAAGACTTGAATAAAATGTGCATGAAACATAGTTTTAGGCCTTTTCAAACTCACATAGTGAGGTCTCAAACCTAAGAATCACTTTCAGACATTCATTGGTATGTGTGATCTATACATTGGAATCTTAGATATTAAGGAGAGATTGGGAAGGGTCATAGAAAAGATCTTCAGGCATTGGTTTAGGATTTAATGGGTAGTCCTTTATGAATAATAATTAACATCAAAACATGTGTTAAACCTCCCTAAAACACTAATAAGGAACTGAATTGAAAGAGCTTATTTAAATTATATTAAAATGTATTCAAATTCCTAGATAAGATATTATATCATGTATTAAAATTTCCCATGTACTTCCATGTAGTGGTGGTTAGTCAGATGAGAGAGAAAATGCATAGGCATAGGCTTATTTGTGAAGAAGTTGTTGTATCTCTCAAAATTTGTATTGGTAAAGAAAAAAATGGATGGGAGAAGAGGATAGATACTTATTTTTCATGTCCATGATGATTTTTTTAATATGTTATAGAATTCAAATGTTCTAATTTTGTCATCCAATTTGGCCATTTGTAGACAAAACTAATGGTGCAAATAGTGCAAAACACAGGTAAAGATGAGATGGATTTGGGGGTCTAAGCATGTTAGATTGATGAAAATTTTTAATTAAGAATTTATTTTGTTAGTGTAGGTTTTTATTTTTCCCTATTATTTAATTAGGGAATATTATATATTTGTGCATACATGGAGTTTTCCTACATTTATGGGATAGGCTAGTTTATGTGGAGATGTGGGTCATAGATGTGTCATAGGTGTCATAAGAATGTCATAAGTAACTCCTTTGACCAGCTATTCTGGGTATGGGAGTTACTTCTCTATTCTTAACACCTTGTCACCACCTTTCATGGAAGAGTTACAGTCTATTCTTGGGGTGCTTTGACCATCTTTTGTGGAGGACTTACAGTCTATTCTTGGGGTTCTTTGACCACCATTTTTGGAGGAGTTACTTACTAGCTCTTCTATATGTATTCTTCATTATGGCCTTCTCATGTTAATGAAATATTGGATTTTCTCCAAATTGTCTATGCAATTGTCTCTTGTTTGATTTCATTTACTTTAGCATTTTGTGGTATTCACTTGCTTCATCCTGTGTAACCACAACTCATGCATCCTCATTATTTGGACCTTGTTGAATCCTCCAATATGGTATCAGAGCCACCTGAGTAACTAGTTATCTATTTTTACTTTGCTTTCTTAGTATTTTTTTTGTTTAACTCTGTTGTATTTGAGAGTTTTGGTAGAGTTTCTTGAAAACTCATGCAAATCCATATGGAAAACTATTAAAAAAAATTACTTCTATTGATTTTCATTCAGATCTACCCTTTAGATATCTGCGTTGAAATTTTTTGAGACATCTTATATATATCTATCGTGGCATTGTGAACTCCAGCAAGGTAATTTGTGAAAAAGTCAATGCTTGGCATCACATTCTGACATAATGCATTGAGTTTTGATGCTATTTTTTTATTTTTCAATCTAAAAAATATAAAGGAGCATTGGATTAATGTGTTGGAATAGAAAGGCAAACTCATATTTGCTGCATATTTTCTCCAACTCGAACTATTGGGCATTGGATTCTAAGAGAACTAAGATCTGCCAGCTGCACTTAGTGTTGGATCTACTCATTTGAGCAGCCTGACATCCTTTTCCTACACTTGGCATCGACCTATTTCTACATTTTATTTGTCTCTAATGTGTTGAAACTTTCTGTTGTGCATTGGAAGTGTTAAGTCTACATTTTGCTGTGTTTGGATGGCGTAGAGGTAAAAAAAAATCCCATTGTCATAATTTTTCTCCACATGATGCATTGGAAGGATGCATGTTCATTGGTATAATCCCTGATCTCACCTTCTTGTAAGTGCCTATCAAGGCCTAAGACATCAAAACAACAGCTATCCACCTCTCTTTCCTTTTAAAAAAACTAGCTAGAAATTCATTTTTTGCCTTACTAGTTGTATTTTTTTACTAAAAGAGGAAGGTAAACTTACTTTCATGCATACTGAGACAATCAGTTAAACTTGATTTCACAAAGACCTCCTTTGGATTCTTCACTCTGTGCTAAGTCCAATGAGTGGTTGGAAGGCCACTTTCTCTCTCAAAATAAGCATTTTTAAAATTTTTTAGTGTTGTTTTTTTGTAAAAACACTAGTTTATGGGAAATTGAATCTTTAATATCTTACAAATGATAGCTCAGATTCAGGTGCCTTTTTTTGAAAAAGTGTTTGTATTTAAATTCTCCATAGTGTAGGCTTTTTATTTGTTAAAAATTCACTGGTTTATAAATTGCCTAAAATTTGGGTATCTCGAGACGCATTTTCAATTGAGTCTGATGTCTTATTTGCTTAAAGTCTTGCACTGATTGCTCTAAGACACATTCTCAGCTGAGCTGGATGTCTTTTGAGCATGTACTTGCATATTTGGTGGGGGCTCAACATTTTAGGGGGGTGTGATTGCATTTTAGCACTTGCAATCTTTACTTTCATTCTCTTTTTTGCATAATTTCACAACTTACAATCAACACAAATTCACCTAAATTTGGATTAAAATGGATTATTTTTAATTTAAACCCCTAACACCCTTCAACTATCATGAATGGAAGGTTAAAATGTTAGTCATTCTTAGAATTAAAGGGTTGTATAGGATCACCATGGGTATTGAAGTAGAACCCAACACTGATGATGAAAAGGTCAAGTGGTGCAACCGTACTAATGAAGCCTATGGATTACTAAGCTTGTCCATGTCTCTAGAACTTCTCTTCCATTATAAACCTCAAAGACTCCCAAAGACATATGGGACACCGTAGAAACCTTATTTGGGAAGCTTGATGAGATGAGAGGTCATGAGCTCGAAAAAAAACTCATAAGTCTAAGTCCTAGTAACTTCGACACCCTACATGACTTCTTCACTATGTTTAAGGCCCTTAGATTGAAATTGAAAGAATGCAGGATAGAGAAGAAAGATGACCCAATCATCCTTTCTATTCTCACAAAGTTAGGTCCAAGCTATTTAGTCTTTGTCTCCACTTTCTATGCCACAAAAAGTGCCCTTAGTGCTACATGGAAAATTCCTTCTTTGGATTCATTCATTGCCAACTTGACTAGGGAGAAATATAAACTAATCCAAATGGGCACAATGAAGTATTCTCAACCCCAAGATTTGATATCTGGAAATGGTAAGGATAAGACTTCAACAAAGGAGAATAAGAAAAAGAACAAGGACCAGGAAAAGAAGAAACAAAACAACAATCCTGCCAAAAACAACATTGAGTCTTCCTCCTCTAATGCTAAACCTAAGAAGGAGAAAGTTAAGTGTGCCTATTGTAAGAAGACATGGCATGATGAACACAAATGCATAAAGAAACAAATAGATCACCTAACTCATCTTCTAGAGAAGCTCAACATAGGTGTTCCTGAGTCCATCAAGCAGAATTCATCTACCCAAGATTTTACTAAGCAAAAGGCAAGGGTAAGGAGAAAGAAAAGGGCAAGGCCCTTGTAGCTATAGTAGCTTCTACATCTTCATGGGTCATTGACTTGGGTGCTTCTCACCACATGGGCTCTTCCCTAGTTGAGTTTTCATCTTTAGAGCCTTGTAGCATGACTTCAATTAGTTTAGGTGATGACACATCTATTTTTGTTGTAGGGAGAGATTCAATTTAAATGGAAGGAGGAACATTCAATAATGTTCTAAGTGTTCCTTAGCTTTCAACCAATCTCCTATCAGTGTACCAAATCACTCACATTGGTTAGGGAATGAGAGTTGAGTTTTCACCAGATTCAGTGGCTATCAGGGAATTGCATAATGATACTATAGTGGTAGTGGGTAGGGCAGATCACCAAGCAAGGTTATACACTTTCTCACATTTTACACTTAATTCTTCTCCAATAGCATTGCCAACTCATTCAGATGGAGTTAGCAAATTATGGTGTGAGAAATTTGGCCACCTTAACTACCGCTACCTTGAGCAACTTTGCAAACATGACATGGTCATTGGCTTTCCTCGTGTCTAATTCTCAAAAGGACTTTGCAAGGGGTGCTCCCTTGGGAAGCATCCCAAAGAAAAATTTGAAAAAGGCAAAGCTTTGAGGGATTCACAACCTTTGGATTTAGTCCATAGTGATGTATCAGGACCCTTTCCCAAACCATCTTTCACAAGGGCCAAGTACATCCTCACTTTTATTGATGATTTCTCTAGGTAAACTTGGATATATTTTCTCAAACAAAAGTCTGAAGTGTTTGAAAATTTTCTAGACTTCAAGGCTCTTGCTGAGAAATAGAGTGAGAAATCCATCAAGTTTCTTCAAACTGATAATAGAGGGGAGTATGTCAGTAACAGGTTTGAGTAGTTTTGCACCACAGAGGGGATTGATTTGCATCACACAGTCACTTAGAATCCTTCATAGAATGGGGTTGTAGAACACAAAAATAGGTTCTTAAAAGATATGGGTAGCTGTATGATTCACTTGAAATACTCATCACCATAGTACTAGGCTGAAGCCATCAATTGTGCTTGCTACATTCAAAACAATGTTCCTCATAAAGATTTAAAAGGGATAACACCCTTTGAAGCTTGGCATAAAAGGAAACCTGATGTTGAGCACCTTAGGATTTTTGGATCCCCAATCATGGCCTACATACTGAAGAAGAAACACAAAGCTATGGAACATCAGTCCAAGCCTTGCATCTCTGTAGGATATCTGGATGGTATTAATGGGTATCACCTTCTAGATCTGACCACTCATGAGTTGTTCATTGAGAGAAGTGTCCACTTTTAGGAGAGTCCTAGAGACTCAACACTTGGCACTTCTTCTCCCTCATCAGATCTACTTCTTCATGATGATTCCTCAAATTTAGATCAGCCACAGTAGGTTCCTGAGCTAGAAACATCTTCTTCTTCCTCTTCGAGTTCAGACAATGAGGATAATGATGCAGAGTCATCCACCTCTAGTCAATTAGAAGATGAGGAGTTATCACCTAATTCACCCACTTTTGGGCCACTTTAGGCAAAATAGACACTTGAGAGTGCTGGCACTTGGGTAGGAGATCCTGCAGATGATAGATGTATTAGGGGGGATTTTCAGAGAGATCCACATGCCTTCTTTACTTTAGTTTCAGATCCATAGAATTTTTGAGAGGCATCAGGGGTACCTAAGTAAGATAGTGCTATGGAGGAAGAATATTCTTCCTTAATCAAAAATCACACTTGGGATTTGACTTCACTTCCTAAGGGAAGGAAGATGGTTCAATGTAGGTGGATATATTAGACCAAGTTTGTAACAGATGGGTTGATTGATAAGTACAAGGTGTGATTGGTTGACAAGGGTTTCTCACAGGTGGCAGGCATTGACTACTCAGAGACCTTTGTACCCATTGCAAAGATGACTTCTATCTTACTCACCTTAGTTATTTCCATAGCACATGATTGGGATGTGCACCAGATGGATGTGAAGAGTGCCTTTCTTCATGGAGACCTAGAGGAGGAGATCTACATGAAGCAGCCGCCAATATTTGTTTAGGATTATTCCTTAGTATGTAGACTTAGGAAATCTATCTATGGCCTCAAATAGGCCCCTCGAGCATGGTACACCAAGATGGATTCCTTCCTTCTCATAGTAGGTTTCACTAGGTGCCATTCTGATCCTAATGTCTACTTTTTGCAGCAAGATGACTCGCTCTCGATTCTAGTTCTTTATGTTGATGACCTTTTGATCACTAGGATTTCTTCATTAGCTATTGCAATGGTGAAGGCATCTCTCTAGGATAGATTTGACATGATAGACTTGGGTTTGTTGCACTATTTCCTTGGCATCGAGGTCTCACAGTTAGATTTAGGGATTTCTCTTGCACAACCTAAGTATGCTCTTGACTTATTGGCTCAGTTTCACATAGATGATTACAAGACATCTCCGACTCCCTTTCTATTAAGAGTCAAGCTTAAGGTTAACTTTTCTTCACCATTGGTTGATGCCACTCGATATCGACAACTTGTTGGCAGTCTCATCTACTTGACTCACACTAGGCCTGACATATCATATATAGTGGGACTTGTCTTCAGATTTATGCAGGGACCTCATGAGCTACATTGGAAAGTAGCTAAGATGATCTTGCATTACATATAGGTTTCACATAGATACGTGATTCATTATAGATTTGGCATAGAGGTTGACTTGGTTGGATATATAGATTCAGACTAGGCTAGTGATTCACAGACTCACAAGTCCACTTCTGGTTATAGTTTCTCTCTAGGTTATGGTCCTATTAGTTGGTCTAGTAAGAAGCAAAATGCTATTTCCATATCATCCATAGAGGCAGAGTACAGGGGATTTGTTAATGCAGCTACTGAGGCTATTTGGTTTTAAGGGATTCTTTCTAAGTTTGGTATTCCTATCAGGAAACCCACCATCATTTACTGTGAGAACAAGAGTACCATTCAAATTTGTAGAAATCTAGTTTAGCACCAGCAAACCAAGCACATAGAGATTCACATGCATTTCATTTTAGAGCTTATTCATAGTTAGGTCATTGACTTAATCTTTTACCAGTCTTCAAAGTAGGTTACAGACATATTCACCAAACCTTTCACCAAGAGCAACTTCATTCATCTACAAGCTCTTCTTGGGGTGCGGTCTACATCTACAGTAGCATCATCTTTAGGGGGGTGTTCTAGCCTCTTCATTTTTTTGTCTCTTTTTAGGGGGGAGTTCTTTCCTACGAGTTTTCTCATTTTCTCTATCTTATGGGAGATTGCATTTATACATGGGTGCCTCCTTAGGCCTAGTTGCCAAGACCCATTTTTCCAAACTGCCCACCTAAGTTATGCTTATGGGGGGTGTTAGTGTAGGTTTTTATTTTTCCCTATTATTTAATTAGGGAATATTATATATTTGTGCATACATGGAGTTTTCCTACATTCATGGGATAGGCTAGCTCATTTGGAGATGTGTGTCATAGATGTGTCATAGGTGTCATAAGAATGTCATAAGTAACTCCTTTGACCAGCTATTCTGGGTATGGGAGTTACTTCTCTATTCTTATCACCTTGTCACCACCTTTCATGGAGGATTTACAGTCTATTCTTGGGGTTCTTTGACCACCTTTTGTAGAGGAATTATAGTCTATTCTTGGGGTGCTTTGACCACCATTTGTGGAGGAGTTACTTACTATCTCTCCTATATGTATTATTCATTATGGCCTTCTCATGTTAATGGAATGTTGGCTTTTCTCCAAATTTTCTATGCAATTGTCTCTTGTTTGATTTCATTTACTTTAGCATTTTGTGGTATTCACTTGCTTTATCCCATGCAACCACGACTCATGCATCCTCATTATTCAGACCTTGGTGAATCCTCCAATATATTTATGAATTTTAATTCATGTTCATTCTTGGAATAATTTTTTTATGTTAGTCAATATGGTGAAAAAATATCTAACTAAATGACCTGTCTAGTTTAGATAAGACTATGTGATATAAGGTCAAGAAATTGGTCTGCAAGGCCAATATTTACCATTATACCATATTATATTTCTATATAAGGATGGTATATATATATCTCATATGAAAATTTACATGAATCATGAGTCATTACAATTGTCTACATAGGTGTTGGATGTTTAAGTCACAATGACTAGTTTTTTTAGGTAAATTGGTAGTTCTAAGTGAGTGTGTTGCAGAGATGTTCTTAAGACTTTATCTCCTAAGTAAAAATGTTCCAAGAATTTGGTGATGACCCTGAATTCATGGATAACCTATCTACATTTTTCATTTTTTATATTTCAATATATTAATGGTTTTTAATCTTCATTTTTGCAAGATATACTTTTGAGGTACATAGGCCTAATAGGATAGTTTATCCTAAAATAGATTTCATCGTACGAGAAAAGGAAATAGGTCTAAAAAAGAATGAATAAGGTAAGTAGAGTTAATTAAATAATTTATTTAATGGTTTTTTATTGTTTTATAATTCCATCTATGGCCAAGGGTATCAAGCTTTGACACTAAGAAGATATACCTAATGTAGTTAGGTCTCCATGAGACCTAAAAGAGAAATGAGGCCTAATTGAATTATTTCAGACCAAAATGGGTAAAAATTTCATTTTAATAATGTTAATTATATGTTATAATACCTATTATATGGCTTACCTAATATTTTTAATGTGTGTGGTTGACTAAGTGGTGTGTAACCATGAGTATAATATATATACAAATCATTTTAGGCCTATTTGTGTAATAAAAAAAAAGTAAATAAAGTCTTGATTGGTAGAGTAGGAGGTCTTGAAATGGGACCATAATATTATGTCCAAGGTATGGTGAACAAAATTCATGAGGTGTATTATTTAGTATTGAGTCGCTGAGGGAGTTGGTGCTTCCTTTCAAGTAGGTGTTTGCTAAAGCCTATTAAAATGGGTGCTTGACTTCATTGGGTTTAGTGCTCCAAGTTGATCTAATGCTCAACATAATTTGATATTTTATTTTATAGGAATATGCTACATTTTAATATATCACAATGTGTTTTATTCCCATTGAATTTTTCTCACTCATATGTGTGTTTTCTTATGTTATGCTCATGTGAATGGTTCTTTATGCATTACTAGATATAAATGTTGCTTTCATAGTTAATGAATGATTGGATATAATTGAATAAATTTTTTTGGTACAATAATTCACCCCATCCACATATAAATTATTTTTCTTGAAACATAAATCTCATTTCAATAGAGGTAGAGGTTCCTCAAAGTTCCCTCTACATGTGTCATGTTGGTTGTGTCAAAACACTGAACAAATGTTTTATTGTGGAAGCCTCCAATGTGAAAAATGGTTTGAAATGTGATTTTATAATGTTATTTTTATAATTAATCTTGATGGGGATTTTAAAATTTTAGGGTGATCATTTCCCAACTTTATAATCTTGTAATAGATTTGTTAATTATCAGTAAGACATTACTAGTAAGGTGGACAATAAATAGGTGCACTATTGTCTAAATGTGGTGATATTGTCATAAGGGCAAGAGTTGTTAAGATTTAGGTATAATTTAATTTTATAGTGAGATTAATATATTAATTATTCTATATAGACACATTATAGAGTGATTTGGGTTTCTTGAAGTAATGATTCATCACATAAAAAGTGAAGGAAAGTGATCAAAATGCCCTAGTATAGGTCTTGAGCTAGGTGTGTCAAAAGAGTGGTCATAAAAACAAATATTTAACATATGTTTAAATGTATGTGTCTAAATTTTCCCTATTTTATTATAGTAATGTATAAAAAAAATTACTATAGTAAAAGGAAAAGTGCATTCTCGAACTTACTTGTGAAGTGTAAACTGATGTGTTTTCCTAGTGCAAAATTGGTGACTATAAAGGGTAAGACTCTTGAAGATTTCATTTTCATTAAAAATATTATATTGGATTGTGCATGCCCCATTTCTCATCAATAAGTGATTTTTCTTAAAAAATCAAGACATTCTTAAATTCATCATTGTATACTTAAATTATTGAAGTAGTTTAGAATCCTTGTATGAATCCTAATAGATTATTTTGGTGCAAAAAGGGCGAACCAACTATTTTAGAAGGAATAAGGTTCATTTTTGGTGAAAAAATAGTGTAATAATTTATTATAATATGGATTTGGTGTATAAAATATTTATGGTGATAATCATTTCCATTCCATATGTGAAACTAGTGCAAAACTAAGTAATGAGGAAGCCATATGTCATGCACATGTCCAAAATATGATATCTAGTGTATATGGATTGTGAGACTGATTAATAACTATAACAATTTTGGTAATTTTTTTTTGATTAAATAGGAACACATTTCATTAATGATGACCCAAAACTAAGCAAATTTGAGATAAAATCTAAATATTTTTTGGAAACTAAAATTATGTACACTCTAATAGATTCTATAAATGACTATTTTCTATGTTTTGGGATAATAAATCCCCATTTGGATAGATTTGGGGGGCACACCTATCCAAATAGAGTGATACTATCTAAATTAAATTTTTGTCTTATTTTTATATGTGCTCTATGATTCACTTTGTGATATCTACATATTTTTTTTGTCCATTATATCTTGAGGGATTAGTCTCTAAGGTAAGACACTATGTATGCCCCTTCTTTTGAGGTGATTTGTTTAGCCTATGCAATAAATTAATAGAAAAAATTAAGTGATAGGTATTATATAAAAGATGTAAATCTAATTAATAATTATAACATGTATAATAATGAAATTATCATATAGATATAGTTATTATAATAGTAATGTGATATACATGTAGAAACAAGCATACATAGTGAGATTGCCAAGATAGATATTAGCAATTAGGTACATAGATAAGTGAAAATAAATAAATATAAAAAGTGGAATGGAACTACTTGGGGATGGATGCATGATAATCATCATGGCATAAAAAAATATTAGGATGCATGATTTACATCATGGCATCAAATTTTGTTCAAATAAGAAATCAAGTGTCATGACCATGACACACACAATCAAAGAGTACACACAAATCATGAAATAGAAGGCCAAGGGGCCATATACAAGGGACATGTTCAAATGTCACTCATATTCATATAATCATAAAAATAAGGCTAAGAACCACACATAAGTAAATATTTAAATGTCCTCACAGACATAAATGCATACATAGGGACATGTTCAAATGTTGTAAATCCAAGAAGATAATACACATAAGAAATTAAGTAGGAAACCCAACATGAAAATCATGTGTGACATATGTAATTGATTGACATGATTAATTTGTAACACTATAAAATATAGTTACTTAAGTAACTAGTGACATATCAGTGGGTTATTAAGTGATAAATATTTAAATATGTAATGCCATGTAAAGAATTGAGCTATGAGTAATAAGGGATATCCAAAGAAAGATAAAACATGTGTATAAGATGACCTAAATTATATTGTTTATGTATGTATAAGATTTATAATTCTTGTGTGTGATCTAGATCTCATGAAATATTATGTTCATTAGGATAATAGTGGCATGATTCGACAATATTGGGGTGTGCTCCTGTCCAAATAGGGTGTTACTATCTAAATGTAATTTTTGTGTTTGATATAGTGAAGTAACATACAACTGAGTGTATGGATGGTAATATGTATTATCTACACTCACTCATGAACACTTGTGAATAATATATGAAGTATTAATTAATTTGGTAAAAATTAACTAATGTAAAATAGCTAAACATAAGCATGCATAGGACTTGATTTTGATTTCATTTTTTTAAATATATATTTTTTGTATGTTTTCATATATATGAAAGGTGAAAAGTATAATATGGAAGTAAATATATTAACCAATGAATCATGTAAGGGATTCCAAATAAGTAAGCCATGTCTATGATAGGAATGGTTACCTTTCACAAATGGAAATGACTATGTGATCGGGATTGATATGAAACAAATGGAGATTTTGAGTGTTAATTACCCTTTGTACCATAATGGCCACTATCATACTAATGATATATAACGCCTACTATTGATTATGATGAACTCTTGGTATTTTTTAACCCATGATGGAATGAATGGATCATGTGTTGGTGACTTATGTAAGGTGCCTTAGTGCTCTATGTTATCAATCTAGGGCATAAAGGGGTAGAGAAAACCTCTCTATAATCTATGAAAAATATTTTATAAATTTTCATTTTAATGATATGACTTTATGGAAGGGTAGATACTATCTGTGGTAATATCTAAGTAGGTTTCACCTTTTTAGGTGTCTAGACTGAAATATTATATGTAGTAAGAAAATTGTTCTGTCATAGGAGTTACTCATATGGGAACATTGAAATATAATGACATCATTATCATAGATATAATTTAGACAATTATGAAATATATAAGGAACTACATGAATCTATTCAATCTAAGGGTTCCCCTAATGACATATTTAAAACCCATACTCTCGGTGATACTATGAATTTGATGGCCATGTGTGCATAAAAAAATATAATGGTAATGTAATATCATGTATGGAGATATTAATGTGACCATTAAATCATTTTACGACCATTGTTTCTGTCTAATTTTTGCTTTTTCTTAAGTGTGAAAAGAAGAAACTAGTTAATAAGGGTGTGGAATAATACCTATTGAATGTGTGCATGTTGAATCTAAGTTATTATGGAGAGATCCTCTTTGGATTAGGAGGAATACCTATGAATATGAAAACAATAAAATAAACATTTTGTTAAACAAGTAGATGGGTGGATTTCCTAGCATGAGCTAGATCCTAGAAGTGAAAGCTTTCTAGGAGGCTGTCAATCCACCTTATTTAAAAAACTTAAATGAAAATGATAAAAGAAATATATTTTACTTAAATGAATATAAAACTGAAATAAAATATAGAAAATTACAGAAAATAAATTTATAAAATTAGATGCTTTGCTAAGTTAACCAAAATGAAGAAACTAGTTTGATTATACTAATGCTGAAAATTAGTTAAGGTAAGGTTATGGTTTTGGGTTTGGTAATTTAATAAGGGTAAAAATAATGGTTTGGTTTGGGTTAATTGAGATAATAAAATGAGAGGAATTGATGGTTTAAAAATATAAAATATAAAGTAACTATGGTATCAAAAGGATGAAGGGGCAAAGATGGTGAAGGTGGCAAAGGTGAAAAGAGGGCAAAGGAGGTAAATGGAATTACAATGGCAAAGGTGGTGAATGAGGAAAATAGATTAAGATGGAAATTGGATTAAGGGATATAGGTAAAGGTAATAAAAGGAAGGACTTATGTAAATAACTGAAATTTAAATTTAAAAAAAAAAAAAAATTACTTTGAGGCTTGTTGATGTGGTTGATGTTGTTGATGATGTCATGAAGGAATCTCACTGAAATAAAAATTTTTTTAAAAAAAAAAAATAAGATTACTTTGAGGCTTGTTGATGTGGTTGATGTTGTTGATGATGTGATGAAGGAATCTCATGGTAATTTTGGCAAAGCTTCATTGCTTTGAATTATTTTCCTCCAATATATGGATGACATAAAAAAATTATGACATCCTTCAAATACCTAAAACAAGATGTTAATAAACAAATACTAACTTCCAACTTAACCTTGGGTGAAGGAGAGGGGTGTATTTATAACATTTTTTATCAACAACTATGCGAAAAAAGGAAATAAAAAAAGTATGGTGTCATTTCCCATGTGGTGCATGAATGATTCAAAAAATGAGGGTGGTTGGATTCCCACCTTGATCACAGATCTTTCATTTGGATTTGTGTGTCTCCCACCTTGCACATGAGTCCAATTTTGAATGGAAATCATGCACATGGTCATAAATGAGGCTAAAAGACTTTTCACCACCCTTTCTTGTCCTCATCCAAGAACTTAAAGATATGCCCCAAAAAATGTGCCACCATTTTCCATGAGGGTGAATGAATGAGTCAAAATATTAGGGTGGTGGGATTCCCACCTTGATCATGGGTCTCCCATTTAGGTTAGTGTGTCTCCCACCTTACACATGAGTCCAATTTTGAATGGGAATCATTCACATGGGCCTAAATGAGGCTAAAAGACTTTTCACCACCTTTTCTTGTCTTCATATAATAACTTAAAGAGATTCCCCACAAGATGTGTCACCATTTTCCATGTGGGTGCATTAATGAGTCAAACGATGAGGGTGGTGGGATTCCCACCTTGCTCATGGGTATCCCATTTAGGTTAAAAAGCTAAAAATGGGTGGGTATAGTTCCCTTTGTTTTTTTCAAAAAGCTAAAGAGGTGGGAATCCAATTTTGAAGGACACTTTCATGTGTGAAGACAAAATGCATTTTTAATGATGACCTCTTAAGGGTAAATTCATCATATCTCAAGGGGGGGTGCTTGTGATGCCTAAATGAGGTCATTAATCACCTTAGGAAAGGGTCTTAGGTGGGGAATGATGTCCCACATCAAGCCACATCACATATAAGCCATGTCACTTTCCAAATCACTTGCTATATAACCTTCCATTTCACTTATCATGTCACATGCCATGTCACTTGCCATGTCATCATGAATAGTGATAATGGGTCCCATGATGAATAGTGATAGTGAATAGTAATTTTGAATAGTATTTTTAAATAATATATTTGAATAGTACTATGTGAATAGTAAAATATTTATTTTGTTATTTTAAGAGGGTTTGTTTAAGGGTTAAGAAGGTTTAAGGGTCCTAAGGCATTTAATCATCAAAAAATGTAAGTGTGCAATTTTCTAGTGTTTACAACCATGGTGGTAGGAAAAAAATATTGGTTTATGTATCCTAGATGATAAATAAGTGTGATTATACACATATTAATGCTTAAACCATTATAAACCATGATAATCTAAATAAAATGGTGGTCAATGTGAGCTTGAATGAATAAAGAATGTAAATATGAGACATATTATACTATCTCATGATCTTAAAATGTGATGATAGCATAGAGGGTAATTAAGTATATTAGGTACCATTGATGTCATTGAAAAGATGGGGTAACTCTACATGATAATGGTAATAAACTGGTGGTGGGTGTGCATTGTATTCATAGTCAACTCATGAAGTATCTATTGTCTTATTAATTGTATACTTAGGAAATGGATCATTGAAGATTTTCATTTCTTTGCTTTTACTTGGTTTTCATTTGGAACTATATGTTGGTGTGCCCATATCAATGATGTTTTCATCTATCAAATCCTACATCTTATGCCTTAAACTAATACATATGTATTAATGTGTCCATGTGCCTTATGATAATCACAAAAGGTTTTTTGATCAAGCCTTTTAGAAGGGGCTAATTCACATCAACCTCTTTAATGGGATTGATAGATATGACATTGAATTACAATAGTGTTTAAAGGACCCTAAATGGAGATTTTTATATATTATTAAATTGTCTCCTTAGAGGCGTTGATAAAAAATGTGTGGATTAGGCTCAAAAATAGCATGTACTATTTTACCCTTTGATCATTCTTATAATCAATTGGTCTCATCTTGTAAGGTGGCTAATTTTAAATATTTGTGTTATAATCCTAATTGGTTGTATACTTAAGTTTATTTATTTATAATAATTTGACCTTTATTTCTTTGACTATGGCATAAATTTGTGAATGATGTAAACTTTTAATCATAATGGACTCATATAAGGGTGGAAGAAAACTTTGTTTGGATATATCCTATAACTATTCATCTTCTATATAATTTTTTATTTTATAAAGCATTTTATTGTACCTTAAGACATATTTTACTATAGACTCATTAAATATTTATTTGAGTTGAGAAATATGAGTATAAGAAACCTTCTCACTAATATTTATTGTAAAATATACTAACAACATGCCATCCAATGGACTTAATACATGCAACAATTGATGAAGTAAATCATAAAACCATTGTAAATCATATTCTTTTAGACTCATTGGGATTAACTTAGTCAATAACCTATACTTTAACATGTAGTCCAAACATGTTGGATGAAATGATCTAAGATGTTACTTAGGGTCACCCTTTCCATCATATAGTGTAAGTTTGGGTGACAAAAAACTAATAGGTATAGGATATATTTATATATGTTGTGCCAATGGAGTGTGAAATAAATTGTGAGTGATTTAGTTTGAATCACCTTGTTCAAAATTTAACACCTTATCTTGTAGAGTATGAAGCTCATGCATAAGGTATTTTACATCAAGAGAATAATATTGTATGATAACCAATGGTGGTGTTGCTAATAATTTAGTTAGAATTGTCATAGTAATATTTTGAGTCCCTTAAGTTCTGTTCATAGTAAATTTTGGTAAAAATGTTGTATCTATGAGCATAAAATGATTATAAGTATCACATGATTGTTTCATACTTGCACTCATGATATCCAAAAGGGTTTGCATGATTTTATAATGATTAAGAGGTTGTTCAAGGAGTCTCTCTCAAAAGCTTTGAGCAGATTCATTTTTTTTTAATATTTTTTCCCCACCTATAGGTGGAAACTCATCTTAATATCCATTTTGGGGACCAAGGTTATCCTAATCAAATTGTTAATGCTCTAAATTATTATCATAAATGTCAACATGTTCACTATGAGCATTAGAATTTAAATTTTTTGATGTACCATTATTCTTATCCATGTTTATAACTAATAAAATAAACCTAGTTATATTCAATTGTAATCCCACTTAATCTATCACTTATTCTAGGAGAGATAAATAACTTTTTTAGATTACATAGAGTATGAAATAAAAAATTGAAATATTGAGGCTATAACATAATTGATCAAATCTAAAAATATGAGAAAAATATTTGGAAATATACAAAATAAGGATAAAAACCATATAAAAATCTATTTTTAGGGTTTGGAAACATTTGTACAATAGACAAGTTCACCAATATGTTTTATCAAATTTTGGACAAACTACGGAAATAGATTATCTAATATTACAAACTATTATGCAAAATAAGTCTAACATAGATATGAAATAATTGATAAAACCTAATTTGAAACTTTATAAATGTATAAATATCATAAATTTAGAAAGTTAAAAAGATAAATATTAACTTATCTAGAAAATTAAGATGTAGACTATTTCTAGATCTGAGACTGATATATAAACTATGTTGATTGAGTGTAGACCTAAATAGGAGTTGGTAGGGTCCATATATGATAGATTTTATACTAGATAGTAGTGGAGTAACTATTTTTAGAATAGGGTGGCCTTTATGGTAGTTAACAAGGCTCTAATAATTTTGGGTTATGTTCACCATTATCTATTTATTTTACAGATTATGCGGGAGCTTGTGATCTACTTCAAGGACCACTATGAAAATATTTATTTGCTTAAACCCCTATCTAAATATTCAATAATAAAAATTCAAATCATTAAGTAAAAATGGGTTAGTGATTAAAGTTGGGCTTAACCTCAACACCCCTTATGTTGAGCATTATCTATGTAACAATACTCCAAAGAGGGATCAAAATCCATAAAGTTGTCTCATGATATAGTGGTGTGTGTGAAATTGGTCTAAAATGCTAGATAATAGTGCAATATTGGTGTGATTAAGTGCTTCAACTATGGCTTGTGACCTTGGAGGTTTGTTCAGACTTTAGCTTATGTTTAATAAGGTTATATGTAACTAGAATTAGGAGTAATTAGGAATTTTATCTCAAAGTGTAATTAGAATTATGATGTTTTTCATATTGGAATCCTCTTGTATGTAAACTAATTTGAAATGTGTTTTGATAGTGTTATTTTAGGAATTCCTTTGTATTAGGATTGCTAAACTTGCAGCACAAACCTTTTCCAACTTTTATTTTTTTTAAATAGCCTTTAATTCATGGGAAGACACTATTTGAAAGGTGGAAAATAGTTGGGTGTGATTTTGTCTAGATGGGACATTATTTTCCTAAGGGAAAGAAATGTTAAGTTGGAGGTATGGTTCAGTCCAATAGTGAGCTTAATTTACTAAGTGGCTTGGATAGAGACATTTCATATTTATTTGGGTTTATTGAAGGAATGATTCATTATGTGAAAAGTGAAATAAATTAATCAAAAGGCCCTACAATACATCATGAGTGAGATGTCTCAAAATAATGGTCAAAAGTGCACTATTTTATCTTAAATTTTAATCTATGTGTCTACACTATAATTAAAATTTTGGAACTTAAGATCAAGGAAGGAGTACATATGTATGTGGGAGAAACCATGCTAACCTATAACTTATTGGATATGATGATTCCATATTGAATATTTTAATAATGGTTCCTCATGTTGAAATGTTGGATAATTGAGGGTGATAAATACCAAATTATGTGTAGAAATAGAATCCCTTCGATTGGGAATACAAATGTACCAACCATCATGAATGGAGAGTAGTGCTAAGACTATTTATCTTCAATAAACCTCAACTTCACTAACTCAAATAACTAATCAATATTGGATCTTAAACTTCAATATGGAAAGGTTAAAACCATATAATTAATTAACTATGACTAATTCCATGGTTTTTAGCATTGTTAAACCTCAATGTAAATTAATTCAAAAAACATGAATCAAATTCTATAAAAAAAATTATATACTCAATGTTTCTCACTATCTATTGTCATTATATAATGTTTACAAATAACAAATATAATATTTCTCACTGTAAAATGTGTATATGTGTAAGAACTAGTATCATGCCTTACTAAATTTATGCCAACTAATATAGAATGTTATGCATATATATGATAAAAATTTTGGACTTATATCTAAAATGTATTAATATGTGAAAATATATAGTTTTTATTCTTATAAGTTGTGTGCACTTGCATAACATATGCACTCAATTATATTTGAATATATATTTTATTAATCATTTTTATGTAAAGTGAGTGCATATGCATGGCATATGCCCCTATAATATGTACCAATATGTGAATATATGTCTCATATATAAACCATTATGAAATATATTTATCATGTACTTCATTCCTAAAATCTGATTTTTCTACTCATAGAAGCTTATGTCTCTATGACAAGCCTCCTAATATGCCCTCATTTTTAGGTGACAGATGCATCTTGTAAGTCACTCATCTCAGAATAATATGTATTAGTACCATGTCATGTATAAATATGTAATCATATCTGATCATGTTACTATGTGGATAATGTGTCATCATAATAATGTATATGTCATCAAGGCATGTATGTAACATATATAATGCAAGGCATATATGTTTCATGTCAATGTATTTATATCAATTAGGCATGTAGTAATAAAAATCACTGATATAAAAATCTAATAATACTATGTAGTAAATACTTTCATGATATAAACCATGCAACCACAAATAAAGAGGTGTAATCTCAACATGTTCGACAAAGGAACCAATCTCAACAAAGGCAACAAGCTCAACTAACAATCCCAAATATATCCACACTATAAGAACATAATATCACACATAAGTTCAAGGACCAAAAACAAGGGATAAAAATTTCACAACCAAAAAGGCCAATGACCAAAAATAATGGACATAAAAATGTCACTATAAATAAGGTACAAATGAATGTTGCACACACAAGCCCAAGGGCCACACACAATAGACAAGAAATAATTAACCTATTGTGAAAGAGAGTAATAACATTAATGAATCATAAAACAAGTGAAATTTAGTATACATTATCTATGAATATTAATGTCACATAATATTAAAATAACATATCCATGTAGTACTATGTAAGATATGAGTAACTAACAAGACATGTTTAAGCAGTCTACATTTCTCAACATGGTAAAATCTAATAGAAGTATATAACCTGTGATAATGTGACATGTGTATTAAGATTCCCCCAACATTGACATGGACACTATGTATAGGAGATTCCAACATTTATGTTTCTACATATGATTGATATGTCTTACATCATACTTGTATATAGTGAAATACATGTGTGTATAGAAAATAATATGCCATTTACCAAACATGTGATAAATAACATATGTAAATAATGTAATTACCAATCATGTCATGATTAGGTCCTCAATTTTATTTTTTAAAATATTTTGAACATTTTTTTTATCTTTTTAACTTTTTTATATATTTAAAATTAGTACAATTGCATGATATTCATAGGGTTCTTCATGGAATTCCATTATGGTCTAGCCAAATGATTAGATCAATCCTACTTTATTTGTAATCACAAATGGGCCTAACTAATTTGAATGGAATTTAAATTTGATTTATTTATTTACATTAATTTTCTACTTATTCTTTTTTAATACTAAGTCCCTAACTTGAAATTCATATTTTTGAACCTTTTTTACATATGCCCTTTTGATGTGATATTGATAAACTTTGAGATGTTTAATAGCCTATATGTTTCATTCATCCAACATTTCTAATTCATATAGTCATTTTTATTGATTTTTTTAATGATTTAATAATGTATCTATATATTAATAAAACAAAATTATAATACAATGCTAATCATACAAAAAAAATTGGGTGTAAAAATACACACCCCACAAACAAAGTCACATAGAGGGGGAAAAAACCTCGATAAAATTCCAATAAGTGGTCAATAAATGACCACTAAAAATGCCACATCAATAATTTAAAATAGATAAGCAGAAATAAATAAAGATTACAAATAAATAAAGATAAATATTAAGCATCCATGATAAACATAGAATCCATGGTAGGCCATGGATACAGTGGGTCTTAAGGTTTACCACCCCATCCTCCCAGAGTAGGAGAATCATCATCCATAGATAAGGGATCCAAACCACTAGTTTGTTGATATTTTAATACATCATCTTTTTACATTTTAAGAGAAATTTCTAGAGCCAACCACACAAATTTATCTTAGGGGGAGGGCCCTAACTCATGTTCTCACCATCATGACTCAGAGGAGGAGATTCCCAACCCCTTCCATCACCTCTAGTTCTAGAAGAGATACTCAGACCACCAAATTATGGAGAAGACCATCAAGGTGGTGAATAATGGGGATAATGACTCATGTGTCTATTTTTGTAATGATACTATCATGTACCATATCCTCACCCTCAGGGAGGCCAAGGAAAATATGGTAGTTTAGGAGGTTCTCAACTAGCCATGCACAAGGAATTTCTCTAGTGGTCAAGTAAACTCCATAATTTATTAAGTTTAAGGTAAAAATTATTAGTCTATATTTGAATCTAAAGAGAAACATTAGATAGAATGGTAATTTTTTTAGTTACATTCAAATTATGTTCTAACTCTTCATGATCAAATCAAGCATAATTTCTAGGTTTCCATATTTGAAGTAAAATATCAGCATGAAAAATCTACATAAATTTGTTATATTTTGTAGGAATCAAATCTGAGTCCCCCAAGAGATCTATTTTCCACATTAAAAACTTAGGTAGAAAAGGCTAAAAGAGGGAATGAAGACAGTACCACATAGATTGTATGTGAGAACAAAACCAAAAAAGGTGCCAAAAAAGGTGTTTAAATGTCTCAGGTTGTTGATAGGTTAGGCATATGGGATTTGAAACCCCTAAATGGTTAAGCTAGTCACCCATAGGCAATCCATAATAAAGAGTACACTAGGCTAAACAAGATTTTTGGGTCTCAATGATAGAATACCACATAATGTTAAAACACTTATCCCAAACCCCATTACTATAATGTATATCACATATGAGGTTGAGTGATTCATCTAGAATATGTTGAGGGGATAACAAATTATAACCTAGTCAAGGAGAGTATCAAGTGAAAAGAGTGTTCATAAGTCAATGAAAATTCTTCCTCTAAGTAAAAGGGGAGTTGACCCTTGACTTATGTGAATATTCATCAGGTATGGATCCCTAAATTTATGCTACAACCTCTACATCTAAATTACTTAAATTAAATTTGTTTTGAATTTGTTGACAAGTGATCAAGATCAATTCACCTCGTAAAAAAGGCCACCTATATTTTTAAAAACTTTCCTAAACAATATTAACCCTTTAACTAGGATACTAAGTAAAAGGGAACATTATGAAAATTTATGCAATGTGACCACCAAAGAGAAAGGGAATTAATAGAGAGGTAATTTTTTAAACCCTTTCCTATCCAAGAAGATGGGGGTTAAACTTATCTTATGCCTTTCATATAATTTTCACAACAAAATTAACCTTAATTTTAATTGACACTAGGGTGATAGAATGGAATAAATTACCAAACCCTACCAAGCCTTCCTACCATAGGGGAGCCCCTAAGAAATATAGTGGAGAGGAAGAATCTTTTAGGCTTCATCACCAACAAGACCCCTAATGATCCATTTAACATTGAGGGTAAGGCCTTGAATTTTAATATCTAAAATACCCAGACCACTTGCTTCTATAGGATAACAACATATTGGCTAGGCAACTTTATGAAAACCCTTTTGACCTTTAGAATTATCCCATAGAAAATCTCTTAGGAGTTTTTCTAGTTTACTGTAAGCAACATTAAAAGCGGATCAACATTAAGAGTAATAAACATGTATAGATGCCAAAACCTTGAAGCAAATATAAAATTTGATAGCTAAAGAAAAATGATTTGTGATCAAGAAAGAAATATTATTCTTGACCATATATACTACATAAACCCATAACTCATAGGGAGAAGCTTGAAAATCAAAATGAATACCAAGGAATTTAAAATGAACCACTACAATTATCCACTACCACTAATATCCCTCCATCTAAGGAGGTTTAGGAGCCAGAGATTGGTGATAAAATTGGGTCTTTATCCATTGAATAAATGATAATAAATCCAAAAAAAAATTTAAGGCATTCCATATCATTCTTAACTAACTCTTCCTCCTTTTGAAGAGTGATAAAAGAGTTATCCACAAAATGGCCATTCAACAATGATATATTAGACTAAGGGAGGGAAATGCCTTTCACCAAACCCCTAGAAGTGTAAGTAGATAACATGTAATTAAATCCCTCTACTATTAGCATGTATAATGACGGAGATAAAAGAGATCCTTGTCAAATGTAATGATGAAGTTAAAAGTAATAATATTGAGTTTTGTTGATGGTAATACATGCCCTAGCATCCTAGAAGAGCATATTAAGCGTGTGAACAAATTTGGGTCCAAATCCAAGGGCATGTAACATATCCATAATACATGGCCACAATATAGTCATAAGCATTTTATAAATTGATTTTAACAAATATATTTTTTTTATTGGAGACCCAAGCCCAATCCATACCTTCCTTGATAACAATGAAATTATCAAGAATGAATCTATGTTGAATAAATCCAATTTTCTCACATTTGACAATTAAAGGAAGAATATGTTTTAACATAAGATATAAATACTTAGAAATAATATTATAGGAGCCATTGAGAAGAGTAATAGGTCTCTAATTGGTAATAATTTTAGGTTCACCGACTTTGGGAATAAACTTAATATTACCCCGATTTATAATAGGCCCTGAAGAATTAGTTAAAATATCTTTAGAATACATGTTATGAAGATCAATACCTATAGTATCCTAAAGATAATGATATAATTTGCATTTGAAACTATCAATCCCTTGGTCATTCTCAACTAACATATGATTAACTACCTTATGGAGATTAGTAAGAGATAAGGGCATATCATAGGCAATTATTTAAGAAATGGAAATTTTGAAAGGAATAACTTGAAGACATTGATTGGGAGTTTCTTCTAATTATGAAGAGGTATCTTGGGTTGAAAATAATCCATGATAGTGATGAAAAAATCTTATAGAATGTTAAGAAGTTTGGTAAGGTAATTGTTTTCTTCCTTGATAACTTTAATTCTATCATCAGCCCTCCATGTAGAAGGAAAAATAAATCTTTAAAGAAGTTATCTCCTATTTTCAACCAATGCATACAATCTCTTATTTGATCTCCTCTAGCCTTTTGGGTCTCCTCCACTTTAAGCTTTTGATGCTAATGGGTGACTTGAGTTTGAATTTGAACATTGAAAGGAGATAATATTAAATCTTATGAAACTTGGAGGTAATTACAGTATGTAACATTATGAAAATGACACCAAAAAGAGGAAACTTTTTTATCATAAATATGAATAAATGTGGTAATTAAATCTATTGAATCTAGCCAATGTCCCCCTCTAGTTCGGGAACCAGGTTCTAGATTCTGATTATATTCCCCACTATTGTTTCATGTTTATGATGAGTAGTATTGAGATAAAAATGAGTCATGAAATGATTCACTTAATGTTTTTACCATTTTATATTTAAATATATAGGGTTGTGATATTATGAAAAAGTGTTGGGGATGACTAAAATTGGTCGGTCAAGCACCAAGGCAAAAAATAGAAGTCTTATTCAACTAAAAAATCATTGTCTAGCCACTAAATCACACTATCTTTTCCCTATAAAAATTTGGACCAAGTAAACTATGGGGTATCTAGTTTTTCCTCTAATCATTATTAGGATCAAGCACCCTAAGTTTTTTACTCATATCAAACCAAGCCTCTCATTCATCAACATGCCAATGCATGGTAAGGCACCCTTCCTTATCCCCATTATATTTCACCATGTTGAAATCCCCAAAAAGAACCCAATCCATGTTAGGATGTGAGTCACTCATCCATATCCAAAGTGAGGCCCATTCCATATCATCATTAGAAACATACATGTTAACAAGCCTAATGATGTAATTGTCAAAATAAAAAGGGTCCAAAGCACCTAATGGGTGGGGTCCAAACCCTATGAAATAATGTTTATATATATATATATATATATATATATATATATATATATATATATATATATATATATATATATATATATCCAATAAAGTGATTACCCCACCATTCCCATCTTCATTCCATGTATCCTAAAAAATATCCCTAGGCCAAATTATTCATGTTGCAATATGTAGTAGAAAGCTAGAAATCTTGACCTCTTGCAAATATGTTTTTTATTGATTTTTGTTATCCTTGATAAGTTGTTTTAAGGAGAAATGTAAATATGGTATATCAAACTCTAAAGGTAACATTGATTTTGTTCCATAACAATAAAATAAGGTGTATTCTTGTTCCTATATGAACACATGTAGATATGTCCAAAGTGGATAATTAATCTAATTATCCTAATCTTCACATGTTTTTCAACTATCTTCCTTAAAATTTTGGAATTTTTTAAATTTATTTCATGTGGGTAATTTGGAGTAGAGAAGGCATGCCAAATTTTTAATTTTACACAAAATATCTTAATTATTTTATGTTTTAAAAATGAAAATTTATTTGTGATAATGGTTATTGGCAACCCAATTCATGAAATTTTCATGATAAATGTATATGTCTTATATATTTTCCCAAAATTTGGAATAATTTGAATCATAATAGGATAAACTAGTATAATTAATTAATAATGTAATATATGGAAATCAATCATAAATTTGAATGTAACTATCTATACTGATTTGATAACACTATTTGATATTTAAAAATAGTCATTTCTAGGAAAATGGTGATAACATCAACCTCAGGATTGTAACACCAACATTATTATATAATCCTAAAGTTAAAGTCTAGGAGATATAAATTTCAATGTGGTATTTTGGAAATTTTTACATAGGAATTTTCACTTATTTATCATAGACTAGAATGTTCATGTAGGTGATGTATAACAACCACGAATAGATTGAGATCATAACTAGCATTTAATTATTTATGAAAGATGAGTGAAAGTTCTTTGGAGATGCAAAAATCATGTAGGATAAGTGTAGGTCAATATCTACATTGAAAATTTTCAAATGTTATATTTTAATGTCTATAAATGTCCCCCTTTTATTCTAGTATTACAATGTAATGAAAATAATAGAGTAAATTGATAAAAATATACCTAAGTGTGTACAACACACTTTGAATTTAGGAAATTAATCCAAATTTGCAAGATTGACTAATAAAAATTTGAAATTAAAATGTAGTAGTTAATGTCCATAGAATGAAACATGAAATCTAAATTTTACTTGAAATTTTAAACTTAAAAGAGCAAGGAAGGATTGCACATATATTTAAGTAAATCATGTTGCCCTGTAACTTGTTAGAGATTATGCTTCCTTGTCTAATCATGAGAGAAATGTTTTTCTTTATTGAATTACATGGAAAACATGGTGGAATTGAGGGTTCCTAATCCCCAAATTTAAAATTTAATTAAGGCAAGGGCCATATGTTGAATAAAAAATTCCACAACCCATATGTCATTGATATATTATTGATCTTGTAACCCCAAGATAATAATGTGGAACCACATAATGGGTTATATATGGGTAATTACATGGCCATTGATTACCATTAAATCTCAATATACATTTCCTCAAAATCATGAATCAACTATTGTATATGGACTTATATAATCAAGGTTGTTACACACTTAAGAATACTTAAAAATAGTCTCTAAATAATTGCAAAGGGCAAATGTGCATGAATGAACATCATGCCCCACTGAATCGATGTCGACTATAATTTTTCATAGTTTTCATGAACCAATATCCTTCCCAATTGAAATATGGAATAATACACATGCGCATGAACCAAAATCATTCTTAATGGAATCTCTCTACAATGTGATTTAAATTCTTTGGTAATATTGGAGTCTTATTCCTAATTTAGTTAAGGGTCATTCCTAATTTAGTTAAGGGTCTAAGTTGAATAAATTAGTAAATAATATTTCAATAATTTAACCACTGATTTGTATAATTTATTTTTATTTTTAACCTTTTGTGAATAATAATAAATATAGAGAAAATAAGACTTGGCTGAAAATAGGATGAAATGGCTAAGATAGGGGTTGGAATTTGCTATGCAGGATTGGGATAGTGTCACAAATTAGGATCTATATTTCATTTTGTGAAAGGATAGGAGCATAAAAATATGGCACCCTAGGTTTTGGTGTTATATTCCTTTTGTGCCACTATTTTCCAAACTAATCATAGAGACCTACGTTTTCTATGTTTTCTTCATTGTCCCTGTGTGACCCTGCCTATGAAATCTTAACTACTGAAGTTCTATAAAACTCTTTTTATAGATAATTTAGTCTTAAAACCTTAGAATTCATTATGATTTGATAAATATTGAGAAATAATGGGGGTTAGTGTGTGTAAGATGCATTTAATGTGTATCCACACCCCTTTGTGTGGGAATGTTACCTACATACCAATACTCTGAGGAGGGATCAATCCATATGTAGTTCTCCCACTTGATGTGCTTTGTGAAATAGTGTTATGCAGATGAAAAAAATATAAATTGGTTATGATTGATGTGGTTAGGGACTAGTATGAGGATTTGGATATGCTTGTAGCTATATTGGATGGTTATATGTAGAGAATAGGTAAATTTCCCTAAATGGTATTTCTTGTATTCTTTCTTGATTTTGTAATGTTTTCCAACTTATTTTAAATGAAAATTGAATGGGATTTTATAGAGATATATTAGTTATGGTTCAAATGTATCCATGCTAGGATGACAAGATGAATGATAAGAACTAAAAGGAAATGACCATTAGAGCTATAAATGCAATTGGATTGGAACACCCTAGGGTCTGGCACTATAGTCCAAGTTGGGAATTATTTTCCTATAGGTGTAGGACTTGGAGGGATGGAATTAGCATGGGAAATACATCTTGGCTAAGCTAGACTCAGGTTTCAAAAGTACATAGATGATTGGGAATAAGCAAAAACGTGTCTATAAAGGTCATGAGAGCATGCAAGAGGGACCTATCATTTGGGTGTCACAAGCCACACTCAAGCTACCAATTTTGACATTTTATATGACTACATTTTCCCCACTTTATTCTAGTGATGTAGTGAAGAAAAATACTAGTATAAAGGAAAAGTAAAAAAGCATACCTAAACTTACCTATAAGGGTGAATCTCATGAAACTATGTGATGATGGGTATGCATAGAGATATCACGTCGTGAAGTGTAAATCTGAAATAAAAATTAGGAGTAGATAAATTATTACTAGACACATTATGTCTAAATTAATAACATACCAAATCTAGTTAAAAGAGAGAGGAAGAGAAAGGAATGAATACACCTCATCAAGTACACAAACTAATACAAAACCTATTATGATGTTGATTGATGCTAGATGATATTGAGTGATGTTTTATATGTGTTTTACCAAAATTAATATTATGAATGGAGCTAAGTAATAAATTCCTCAAGGGTGGCTCAAGAATATAAAGGCTGGCCCTCTGAGTAGGTGGCTCAAGAATACAAAGGCTATCTAGTCCTTTGGATCCATTATTACCTCATGAATTCAAGCTATGAAATGATATTGGTATGAATGTGTGTCTTATGAGATAGATCCTAAATCCCATTAATTTTCTATAATTTGACAATGTGGTGTGGATAGTTGAATGTGTGTTGGAAACTAGGCCACTCTTGGCCACTTGAAAAAGGTGGAGATTAGGCTTGTATGAAATCCATTCTAAAACTAGGTAATAGGCTTATCTAGAAGCCACTTGAGAATGATTCTAACCACTTATAGATGGAATAAGGCATACAACTACTAAAAAATCTTGGTTAATGCCATAAATTATAAAGAAGAGAAAGTAAATGTGCTACACACTTTGACCCCAATCACTAGTGTCTTTAACATGGATTATGATCTAGAAGTTATACCAAGTACCATATCTAAAACTATAAGTAAGAGCCATCATTTTGTGCATGATTCCCCCTATATCTAAATTTTCTAAGAAAAATTATACTAAACCTATTGATTCTAAACTGGATTGTTGCTAATAAAAATGTAACTAGTCTTACCTTTTTGTATTTTTCTAGAAAATCTAGGTTTTTTACTATTTAGATAAGAACACCAAAATAGGAAACTCTACTATCCAACACTATTGTCCAAACTTGGTGCTATTATCCTATGTTGATTCTAAATACTATTATGTAATTGTCACTATCTGTCTAGTCTATTCTACCTGGTTTGAAGTTTGAATACTATTCTAGGTGTTCTAAAAACTAATTTTTGACTGATTAGAGGTTGTGATCTCTATAACAAACCCCTATTTGTTTCCCCCTCTAAGGGTAGGGATGAAGATCCTGCAATGACTATCCTCAAAAGAAAGAGGATATAAAAGTGTGTTATGCTATAAAATACATGATGCAATAATGATAATCAAATGGATGTCTCAAGATATAGCATAGTTTGTATGAGATATTTGTTAGATCAGTAAGGGTATGCCTAGATAGATATAACAATGTAATATAAAGAACTAGAATTGGAATTTTGATTAGTTAGTTGTTTATTTATCAAAGAGGGATAGAGCATAATTTCTTGTACCAAGGAATGGGATCATGCATGATCATAAAGCATGATAGAAGGGCTAAGACTATGACTCTAAAAGTTATGTATGCTATAAATGCTCTAAAATATCTATAGTGGAAACCAACTATGGGATCCCCCTATAATTTTTAGAAGTGGATATAATTGTAGGGCTCTTAGGGACCCATCTGTTAATATAATAATCTCTCTAAAAATGTTCTTTATGTGTAAATACATGAGACCTCAATGATTTTTCCCTAGGTGTGAATATTGTAGTTGGAACTAGGAATGTTAGTATAAGGGGGTGTAAGATATCACTCTATGCATATTAGCCCCATGGTTGTATATGGAGACTATATAAGATGTAACCTCAATGGGTGTGCAAATGAAACTATGTGCTATGAAAGAGACTCATCTATCTATAATCTTAGTGGATTTTTATGTGAAATAACAACCTATGGCTTCTACTATGATGTATATAGCTGAGTAACATATCAAGATGGAACTACAACCTATGATGGGATCTCATCTAATCTCTATCATAGTTGGTTACTATGTGAAATAGGTCCTTGAAAACTCAATTGTAGTGAATATTTATCTAGAGCAGTAATCTATGATGTGGGTTCATCTAATCTTAATCGTAGTGGGTTACTATGTGAGATAGGACCTTGAAATCTCAACTATAGTGAATATCTATTTGGAAAAATAATCTATGATGTGGGTTTGTCTAATTTTAATTTTATCAAGTTTATACATGAGCTAGGACCCTAAAAACTTAGTTATAATAAATATATATTTGGAGTAGTACTCTATAATGTGGGTTCATCTAATCTTAACCGTAGTAGGTTACTACATGAGATAGGACCCTAAAAACTTAGTTATAATATCTAATATCTATGATTGGGTTCATCTAATCTTAGGAGTGGGTTGTTACATGAGATAGGACCTCTATTGTGGTGCCTATGATTATGCTGATATGTATATAACTGCACTATAGACTCCACTAACTATACTATTATATGTAGGCTTATTGTATCTCCAAACCCTCTAAGTAGGTGGGATATGAGATCTCATATAGTTATATAAACCACATACTCTCATGATGAGTAACTAATGATTCTTGTGAAGGAATGTCTATGACTCAGTCATAGAGGAATGAAGTCTATGGATCTAAAGAGACTTCAGTGCCTCGAGTGTAAATGTTATGATGCTATTATCCACACATCTATTAATGCAATATTTGAGTCCATAGCAATCATTATCTCTATGTCCATTGATACAATGATAGTTATAAAAGGGTTGATGTGGTTGTCTATGTAAGAGATGTGGATCTCATCGATGAGTAGAAGGTAATGCGATTAACCTCCTATATAATAGTGCTAATAATATGAAATATGGGCTATCTTTCTCTAAATAAAATTGTAGTGGTGCCCTACTTCTATTCTCTATGGTGCATACTATAGGTGGTGCTCTAAAAACTAGCTCTCTATTCTTAATTGGTTGCTTTTTTAGTTTTGGTCTCCTATATTTTTTGGGACATGGTGGATGTTGAGTGCTAGGAGATGTAGATGGAGCTAATGTTGTGAAATATAGTGTAAGTTGATCAATTGAATCTGACTCAATTAATCCCAATTTCTTCTCCAAGGATAGAACTATATAACATAAGTGCCTAAAAGATGACTCTATCTGATATAATATGTGTTTTAGGAGGGGTTGGTGAAGCCCCTTAATAAATATATATTAAATCTCTAAATCTATTGGTTTGTAGATCAATCTTAGCATGTGAGTCTTCAATCATAAGATATAATAACTAACTGGCTCTGAAGTATTTTTATGCAATGTGGTAAGTTTCTCATATGTAACATGAGGGCCCATGTTTTTATGTAATATCTGATAAATGCCTCCTCTAGGTCATCATATGTATGTAAAGAAACATTAGAGAGTAGATGAAAGAACCAATTATATGCATTACCAACTAGTGTCTGTTAGAACAACATGAGTAGAATTAATGGACTTGCATGAGATGGAAACTCCTTTTTAAATGCTTGAAGGTGTACTAATGGATCTCCAATTCCATCAAAGTGAGGCAATGATGGTATCTAGAAATGATTAGGCAATGAAGCTTTTACAAATGTGTTTAGAAGAGAGTTACCATGTAAGTCATTGGCATCCATCCAAGACATATAAGCCTTATTTTCCAAATTCAAGAGGTGTACTTGGTGTTTTAATTCACCAACTACATGCATTAAATAAATAATCTCTTGGGATGGTATATTAGTATCTTGAAGTGGTTCATTTAATTATTGAATTTGATCATTTATTTTAGCCATTAGAATGCTACATTTAGCAATTAGATCATAGATAGGTGGTGTGCTCACTTGAACCTTTGGAAGAATGGTAAATTGGACCTTAATAGAGGGATTTAGGTAACCATTCTCTTTACATGAAGAGTGAGGAATAGGTGTTACTATAGTAGGGAGTAGCTTGGGAGTTTCATTGATATCTTTATTATTTAGTGAATCACATCCTAATTGAGTAGAGGATGTGATGTTATAATTAACATGTGCATCATTTGAAATGGAATCATTCATATAAGTAGAAATAAAAAGATTTAGTACATTATGTTTGAGATGAGTGAGATGAGAGTTAGAAGCAAAAGATGAATTTTCTTCTTCACTATGTGAATAATAATCATCATCATTCCATGAATTATTATAATAAGATTCTTGTTCATATTAATTATCATTTTCATATTCATTTACATGTTCACTATCATACTCATTATCACTTCCATCATCACTAGGGAGAGGGGTAAGAGAAGTTTTTAATTCTTTTCTAATAAGCAATAAGTTATCATGTGAAATTGGAATAATATGTGCATCTATGTTATCCTTGAATGGAGTGCATGCCTTATTTTCATTTGCAATATGAGAAGTGAGAGTAAGAGTGTTATCATTTAGACATTCTTTTCAAATAGTTTGAGATGAAAAAGTATAATTAAGAACATTAGATTGATCATTTGTACTATGCATTGGTATTTTGATTCTATTACATTTATATAGTTGTAATTTGACCATAGATGTAGCAAAAGAGAGAGAGAGATGTTAGGTTCAAGTGAAATTGAGCTATCACCAATGGGAGGTTTAATTGGAAATGCATGACTATTTTGTTCATTTGATGCATTGTACCAAGGAGAATGAGGTGAAAGGTACATTTCCCATTTATCAAAATTATTTTCTTTAGAAGAGGGAAGAAAAGAGATAGGGTTGAGAGAAGAAGATGAATCTATTTTTTCTTCACTGTCATTTTAATATGTATCATCATATTCCTCATTAAAAAAATAGTAATAATATTCATTGTAAATGAAATAATTTTACACATTTTTAGCCAAGGTAAAAAATTTCAAATTTTTCCACTCATTGTCATAATTATGAGGAATATTTAGAAATTGATCTATGGGATGAGAGGGAAGAAGTGCCTTAGTGGCCATTTTATTTCTTTCACCAAAGAGAATATGTAAAATTACTATTAAGTAAATAAATTAAATAATAGATACTAACATATATATTTTGAAAATATTTTTGAGAAATCAAACAATTTGCAAAAATTATAAAAATTTTATGTAAAAATTGTAAGGAAGGCTTGAGGTTTTAGGACCTAGTTTGAAAATCTAGGATTTTGGGTTGGGGTTTTAGAATTTTTGAAAATTATTAAAATAATTTTAAATTATAATATTAATTTGAATAGAATAAATTAAAAATATATATATATATATATATATTGAAATTGAATTTTTTCACAAAAATATGAAGGAAAAACCCTAAGGGTACTTATGGTTTTACAAGCAAAGGGACCTAGTAAATTCAACTAGGGTTTGAATGAAATTATTTTTAAAATTAATAAGGTAAATTTAAAAATATAAATTTATAATTTTGATTTAAATATTTATTAAAAATAAGAATTTTTTTACAAAAATCAAAAGGAAATTTACCCTAGGGTTTTTAGGTTTTTTTGTGCACAAATAAAGTACGTTGATTCACCAAATGATTTAAAATATTTAGGAATATTGGATTCTTATTCCTAATTTAGTTAAGGGTCTAAGTTGACTAAATGAGTAAATAATAATGTAATAATTTAACTACTGATTTGTATAATTTATTTTTATTTTTAACATTTATATGGATAGTAATAAATATGGAGAAATAAGATATCTAAAAATAGGATGAAATAATTAAGACAAGGTCTAGAATTTGTTATACAATACTGGAATAGTGTCGTAAATTATGATCTAGATATTTTTTGTGAAAGGATAGGAGCACTAAAATAGGACACCCTAGCTCTCATGTTATAGTCTTTTTCTACCATTTTTATCCAAACTACTCGTATAGATCTGAGTTTTTTGGGTTTTGCTCATTGTCCTTGAGTGAGCCTGCTTTTAAAATCTTGACTAATGAAGGTCTAAAAAACTCCTTTTAGAGATTATTTAGTCTTCAAACCCTATATTTTATTGTTATTTTATCAATCTCAATAAATAAGGTAGGTTAGAGTGTGTAAGATGCATTGAACATGTATTCACACCCCTTTGTGTGGGCACACTACCTACATACCAATACTTCGAAGAGGGATCAAGCCATATATAATTCTCCCACTTGATGTGCTTTGTGATATAGTGTTATGAGGATGAAAAATTCTAAATTTGGTGTGCTTGAGGTGTTTAGGGAATGGTGTGAGGATTTTGATATGCTTGTAGCTATATTGGATGGCTATATACAAAGAATAGGGAAATTTGCCTCAATTATATTTCTTGTATTATTGTTTACTTTTGTAATATTTTCCAATCCATTTTAAATTAACTTTGAATGTGATTTTATAGATATCTATTGATCATGGGTTGAATGTATTCATGTTAGGCTGATAAGATGAAGGATAAGAGCCGGAATGAAATTACCATTAGAGTTAAAAATGTAATTGGATAGGAGCACTAAAATTAGACACCATAGGGTTTGGTTTTATAAGCCAAGTTGGACACTATTGTCCTATAAGTATGGGACCTAGAGGGATGGAATTAGTGTGGGAAATACATCTTGGCTGAGTTGGAATCAATTTTTAGATGTCCATAGATGATTGGTAATAAATAAAAAGGTGTCTAAAAAGGTTATGAGAACATGTAAGAGAGACCTATGGGTTGGGTGTCACAAGCCACACTCAAGATACCAATTTGACATTTTATATGACTACATAATATGTATATGTGCATGAACCAACATCATGTCTAACTAAATATTTCCTATAAAAAGGAGTACATGTGCCCTATACATTCCCCCAAATGTATATGGATATGTATCAATCTAAAAAAATTAATTCATGGAGTGTAAAATGGAATACATATTCCCCAAAAATTTACATGAAAAATACAAACAATTATTCTAATTTGACATCTAAATCACATCTAAACTCTAAAATTTGTATACTATTCTAAAATACATGGAGGCATTAATCTCTATGATATATCCCACTAATATGCCCCCCCCCACCCCTTCCATTTTGGTGAGGGATGGATTTTTCAATTCACTCATCTAAAAAAAAGTGAAATGTATCATGTCATGTATAAATACAATATAATGTAGAATCATGTGAACATGTGGAGATTATGACATCATAGTAATGTATATAGTAACAAGGCATGTATGTAATAAAATGAGAAGCTTAGGGAAAATATAAAGATGATAATTGAGTTTAGCATTGCTTCAATGCAAAATTGCCTTTAGAATATGGAGGGGCTTCAAATGGTGTCAAAGAGGAATAGTGAGTTGTTTGCATAGGGTAGAGTGGATAATAAGAAAAAAAGAATCAATGATGAGAATTAGAATCCCCAAACCTATAAGATGATGGACATAATGCTTAATAATATGAAGAATAACTAGGTAGATGTGATGAAAGGTTTGAATAACCTTAGCTATTAGCTCTTTTTGCATATTTTGTTTTTGTGTTTTAAATTTTATTATGTTGTTGACTATTCTTTTGTAATGGTGGCTCTTTGTTCTGGATTTATATTGTAAATTTGGATTTTAGTCCAGGCCAATTTTTGATTTGTATCATGGAGGGTCCCTATTAAAACCCACTTTTAACATAATTAAAAACAAAATGAATTCAAGGTCATATAAGTGGTTTGTCAAGATAAATTTACCAATGATTCACGTAGTAGCAACTGTCATTGCATAAAACTATGCAGTAAGGAAGTGCATGATATAAATCATTATAAAATACAATAAGGGAAGGTGTGTGATAGGACTATGATACCTCAAAACATATAAATTGCATAATATAAACATGTAATGTCACACATAAGGCCAAGAGGTAGCATAAAAAGGACATAAATATGTTATTAACAAGAAATGCTAAGGAGCCACTAACAAGGGGAAATAATTTTGTAACCAACAATGATAACGATTTACAAATAAGGCCAAGGGACCACATATAATAAATATTAATGACTAGCCTATGATCCAAAATATAACAACATAAATGAAACACATAAAAAGTAATAACTATTCTACACTACCCATATATATATATATATATATATATATATATATATATATATATATATATATATATATATCACCTCATAGTATAATAACATATACATGTATCACTTTGTAATAAATAAGTAACTAAAAAGGTATGTGCAAGAAATCTATGTAGGTCAACATGGTAAATATGTCATATAAAGCTATAACATATGATAATGTAACATGTGGAAGTATATGCCCCTAACATTGACATGGCCTTTCGATATAAGACAAGTCCAACATATACCTATCCATATATGATATTTAATTAATATGTCACACTCATGCACTTCATGAAATGCACGTGTTTATGAGAATAATATGCCATATACAAAATATGTGATAAATAACATATGAAAATAATGTAATATAGAAACTAATGTCATACTCAGGCCTAATTTTTTTGAATATTTGAATTTTTTTAATTGATTTTTGATTTTTTTGTATTTCTAAACTATTTGGTGCATTCAAGTAAGTCCAAGTAGAAATTATCCAAAACTAAATAATGAGGGATATAGACAATCTAAAACATACATGAAAGTATAGTATGCATCAGATGTAGTAGCATAGCATTATAAATAAAGTCAAGGTAATAAATATGCCCCCACTATATATGTGAATCACCACATCATAACTCAAAATAATATGTAGTTCATGGAGGAATCCATGTGTGTGCTCATTTAATGTGTATCCAAAAATTTATGTGATTATTTAGAGGCATTATAAGCCATATCAAGATTAAATATAAATAATCATCCTGTCTAAGTGATAAATTAATAAACTACAAAGAATGTATAATGAGATGTATTTTTGGTGAAGGATGCATCATAAGATAGATCTCATAGATTTCTAGATTAAGAGGCAAGCTTAAAGTGAATAAAAATATAAGGCTAGAATATTGGTCAATGCAATAACATATTTATACATGTATATGAAAGTAGAAGAATAGAGGGAATAAAAACCCTAGATGTTATGTATGATGGATTATTTTCTATCTACCAAAGGATTTAGTCAATGCCCACCACTTGAAATTAAAAATTATGCTTAATCTAGACCTTCATTTGATAATAAATAATAATGTTTTGATTTTAGTGCTACAATCTTAGTGATACTCATGCTTGTGTGGTATTCATAGCATTCATTATCTATTATAGAGTGTCTATAATAAAATAGACCATATTTTTGAAATTTTTAATAAATGTATCATCCTTTATCTTATGAATCTTAGCATTTATTGAAGAATATATTTTTTCTTTTGTTTCTTTCTCCTTTTGAATAATTCCCCTCATTTCATTCCTTTATCCTTAACTTCTTGATTTATCATTGATATCCACAATTTAATTGGAAATGATGTGACTTCATCACTCTTTGTGTTTAATTTATCATTATGATATTAATTAAACCTTCTTAGAAAGTAAATGAAAATTTCAAGTGAATCCTTTCAAAATATTCTCCCATTTTTTGTAACCATGATTGTTCCAGAGTAGAATTTCCTTATACAATAATATTTCATACATATAAAAATATGTCAACTATATTAGGCCCTAGAGAAATAAGAATGGTAACTTTCCCTGTAATTCTCATGCACATGTTGTAAATCTTCCTCACTATTTCTAAAATATTTGATAAATACAATTGTGCATGTATTTCATTAGTGCTTATCATCTACAACAATTCATTCTATATAATCCTCTAATAATGGCTCAAATGACTGTTAGTTTCTTAATAGAAACCTCCTAAGAAACATCAATCCTCCTAGAATGTGAACTAGAAAATGATCTTCTTATAGTAACATCTTCCTTAGAAGCTTAATGGACCATTGGTTCCTTTGTATGAACATCCTCAAATATCTTAGTATTCATCAGATGAGTAGTAGAAGAAGATGGAGAAGAGTACCTTATTGATCTATTGCCAGCTTTTCACATGTAATAACTACTGTCTACAAGTTGTGTAATAAGTTGTCTCATTTCATAATAATAATAATTATGATGTCTATTAATATGATGATATATATTGAATGGTTTTTTATTTACTCATTCAATTCATGAGGATGGTGAGAATAATTTGGTAGTAAGTTTATGAGATTTTTATCAAGAAATATCTCTAGAATAGTATGTGGTCTATCTCTAAAACTATCAAATTTGAGTGGTTGGTTCTTATTTCCCATTAGTGAATTTGTGATAACATTAGCATAATAAACCATGTCCTTTGATTCTTGAATTTTATATATGACCTTAACTAAAATTTTCACCTTATGGGTATAATAACTTAAAACATCTTATCCATGACCATATTTCCAATTTATTTTTTATGTATATTATTATTGATTACCTCATGTGTAGCTTTATTATGATTGAATTTTATATTTTCAAGATCAAAATTTGGAGTATATGGAAGCTTATCCTTAATTTTGTCCATATGTAGGAATGGTAATAGTTTGGAAATATTCTTTTATTAGTGTTAACCTACTATCTAATCTACATATAAGTATAATAGATTTAGCTCCAATATCGTTGCATTACCTAGGATTGAATTTAGGGAAACATCATTGCATAATTTGGGAAAAAGTCTTAGCATGACATTCACATAACATTGTGTTTCAATATAATCATCATGAAAATTGATATTTTCACCTTTATTTTTAGGAGGAGAAGGATTTTGACATTGATTTTCATGATAGAAAAGAGATTCATCACACTCATGTGTATTATTTAGTAATTCTATCAGAGGAGAAATATCACATTTTGTTGCACTAATAACATTACTTGGAATGCATCATCTATGAATTTATATTTTTACTAATATGAATGTATTTGGAAAGCCATTGTGGAAAATTATGTGTGCTAAATGGATATCTTTACAAAAAAGATATGTCTACATTTTCTGTGTTACTAGAAGTATCATCACATGTATACATTATTGAGCATGTTATTGAGATGCATTGATTGTAATTAATGTCAAGGTGATCTAAGTACATAATGCATTAATAAAAAAGTGATAGGTTCCAAGTGGATTTTAGAATTCATATCATGTGTGCAGGTCTATGGGATGATAGATAATGTTGTTGTTATGTTCCTATTGCAGAGGTCATATGAGGTGTTATGAGTGCTTGGAGTGATTTTGAAAGTGAAAGGAATTAATCAGAGTATTCATATGAATGTCTAGGTTTTCCTAGTTATATTTTAAAATAAAGATGAGTGAATAGATTGATGATGTTAGAATTTGTACATGTGGTATCATAAAAAAAAATTGGTCACATGGGTTTGATCAGTTTTGTACCAAAATCTTATGGTCTAAGTTTTAGGTCATGAGATTATGTATAAAAAAAGATATAAATGTGTAAAGTTGGCCATATAGGTAGATTGTAATTTTTTCCATACTTGGGAAAATTTTCAATATTAAGTGACCTTTATACAAGGTTGTTAAATGTCTTAATCTAGCTCAATCAATTCAATCATTTAGATCAAGCATCAATGGCACATGGGTGATCATGAAGATATAATAATGAACATGAGGTCAAAAATTTAAAATATCCTAATAATGTGTAGAGTAAATATAATTAAAATTGGACTTCCAAGTGTTGTAAGTGAATGGAGATTGACAATAGAGTACACAAAATGCACTTGGGGATACCAAGTGTCATATACTTGTTAGCACACATCAAAGATCAATCGTCATAAATTTAAGGTAAATACCAAGAAACTCCCAAAGAGATAGATGGAGTATATTTGATCAAATTTATAAGGGTAATGAGATGAAGACACGTGTTTGAAGTTTTTTACATTACATAGTGACCATTGAAATTTAAATTAACAAAGGAAAACTAGTCTGTATTATTTAACCTATAACTTTTGATGTATGAAGAATTTGATGGTGATATAAAAATATAAGTTATATATAAATCCAATATGAATCCAAAAAATTAGTTATAAGGTTTTAATATCCATATAGTTATAATTATTTATCTCCAAAGTTTATTGTGTGTTTGACCATCTTTTACAAGTGACCCGAGAAGGATGCTTGAGTTTGTATTGATGAGTTTTGTATGTTTCATGATGATTTATCAATCGTATAATGTTTTAAAATTGACTATGACCATATATGTGAATATTAGAGGTTTTATCAGATCATTTTTTAGTATGAAAAATTTCTTAGAAGTTGACTGTTTGGTCATTCATGGTGTTCTTATGTACAAGACTAATGTTTGAGTAGATTTTGCTTATACAGAGGAGTGTAGTGATGGATGTAATAATTTGAAGATGTCCGAGGAGTCATGTAGAGTGGAAATATGCATTTTTAAGTGGTTTTTTGTTTCTAAATTGTTCAATTGAGTACTAAAGGAGTGAATAGGTCTCCATGAGACCTAGAAAGGATACTAAGGCCTAATTCAAAGGTGTAACTACTTAAAAGTGACCCATGGATGCTATGGCCAACATATGAGGGTGGTATTGATATATGTCTTACCATGATATAATACATAAGGGTTAAGGTAAGTCTAATGGCTGACCAAGAAGATGATATTCATGAAGGTTCTATAAAGAATGAAATAAAAGGTGATGATTTTATTGAAATTTTAGTTGTGAAGAAAATGAAAAAGAGAGTGAGTGTGATGACTGGATGGATTGAAGAGTATATCAGGTTTAGAATTGTGTGTATGACCTATAGGTGATCATTATGATGTCATAATAGTGTTCTTATAGGATTGAATATTGAAGATGATCAAAGATGTCTAGAGTGATCCAAAAAAGTGTTTTGGATGCATTATTTAAGTATCCAAGTTTGAGAGAGTGTGAATGGTTGAAAGAGAGGTGTCATACATTATTTATCCTTTAGTTTTAAAGTTAATCATAGTTATAGATCTATTGATTTCATAGGTGTTATTTGGGTGCTCAACATATGGAACAAGTTGGTGCTTATTTATGATCATTTCATATGATAATTATTCCATGTGTTTATAGGCTTGAGAGTGGGTTTTATTCCCCATGAGTGTTTCCCACATAATTCATGTGTTTTTTGCTTGATCTTGCATCATATTTATTATTCATTATTATGAATGACTTGTATGCTTGTGGTGATTGATTAAGGATTGGAATTAAATTTTGGATTATATTGCATCACTGATTCACCTCCTAGTGACTGTACCTCTAACAATTAATATTAGAGCCACACCTTATTTTCAAGATTAACCATTTGAAGGTGATCTAAGGTACAATATGACAAGTTAACATATGCAGGGTTTTTCTACAAATCAAGAACTGATGTTCAGTGGGCCTAATTATGTTTTTTGGAATGCAAAAATGAGGACATGCATTATATCTCTAGGGTTTTATATTTGGAATATATTATGGATGGTTTTACTACACCAACTACACCCCTAACTAGTGCAACTGATAAGCAGCTAAGTGAAAACCATTCAAATTTAATGAATGTTATCGTTTATGGTATTTCAAAGACTAATTTCACCAAGTTTATCCATTATAAGACTACCAAATAAATTTAGGTCAAATTATAAAATATCTATGAAGGATACTCAAAATTTAATTTGGCTAAATTATAGACTTATCAAAGTCAATTTGAGGGCCTCAAAATGAACGAAGAAGACTTTATTGCATCTTATCTTCAAAGGGTTGATGAGATAGTAAATATGATCAGAGGACTTAGAGAGAATATTGAAGAAACTAATGTAGTACAAAAGGTATTGAGGTCTCTCACTCTCAAATTTGATTTAAAAGTATCTATTTTAGAAGAAAGTTGTGATCTTACTTAGATGAAGATGGATGAATGGGATAATTACTACCTATGAGATGAGAGTTAATGAGGATAGACCTCCTAAGAAGGAAACATCCTTCAAGGTGTTTAAGGATTCAAAAGATGGAAAGAAAAAGTTAAGTCTTAAAGAATTTGACCTTAATGAAGATCAATTTGAAGCCATGATTGCAAGGAAATTAAATGTAGGATCAGGTAAGTATTAAGGGAACCTTCCTTTTAATTTTTTTTCATGTGGTAAAGTTGGTCATTTTGCATCTATATGCCCATATCAAGGCAATTTCAAACATAAAGAAGCTCATAAGTAATCTCATGAGGATGAACACAAGAAATCTGAGGGTCCTAGTAAGTACAAAAAGTTCTTTGATAAGTGAAATGGAAAATAAGAGTCATATAAAGGAAGTAAGAGCCTTTAAAATGAAGAATATATTAACTCATATGTAGAAGAAGAAGAAGAAAATACATCAGATAGTGATGGTTCATTTCATAATTAGGACAAACAGACACTATTTATAGACCTTAGTGATGATGAAAGTGAATGCTCTTTAAGTAGAGATTTATTTAAAAGAGATAGCTTAGAGGAATAAAATGAGAAAGATACTCTTGAAGACAAATATTTGGATTTTGTGGAAGAAATGAAGCTACTACAAGGCAAGAATAGAAAACAAGCATCCTTGATCAAATCCTATGAGGAGAAAATTGGCCTTTTTAAATGAAGGTTGAGTAATGAATTCAAAGAGAAAGATGAGATTACTTAATAGCTTCAAACTTAGGTTTGTACTCTTGATAAAGAGCTAAAAAGTAAGGATGAAGAATGTATCATGTATCAATCAGAGATGGAATCTTTATAGATGAAACTAAATCAAGATATGAGTAAGATTGAAACATATCAAAATTTAGAAGAAATCAGCTCTAGAAGAGATGATCTCATGATGAACAAAGATGTAGTTGATGATTCAGATAATAAAAAACTAAGGTAGATAATGAGGTTGAATTGATGAATACTCTTGAAGATATAAAAATTGAGAATAATAAGAACAAGAATATGATGTCACAAATCAAGGACTACGAGGAGAAATTAAATGTGTTTGAGGTAATAATAAATTATGACACTAGGGAATATGAATACATAATAAAACATCTCAATACTAAGTTGGAAACTATGTATGTAAGACTAAAAACTAAAGAAGATGAATGATATAGGTATATAATTTAAATTTATTCCTTGAAGGTTGAGTTGGAGAAGACATCTAGTAATGTAAGGTATTTTTTGAAGTTTGAAAAGAGTGCTAATGATCTTGACAACATTTTGAGTAGTCAAATATCTATGAGTGATAGATATGGTATGGGTTTCAAGGAAAAAGAAAAGGTTACAACTCAATACAAATAAAAGGCTAACATGAACAATAAGAATCAAACCTTAATTTTCAATTATCAATCTAGGAATGATGGTTCTAGTATATTAAAAATTAATAATATCATACAAATAAATGCTATGAGGTATGAAAATCTCAATGGCCAGTTTTACTCCTAAAATCAATTTGGTTATAGGTCAAGAGAGTATAAAAGACCCTCAAGGAATTAGTTTTCTTGGAAATATGATATGAATCATTAGTCAAGTGATGTAATAAAATTTTAATCTTATAGTTGTTATGAAATGGGGCACATTGTAAGATTTTATCCTAACAAGTAAGAAATAATGAGTTTTATTAAGAAATATTATTTCCTAAAAGTGTCAAGAGAGAGGTCACATAGCAAGGTTATGTAGGAATGATAAATCTCCTACTTTAAATAAAATAAATCCTAACATGAATAAATGAAGCTATAGTGAATGGACACCCAAGGAAGTGAATGGGTTGTTTGTCATGATAGAATAGGAAACAAGTCCAAAAATGAAAGAACAAGCCTTATCTACCCAAATAGATAAGAATATCAAGTAGGACTCTAAGTTAAAAAAAAATGTAAAGTTAGGGACTCATTCAATGTCAATATGATGATGATACAAGACTACAAGTCAAGTAAGAGCATGGAGATGTGGGAATCTCATGAGTTTTGGGACTGCTAGTCTCTCATGACAAATGGGTGTCTCTATCTATGATTCCTAGGAAACATTTGTCATATGTAGAAGTAATTTTGCATTATCTTGGTGATAACCTAGATGTTACTATTAGTAAAAGAGGTGAAGAAATAAGTTCATAAGATTTATGTAGTGGATTGGTGATGAAAAGCTTCAAGAAACCCATTTAGGGAAATTAGTTCTAAAATAAAAATATAGTCAAATTTTGATGCTTGGATCGATAAGTCAAATCATAAAGTATGAAGGTAAGTTTAATTTAAGAGTAGCTTTAACATCTATCAAATATCATGGTATTTTAAATAAATCATGAAAATCTTTCATGGTTTGAGTTGGTATGAAGGTGCTCAAGAGGAACCTAAGGTTAGGAGTTGGTAATAATTTTAAGATGTCTTCAGAGTCATGTAGAGTGGACCTATGAATTTGGACATGGCCTTATGTTTCTAAATTATTTGATGAAGTACTAAAGTAGTGCATAGGTGTCTTTGAGACCTATAAGGGCTACTAAGGCCTAATTGAAAGATGGAGATGCTTAAAGGTGACCCATGGATGCGATGGATGACCTATGAGGGTGGTATTGAGATATATCTTAGCATTGTAAAAGCCTTAAGGGTTAATAAAAGTCTAATGGACAACAAAGAATATGATATTCATGAAGTTTATATAAAGAGTGAAATAAAAGGTGATGAGTTTTTTGAGATTTTAGTTGTGAATAAAAGGAAAAAGAGAGCAATTATGTTGAGTGGCTGAATTGAAGAGTAGATAAGGTTAAGGATTATGTGTATGACTTGTAGGTCATAATTATGATGCCATAATAGTGTAATTATAGGACTGAATATTTAGGATGAGTGAAGAGGCATATAATTATCCAAAAGAGTGTTTTGGATGCATTTTTTGTGTATGCAAGTTTGAGAGAGTGTGAAGGGTTGAAAGAGAGGTGTCAAACATTTTTTATCCATAAAATTGAAAGGCAATCAAATTTTTTAAGGTATTGATTTCATAGGTGTTGTGTGGGTGCTTAACATCTAGAACAAGTTGGTGCTTATTCATGTTTAGGTATGGGTACTCCTTTTGAAGTGGGCGCTTCACCAAAAGGTCTCATGTTTATGATCATTTTATAAGACATGTTGTCCATGTGTTTGTAGGATTGAGAGTGGGTTTTATTCCCCATGAGGGTTTCTTACATTATTCACATGTTGTGTGCTTGATATTGCATCATATTTTTTGTTCATTATTATGAATGGATTGTATACTTTATTTATTCTTGTGGTGATTGATTAAGCATTGTAATTGAAGTTTGGATTATCTTGCATCATTTATTCACCCCCAAATGATTGTACCTCTAACATACATATTATTAAATGGAAAAACTATTGGCCAATTTGGCCTACATACAAAGCTTCTACCTAAATAAATGAGATGAATAGAGTTATGGATAGAATCAATGGTCCTAAACATCTCATATTGCTTACTAATATATTGAAACACTTTAAGCAAGCTTAAAGTGTAACCTATTTATCTTTGAGGAAAAAGTTTGGGATTAGGTCTAGAGTAGAAAAAGAGGGGATATAGTAGGTTCCCATTGTATTCATGACCTTCATGATGCATGGAGTAAGGTTGACATAAAGTCTCCAAGGTTATTCAAAGCTTTGATAGAACCAAATATGACTTTCACAAGTTTAGAGAGACTAGACCACTATCAGCATGTCATTCAAAAATGAATAGACCATTTTGCTTGTGCATTTTATAATTATGCTTAGGAAGCCTATCAAACCCAAAGGATCACATAGGATCATTTTATTTATTTCTAAGGTCATCCTCTACAAATTTCATGTCTTGATGAGATTGTTATCTCAAGATATAAACCTTTAAATTTAAGCTTGCAGAGTGAAATGCATATGTATATGTCAAATTTGGACCTCATGAAGTAGCCATTTGAATTTAGAGTTCCCAAGGATGAACACAAATCTAAAAAGTGTCAAGATCATAATATCTCAAATCAGATATAATGGTACACATTGACTGACAAGGATAATGGGCCCAAATAGATAAATGGTGCACATTTAATCATGCAAAAATAGATCAATGGTGAGTAGTGAATCAAAAAGTTTGACTCTCAAATGTGCAATTGCCAAATATCATAACTATGATAATTATATAGTAAATCAAGTGTGTGTGTACAATCCATATATATAAATATTGATGGTACAGATAAAGTCAATAGTCAATACTCTTGAGGATGAATGTGAGAATGGCATGTGGTGCAAGCATATAAGTAGATAGATTGATAGTAGGATCCTAAGAATGAAGGTGGAACTATGAAATGGAAAAATATGAGAAGCCCATATTAAGATCAATGGTCAAAATCAAAATTTAAGAGCTAGGGACTTCATAAATAGAAATTATGACCGATGTCCAAATAAAGAAAATATTTTAAAGGGATACCATAGGGGTAGACACGCTAGTTTGATGGGTTCATCACCAAATATAGTAATACATTTTTGAGACTTTTATCCACTCTTATGCACCAAATATGAACCAGTAAGGAGTGATCCATAATAGAACATGACCATAATAAATTTATCTAGTTTTTATAACTACTTCAATGCTAGAATTCAACTTTCAAAAGAATTGATCCCACTATTGTAACTGTAATGAGCATCAATGCAAGCCAAAAAAATAGATTGAAAGAGACTGATATAGTTGTGATGGCCAATTTATAGGAGTAATATTAGGTATTATGACCTTTTATAATAGAATCAATGCAAAAATAATTGGAAATATTAGTCATTATTCTCCTTTCTCCATCTTTTTACACATTTATCCCCATATTTCTCATCCCTTTCTACTATAAATATAGGATTTTGAGCCTTATAAATGATCCCCTCTCTTGGGCATGACTAGACTCTAACAAGATTGATCTTTGTAACCTCTTGAGATAAATAGATGATTGTTTAAGATTTCATTGTTCTGATATAGTGTGTTAATGTTAGTTTGATTTCCATACATGGTAGAAATCTCTCCCTTATCAAGTCCTAATATTACCTAGATACTAGTTTATCTTATTATGTAGGTCATGTTTAGTGTTTAATGTCATTTTATTGAAGATAATAGTGGATACATTGACTGGTTAGTGCCTTAAGTTAGGCCTCTCTATCACTTCCCTTAGGTTTTAATCACTTGGTGAATGTCTAAATGAAATATTGATGCATAACAGACATTTGGATTTATAGATTCATTTTTTTGCTTGTCTCATTAGTGTTTTTAGAATTTTGAATAGAGTGGATGGGCAATCAATTTAGGTTCATCACCAACATAATCTTATATTTCCATTTTAGTTATCTTTCTCTCCCTTTTCACCCCAACAATTATTAGGGTTTAGTGGAAATGAGCTAAGTGATACATCAGAGGATATAACATCATTAAAAATCCTATAGGTCTAACCCAAGATTAGGTAACCCATAGTCTAGGGTCATTACCATGTTAGACTAGATTTGGGTAGAGGACCTGAAAAATCCTTCACTTAGTTAGGGTACAATCTAGGTCTAAAATAAAAACATTGTGAGCATTTGATTTTACATCATCTACACATGGTGTTATTGTGTTTTCTTCTTCAAGTGCAATGCTAGAAACATGACATAGTTCATCATTATTTTCATCTTTTTATAGTGTTTGATTAAGAGAATAGTGAAAATAATAAGTAGGGGAACAATATTATTCTATTTCAATATTAACTTTTTCATTTCCTTCTTTGCCATATGTAATAATATTATATCAATATTTATCATATTTATAATAATAATAATAATAATAATAATAATAATAATTAATAATAATAATAATAATAATAATAATAATAATAATAATAATAATAATAATAATAATAATTACCCTCATAATAATGTTCATCATATACATAAATTCCATCATTGATCACATAATTTTGCTCATTTTTATATTTATTTTCATAAGCATAAGGCATGGCATGGATAGATAATCAGAAATCTAGGGGATGAAGACTGCTAGGGGGTTCAACTTGATTATTTATTTTTAATTTTAAAGTTAATATAACCTTTAAAACACAATTAGATCCTACTCCTACTAATAAATCAAACATATAAATAGTGCCTTGATAAGGACTAAATAAATAACTAGGCACTACAAGAAACCAAGTGGATTATTTTAAAATAAAAAGAGTTTTTAATGAAAATTATTTAATACGTGCAACGAATAAATTATTTTCAAAATAGGTACACCCTTAATCCTCTATAAAAAATTTACTAAACATAGTAAATTTAAATATATATAAAACATGTATAATTATTTTTGTGAACAAAAAAATATTTTGTATCCATTTATTAAGACTAGAAAAAACCTTGAAGAGTTATGAAAATAGATTCATCATAGATCTGTTATGAACCACTCAAGTAAAAGGAAAAGCCACAATCCTAGCAAAGGAATCCCAAATAATAAAATTATTTTCAAATCATAGGAAAAGAGAAAAAAAAATTGATTTGCACAGATGATAATGAGAAATAAAAAATCAGGTCTGAAACCCTAAAAAGTAAAAAAATATGAAACCCTAAAAAGAAGGATGAAACCCTAAGGGGAAACTAAGGTTTGTCAATGTTCAAGAAATATATGGGTTCAATAATATTTTTAATCTATATTTGTATTAATTTGAATCATGATAGGATAAACTACTATAATTAATTCATATTATAATATATAAAAATCAAGCATAAGTCTAGATGTAATTGATCTAGTAACACAAATTTTTATTTATAGAAAGTATTAAGGATATCAATATACTTAGTTTTAATATTTGAATGTGATTATGGATATTTTATAATAGTGTAAATATACTATAATTAGGATTTTAATATGTCTAGGTATACAATTGTGCCTTTATACATGGAGGTTCAATATTGTCAGCCCTAGATAAAAAATTGATGTTGATGACTAAAGTTGACATTATTATCCTGATAAAGTTTTTCTCTCTATGACCATATAGTGTGGTGAACCTTATTTATATGCCTCTATATGTGTGATGTATTAAAAAAAAAATTTATGCACAAGTCCAAAAATAATCTTCATTTTCCTTAAAACTCTAGGTCCACTTGTGAAACATGAAACCATGTAAGAAGCTATGAAGTGTAAATTGGATGAGATGACACTAATCATTTGCATTTATGATTCACTTATACCTATATATCTAATAATCCTAATAGGTAATTAAAATCACACATATTTATTACCCTTAGTGTGAATCTATATTTTTTACATATTTCTATATGAATGCATTATTATAATCCAACATGCATACCTTACTTTCATAGATTGATATATGTTAGTAACATGCTTTAATACTATTTTTACTATACTTTTTAAACTATTATTTTTTATTACTACATTTTTGATGCCATAATATGATTAATATCATGTCTAATTTATTATTTTTAACTTTTGACTATGTACTACACCTGTAGTTTATTTTGCAAATATGTTGATTTGGTTAAAACATCCAGTATTATACTTATATTATTTAGTTTAGCTATATTATCATATTGTAAAGGTGTTATCGATGCTTGTCCATGGGTGTAGGCATAGGTATAGGTACATGAGCTATATTTGTGGTGTAATCTAGCAATAAGGGGATAATATATAAGGGTAGTGAGAAGTCAAACAATATCAACATAGGTGAAAAGGGTATTTTACATGAGCCATTAGTCATTAAGTAGTAGTTGTCATTTTTTTTGTTCCATCACTTTTATCATGTTTTATTATTATTCTTATTTTTTGACAATATTCTCAACCTTTTTTATTGTTTTTTTTCGAGAAAGGGGAAAAAAATTATTCAATCCAAAACGAGATACGAGGCAAAAGCAACAAGCTCAATAAAAAAGAGAACTGCCAACAAACCAAACAACAACACTACATAGTTCTATCTTCTAATTAAACTCTCTCCAAAATCTCTAGATAATTAGAAGGTAACTCATTACTATCATTGATATCCTAACCATCCCCTTTTTCCAAGGCCCACTTCACCAAGCAGTCAACCACGCTATTCCATTCTCTAGGGATGTGACAGAAAGACACAGATTCTAAGGAGCTACAAACACTTAAAATATATCTAACCATTGAAGCTAAATGCCAACTAGCACCATCCAATCTCTGGTTGTTCAACATATCCACAATAATCTGAGCATCAGACTCACAAATAATCCTCCTCCAGCTAAGAGAGCAACCCCGCTCAACAACAATCTTAATAGCAAGGGCCTCCATCAAGTTATTAGAGAAATGCCCTTTCTAGATAGAGCAGTAAAAAAAAACATCCCCATCTTTACTTCTACCAATACTCCCAATACTAGCATGCCCAAGATTTCCACAAGAAGATCCATTAGTATTAATCTTCAAGACCCCATTTGGAGGAGGCACCCACTTCCCATCATGACAGACCCATTTCTTGACATGACGAGGCATAATACCAGTAATGCAACCCCTACTATTAACACCCAGGCTTAGATCCCACATAACTACAACATCCCCAAGATCAATACTTTCAGACATATCACATTTAGCAGAAATAGTCTCCTAAAGTCTACTGATAATCTTCATCCATAGTTGACCACTATCTAATCTGGAATCACAAAAAAATATGCAATTCCATTTCAGCCAAAGGTTCCAAAGAATGAAAATAGGCCCAATGCTCCATGCCACTTGGAGAAAAGGTGTCTTCAAAAGATGCCTACCTAGGCTCTCCTAAGACTCAATAAGAGAGGAAGCATGAATGTAACCATGATGCCAAGCCTCCCACCATCTGTGCCAAATCTCATGAGAAAAGGGGTAGTGAAAGAACAAGAGGGAAGAACATTCTTTACTGCACAAACAAAGAAAACAAATAGAAGGTCCCTGAAACCCCCATTTATGAATATTATCCCAAGTGAGACATTTCCTCTGGGAAGCCAACCATAAAAAGAAGCTACACTCAGGCCAAGAAAAATTGTTCCAAACCTTCCTCCACCAGGGTACCTCAGCAGGACCATGTAAATTCCTATCAAGCATAATGTAACCTTGAGAAATAGTATAATTACCTTTTGGGCTAGGACTCCAAGCCAACTTGTCCCTCTCATTTAGAGAGCTACAAAGCCTACCCTCCAAGACCTTACACAAACTAGCATGATCCTCATCAGAACCACCCATAGGCCACTCCTATGGATCCTTCTAGCAAAACACCTCTAGTTAACCAATGCACTTAACTATTTTAAAATGCTCCACCTTAATCCAAATAGCATCAGAGAAAATATAGCAAAGAGGCAGAAGCTGAGGGATACTAGAGAAAATAGGAGGGTGACCATCCCAAGAGTCCAGCCACAAAAGAGCATCAAAGCCCTTATTACATATCCAAAAGAGCCCCTTCTGAACAAGTTGAGCTCCCTTCTTAAGAGTATCCCAAATGCAAGAACCTTTGCCCAAAAAATCAATCCACAACACATCCTAGCTCTCAACCCTAGGAACACACTTAAAAGCAAGAATCTTGGCCCAATCTTGATCCTAGTTGTTGCACCATCTCTAGTATAGCTTAGCTGCCAAAGCTGTAACCACAAGAGCCACAGACCTAATGCCAAGGCCCCTAGCATTATTTAACCTATAGATAGACTCCCACTTGACTAAACTCCACTTCAAGGAAAGGAGGTTACCTGACCAAAGGAATTGCTAGGAAAGATCATCAAAATCCCTCACAAAGGAGGCAAGAGGAATATGCACACAACACCTATAAATAGGGAGAGACTGCACCATAGCTTTTAGGAGGATCACTCTACTAGCAAAAAATAGCCATCTATAAGTCCAATGACTAACCTTACTCCAAAACTTATCTAAAATCCCCTACTAATAATCTCTACACTAATGTCCCAAAGCTAAATGAATCCCTAGGTACATCAGGGGAAGAGTGCCAATTTGGAATCTAAGAATCCTGGCAATCCTATCCTAGATGAGTTAAGGAGTATTAAAGAAATAAATGGAAGATTTATCATCATTAATACTTTAACCAGATGCTTTCAAGCAAATGTCTAAATTTCTCCTAAAATTCACTACCTCACTAATTCTAGCCAAGCCCATTAGTCTAGTATCATTTACAAATTGAACATGAGAACAAGGAGGGAGATCATTGTTCCATCTCCAGCTGTGAATAAGACCCTACCGCACCTAAGATTTAATAAATATACCTAGACCCTCCACCATGATAATGAAAATATAATGGGATAGAGGGTCCCCTTGCTAAAGTCCCTGAGATGCACTAAACCAATTTGAAGATTCCCCATTGATGAGAATAGAGAAGGAGGATGAGGCTACACAACTGAGAACCCAGCTCACCCATTCCTCTTTAAGGCCAAAGGCCAAGAGGATATTTTGAAGTAACTCCCAGCTCACTCGATCATAATATTTAACCATGTCAAGCTTAGAAAACATTGCCTTCTCCTTAGAGGAAGCCATAGAGTGAATAATCTCCATAGCAATCATGACACCATCTAAGATTTGTCTCCCTTCCACAAAACCTCCCTGCTCAGCAGAAATCAAAGCACCAAGGAGAGGTTTGAGTCTCTCAAAAATCAACTTAGAGATGATCTTGTAGACAAAAATGCATAAAGCAATAGGCCTAGAATGATCCATTTGATTAGCCCCCTCCTTCTTAGGTATGAGAGCCAAAAAAGTAGAATTCAAAGACTTAATCATTTGTTTGTTCCTAAGAGATTCCTAAACCACCTCAAGGAGATCATACTTTATTATTTCCAAAAATTCTTGCAAGAACTCAATCAGAAACCCATCTAGGCTAGGAGCTTTACCTTTTTTCATACTAAACACAAATTTCTCTAATTTAGGTAATAAGATTAGATGCAAAAGAGCCCCATTCATCTCATCTGAGACTAAGCAAGGAATAAAATCCAAAATAGCCCTCTCCTCAGATCTAGTAGCAATATCCTCCCTATTAAAAAAATTAGAAAAATAGTTGATAGCTTCCCTAGAAATTTCACCATAGGATGAGAGTTGAGTCCTATCACTCGAGACAAGAGTGGAAATAGAGTTCCCCTGCCTATGGGCCTTAACTGAGTTATTAAAAAAAGTTGTGTTCTTATCCCCCTCCTGAATCCAATCAATATGATATTTTTGCTTCCAAAAAATCTCCTCCCAAAGCTCCCACTCTTCTAAGCCCCTAAGGGCAAAGGACTTAGCATTCAAAAGGTCAAAGGATAGCCCATGGTCCCAAATCTGATGAGTGACACTATCCAATTTGGACTGAGCAGCAAGCTTCTGAGCATGTAGGTTCCCAAAATATTTTTTATTCCACCTCTTAAGCCTATACTTCACATGTTGAAGCCATTTACTAAAAGTGTATATGTCCCTCCCATGGGTAGGAAGCCCTTTGTGCCACCAATGCATCACAAGATCCTAAAGAGATTGATCCCATAACCACATCAATTGAAATTTGAAAGAAGGATTTTTAGTGACCCCATAAGAGGAAACATAGAGTTTAATAGGCCAGTGGTCAGATCCCCTCCAATCCAATATTTTAGAACTGGTAGTCCACTTTCTGCTCATTAAATAACAAGAAACCATAAATCTATCAAGCCATTCTGAGATAGACTCATCACCACACCCCCTATTATTCCAATTAAAGACTCCATTGCTTGGCTTCACGTCAACAAGGTTAAGGAAACCAATATTATCTTTGAGCAAAAAGAAGAAGGATCAAGTTTGGCTACCCCTCCTCATTTTTCATCCATACAAATAATAGCATTAAAGTCACTAGTCAAAATCCATGGGAGAAATGGGTCCAGAGAATGGACAAAATTGATATGGTCCCAGAGATGTGTCTTACCTAGAAGATCAGTAGGAGCATAAATATTGGAGAAAAGACATCTTTTGCCAATTTCAAAATTGGAGGCAAGCATAGAGATGGAAGACTGACTAGAAACCCACCATAACGGGGAGACTTTCCTTGGGTTCTAAAAGCAATCCACCCCCCCAGAACTACCCAATGCCCCACACCCCCTACTAGTAGCCTTGGGGCTAGGTATGCAAAGCACAATTATTCAAACCATCCACTGTAAGCTTGGTTTCCTACATAAAGACCACATTCGGAGCCTGAGACTCGATTAATCTGTGAACAACCTTTTTTCTAGGGATGCTTTTCAACCCCCTTACATTCCATGATAAAACAATATTTTATGGGGGTGGGAGAAGTGGGAATCAATGGGTTTCATAGACCCAGACTCAACCAAAGTATCACCCATAATCTTAACCTTCTTTTGATCAGTCTTCATTCTACTCCTTGACTATTTATCTAGAGGCCCCTTTTCAAAAGGTTTTTGTTACAAGCCTAAGGCAGGAGGAGCCTTAGCACCCTTCACAGGATCCTCAAATCCCTTCATAACTTGGGGACAAGGAGCCAACCCAGTAGTACCCACTAGAATCTATGACTCCTAGATGTCACCAATATTCTAAACTTGAGAAGGAAAGTCCAAAGCTAGTTGACAGACCTGTTGAACCCTTGACGATAAAATTAGCTCCTCCTTCATTGCTTCCACCTCTTAAATCTCTACCTGGCCCTTAACCCTATAAGAAAGCTCAACTGGGATACCTTCTTCTTAGACTATGCTATCTAGAACCTCAAACCTATTAAATGTGCCATCATTTTGTCTATCACTCCAAGATCTCTTCTTGCCTTTGCCTTTATTATAGGATTTAATGGGGATAAATCCCTCATTATCAATAGGGTCATTAGACACCAGAGCTTTCCCCTTGTCCATCCTAGTAGGTCTAGAGGTAGACAATGGGAAGATTTTAGTCTGGGACAACTACAGTGTAGATGACCATATTCATGGAAAATTCTACATCTAAATGGAAAGGTTTCATAATCTAGCTATTAGATCCAGGTGGAAAAACCCATGAAAATTTACATAGAGTCAGGTAAAGGATTATTCAAATCAACTTCGAAACAAATATGAGCAAAATAAATTACCTTATGCTCTTGAGTTTATGAAGCTAATCCAACAGGTTTCCCAAGAAGTAAAGAGATTGAGTTGAGGATATCTTCCCTCCAAAATTCCAATGGAATCCTTGGCAAACAAACCCACATAGGCACCCGCGAAGGGATCTCTTCAGCAGAGTTGAAGCCCATATGCCAAGTCTTGATGAAGAGCCCAACTTGGTTAAAGAAATAAGGGCCACCTTCAAAAGCCATATTCCTATCTGACATACTTGAAAAAATAACCAAGAAATAGTTATTAATCATTAAAATAATTTCCATATCTCCTTCAAGTTTCCAAACCTGACATGCCTAGGATTCCAACACAGGGAGAGAAAGACAAAGGCCCAAAAATTTGTAAATGAGAGCATGCTTGCACTAGTAATCAACATCCTCTAAAACCTGCTTAGGTTGAATAACCAAAACTGTTCTATCTTTAAATCTCTCCAAACATCCATTTACTTTTTTATTCGAAATGACCCTTTTGATGAGGAGGTACCCTCTCCAGAAAGAGGAAACTCAGTCTGATCCTTGTTGCTGGCATGCATCAAAGAGGATGGATCTACCATCTCCAAATCTAGGGAAGAAGTAAGAACCTAATTCTCCATGGGTATACAAGCTCAAGCACCAATTAGAAGAGGGACAGAGGCAAGGCAGTCAGCCTAAATGCCCAAGCCACCATGCACCCCCCATCCAAGATATCCACGCTCCAGATAGTGGCTTGAAAAGCACCCAGCCACATAAAGGTAGAGATCAGACCCCTATCCAATCCACTCCAAACCCCTATGAACACAAACCCCCCCTTGCATGCACAAAATGGCCAACACCGCATTCAGACAATAGGTGAAGCTAGCTAGGGCATGCGGGCCCTAGCGCGCACCCAAGCTTCACAAAATGCCATCACGTCTACCTCTTGGTTCAAAAACTCCATTCAACCTTTTTTATTGTTACGAGTTATTTCAATCCTTGATTATTTTATCTTCTTCTGATTGAATTTTTGGTATTAATTATTTGATTAAGTTTGTTAACCTATTTTATTTGCTTAAGTTGTTGTTAGACCTTTGGTATTGTTATCATGTATTATGTTGTACATAATCATTAAAATTTATTGTTCATAGGAAAATATTGGATTATATCCAATTGTTCCCATAATGTTTGCATGAATGTTTAATAATAAAGTTAGGATTGAGTGTTAGCTTTAACAACACAAGCCTATAATTATTGCCAATCCATAAGCTTGCATTAGACATATATAAAATCTTATAAATCTGGTAAAATTTGGCATGTATAAATAATGACTTGTTTTTTATTTGCTTTATAGCCTTAAATCCTTAATGATGTGATAGTGAAAGGGATAAATTTTAATTTTTTTATTTATGGTCTTTTAACCCATGTTGGGGTCACAAACTTAGCATGGCATAAGAAATAGTTTTTAAAAAAATAATTTATTTTTTTCATGATAGCATTATGGGTTCATGGGGTTTTTAATCCATGCCAAAAAGATATCATAACCTAAAATAATTGGTCTTAGAGGGTTACTAATTTCATGTTTGAAGGTTTGGTGTATTTGGGTAGATTCACTCAGCTACCAAAACATTTTTTTCAGGGGGGTAGTTGAGAAGAGAAGATGGAAGAAGATTTTGGGAGAGAAGGGAAAAATCCTAGGAAGGATATAATGGTATGAGGAAGTAAGGGATGAGGAAGAATGATATGATTAGGATGTGGCTACAAGAAGCTAGGCATGGGGATTGGAGAATTTAAGTTTTACTGGTGAGTAAGCAATTTAAATATTTTTTATCCTTTTGTGTGGGAAGTGAACCAAGTAAGTTTTTTTTTAATTTTGTGTAAAAAATTAATAATTCAATTTCATTATTATATGTAAACAATAAAAGGATTGTTTGGAATTTCATAAGTTAGTAGACTTCCTAATGAGCCTGCAAATGTTCTAAATTGATTTAAATCAATATATAGCTCTTATTTTTGTAATGGGTTATTCTAGTTTGATTCTCATCTATTTAAAATTATGGGTTTTAAAAATTTATAGTGAAAAATTCATTTCTAAAACCCTTAAAATCTTGTATTCCTTGGCCATAGTAAAATGCTCTGATTAATATCTATTTGTTTTATTTACCTAGTTTTAGGGTTTATAATTATGCATATTATTTAATCTTACTTATCCCTTTGGTTATTTCACCTATTTTGAAGAGACTACATTTTATTTGCATGACTAGGTTTTTATTTATTTACTAGTTGCATAGCCAAGAGAAAATGACATTTGGAATTTTTTTAAATAAAACACTTCACCATTCTTCATCTAGTGGTGTTGGGTTTTATTCATCAACTATAAGATGTTTTAGGGTTTTCCATTTTCTTTCCTATATAAGTGGTTGGGTTGAGTATGTGTTGGGGCTTTCATTAGCCTACTAGTTTTCCATTATTATGTGTGGATAATTTACATTTTGGTGTATGAACATTACCTAGTGTTTATGAGTTTTAAAAATAGGGTTTATTATTATAATATTAAAACCCTTATTATTATAATTGATGTTATTATTTTACAATAGTACCTTTTTAAAGGGTATATCTAGACATATAAAGGTCAGGTAAAATGATTTCATCACCTATTGTGGGCGATGAAATGATTATGCCTGAATGATTGGTAATGGGAAAGGAATCTAAATCTTTGATGTTTTAATTATTTATTTTTGAATACATTAAACATGTGAATATTTATTATTTATTATTAGTTATAGTATATGATTTTGTATCACTTGAAGTGATGGATTTATATGTTGAAATTATGGTACACCTAGAATCTAGGATGAAGGTTGATTGGGTTCAACTGAATATGTTTTTGATACCTACAAACCTTTGAAGGTAAAATAAAGATTATCAATCCTTGAATTTTTGTTGGTATTTTTACCTTATCTTTTAGTTGTTGAATGATTGTTTGTTGAGGAAATTGGTGAAAAAAAATAGTAAAATATTTTATCCCTTATTGCTCACACTCTTGCCCCAAAGACCCCAAAATCGAACTCCACCTCCTAACTAATGATTGGGGGTGGTAAGGACCATTAATTTGGAGGCTCATAAGATAGGTCGAGTTGGGATGGATCATGTGGAGAAATTATATTGCTCAACTAGTTATTTATGTAAACAAATGATTCATTATATTATTTGATTCCTTGTATCAAATATTGTTATTATATCATGTTTTTATAAAATCAAAATAACACTTGGGATGATGTAAAAATATGGATAATTTATTATTGTTGACCATTCATTTATTTCAATACTATTTATGTTGATTTAAATGATTCATATTGATAAGAGTAAATAGAAATTTATATAACTCCAAGTAGATGGAAGGGTTAATTGTTTGCCATTGAGTTATTATTTACATTCACATGAATATATTTGTTATAGTGTTAATAGTTTATTTTTATACTAGTGATTAGTTATCAACAATTTAATCTTATAGTTCATGATTTAATATATAGAACTAATTTATTGCTTACATACAAATATAAAAAATTTAACTACTATAATTGCATGATAAATGGATGCACTTGCATACTAAAATCAAGTTACTATATATGAGTAATCATGAATTTTATACTATTGTACCAAAACTTTTACAACACAAATTCTAAATTCTTTTTAAGTCCCCAAAATCACTATGCATGGGAGTGGTTTTTGGCCATTAAATTCATTTTATGGCATGTTAAGAAATTGTTGATAAGCTGATCTTCTCAAATTTTTTGGCATGTTGCAGCCATATAAATAAATTTGTAATTATTCATTATCATAATAAGTTAAGAAAATTTGAGTTCCATAAGTTGTTGTCTATTTTAAACTTCATCACTGCTAGATTTTACATCCTTATGAGAAACAAAATTATTATTACACTTGCTTAATATACTAAAAGAATTTATAATTATTATTAGTCAAAATATTAAATTGTTTCAAGTGTCCTTGAAGTTAGCTTATGTTGGATTGTATTCTCTTGTCAAAATGATATGTTGAAATCATGCAAAATTGAATAATCCATTCTATATGTTAAAACAAGATTCTTGAACTTTTTAAGAGTGAATCATTTTTTTAAATGTTAGAAGTCATTTATTATTTTTGTTATTAATTATTAGATATCAATGAAATAATACAAGCTTCTAAAATGACATTAGGATGACAATATACACTCAATCTATTTCCAACTTATATTGAGTAGATGTTATTGCTTCGTTAAATTTAAATATTTAATTAGTATATTATTATGATTATCTAGATAAATTAAGATGAGCATGATAAACTAAATATTCACTTCATGAGTTCAATGTTATACTTGGGCCCAACATGTAATGATCCTTTTAATGTCTTAAATGGCACATAAATATAGTTTTTAAATTTCTAAATTGTTAGTATAATTAGTTGATGTTCTTAAAGGAACAAATCATATAATATAAAACACAAAAAAATTATAAATAATATCAATTAAGATTGAGTGGAATACTTTTCCTATGGCAATGATTAGTAAATAAACTTTGAGAGATATAAGTCTCTAAGAGGATAATTATGGGATGGTCTAGTAAGAATAAGTAACCACTATAATCAGAAGTATATTATTTATTTATGACCTTGACAAGGATTATAGCCATTTAATTTTATTTCAATAGCCTATTATTAATTTTAGAATGAAGGAATGTAGTACAATGATCCCTAGAATTATAAGTCATGGTATAATGATCCAAATAAGGATAGTACTACAATGGGTTATTCACTTACATAGAACTTCTTAAATACAGATTCATATTGCAATTTCATGGATTTATAAGTGTATTTTTAAATTTATTAACTTGTTTAGACATACTCCATTGATTAAGTTAGTTATAATAATATGTTTTGTATTATGAATATTGATATATAAAATATGTATGAATGAGAAATGAATTCTTGCTAGGATGATACTCCTGTAGCATCACAAGTAAACTAAAGGTTAGATAATCTACCTTAACCTATACCTAGACTTATATAGATGTGAATATATTAGATTGGATAAGGATACCTAGGTAGTCATATTCGGAAGGTGTCTACCTCCATATAGTTTAGATCTTATCATTATGGTTTGCATATCGATATGCCCTAAAATGCATGTAGATTTACTATGGAAATAATCTTCCTCGTAGAATCTTCTAGGGTTAGTTATTATGAATAAGGGTTGCATCTATGTAAATATGGTTATGGGTGTTGTGGTAGGTCATGCAAAACCAAGTTACATGTAGTAAACCTGATTCACTATTTCCATTTTAAACTCTAAAAGAAGGGATGCTCAAAATGTTTTTTGGGGGTCATTTCACCTAGTATCAAAGCTTATGATAAGTTATCAATAATATTTATAAAAGTTTATTTTATGCTAAAATCTACTTAAGAAACTATTTCGTGACTTCTCAAGAAAATGGTTAAGACTAGGGCCAGTAGAAATCAGGTTCACAATGTTAAAGGAATTAATAGGTTAGTCTTAAGAGGTAAAGGTTAAGTAAAAGATATAAGTTGAGGTAAGGGCCATGCTACCCAAAACCTAAACCAAAATAGAAATGAACCACTCCCCCATAATTATAATGATAATAATAAAAGTGAAGCACCGAATGATAATGTATTTGGAAACAACCCAACTAATAAGCAAGAAGTCCTTCATGGAATCTTTTCTACTCTAAATGTCATTCAAAGAAAATTTGAAAATCAAGAGCACCAATTAAACAATCTTAAGGGTGCTCCTTAGGAAGAACTCCCTTGATTGGAAACTAGACAAGTAAGGGAGCAAACACTCCAACAAGTAATAATAATAATGGTTGATCTAATCATTAGAGATCTTAAAAAGCTTCACCCACCTACCTTTTTAGGTGAAAAATTAGGAGACAGCTGATGCATGGTTCATAAATATGTAAAAATATTTTAACCTATATGACATGCCATCCAATGTGAAGGCAAGAGTTTATGTCTACCAATTAAATGTTTATACTAACCTATGGTGGAAACATATATGTGATTTGGAGGGAATAAACCTATGACCATTACCTAGCCAAACTTTGAGACCTAATTCCTAAAAATTTACTAAAGTGCAAACTTCAAGTGAAAAAAAATGATTTCTAGCTACTCAAGCAAGAGAACATGACTCTCTTGAAAAATGAGAATAAGTTCTTAAATCTAATACATCATGTCAAATAAATGCATGATGAAGAGACAAAAATAATCAAGTTCAAGTTGGGGATAAAATAACTTGGTTATTTTTTTATCTTCATCAAGATGACTAATCGTAAGATGATGACACACCCACAAGGTAGAAAAAAAAGAAAAAGTGTTTACAAAAAATGAGATAAGACTTCAAAATGAATACACAGCTAATTTTTTTTATAAATTAGACCAAAATCACAAGTTCCTAGGGGTAAATATAAATTTTAATTTATTCCAAGGTCAAAACAAAAAATTTAAGACCCAAGGCAACTTTAAAATTGGGTCCTTTAAGAAGGACCAGCACCAAAGTAGCCAACATGGACCAACCACAGGAGAATACACTATTATAGTATCCCAAAAAATAAAAGTGGTGTGTTGGGAATGTAGTGATAACCACTACTATAATGACTTACCAAATCTAAATTTGGGGTAACTATCAAACCATAAAGTGTATGCAATTGTAGACAATCAGAGAGTTGACTTTTAGGCTACTCTAATAGAGATAAGAGGAAATCTTACTAGTAACTATGTAACTATTTTAATTTATTATGGTGTAATGGAAAAAATAATTTCATATTTTATATTAGATAAATGAAATCAAAAATATATGAAGTGAAGAGAAGGATAGGAATTCAAGTTTGGTATCAACAAGAGGGTACCTATCCAAGAATGCTTGGAATAAATTATACTTGATTTGGGCACTTTCAGAATAAGGGTGAACTTGTTTTTAACAACCTTTGGGTATTATGACATCATATTAGGCATGGATTGGCTAGAATGACACCATGAAACACTTGATTTATCCCAAAAAAGGATGCAATACACTGATGAGAATGGAAAACTTGTTAAAATTCAAGGCCTTTAAGGGAAAAAATATAGAAAATGATTTTAGCCCTGTAATTAAAATAGGTTGTATGAAAAGAGTGTAAGTTATTTCCAATCCAACTACAAGAATTTCCCGAGGAAGAATATACTTGTTTAGGTTTTCGTATTTGATGGGAATTTATGGAAATTTTCCCTAAAACATTGTTCAGTTTTCTACCAAACTAAGAGTTTGACTTCTCCATTATGGTTATGCCAAGGGATACCCTTGCATCAAATGTTCCTTATAAAATGAATGTGGTATATCTAAAAGAGATAAAAAATTTATTACAAGAAATTTTAGATAATAGAATCATTCAGCCAAGTGTTTCACCTTGGGGTGCTATCATAGTCTTTGTGAGAAAGAAAGATGACACTTTAAGGTTATGTATAGACTATTATATGATCAAAAAAGTGACGTTTAATAATCATTACCTGATACCCTAAATAGATTATTTGTTATATCATATGAAAGACATAATAGTCTTTACCAAAATTGATCTAAGATCTAGATTCATCCAGTTAAGGATTAAAGAGGAAGACATACAAAATATCCTTCCAAACTCAGTATGGCCATTACAAGTTCACTATTTTTCATGTTAGCCTCATAAACACCCCTATTGCATTCATGAATCTAATGAACATCATTTTTAGAGATTTCTTAGATAAATTTGTACAATTATTCTTGGATGACATTCTCATCTACTCCAAGAACAAATTTGAAAAGATCAACATTTGAGGTTGGTTTTACAAATATTAAGACAAAACAAGTTTTTTGGTAAGCTATTTAAATGCACCTTATACAAAAAAAATTCTTTAATTGGTACATGTGATCTCCAAAAAAGGTATCATTATGAATATATCAAAAAATTAAATCCATTCAAGAGTGGACTTATCCATCTAACATGCATCAAATGTATAGTTTTATGGGTTTGGTTGGATATTATCAATAATTTGTAGAAAATTTATCTCACCTATCCAACCCCATCACATCCTTTTGTTGTAAAGGAATAAAATTTACATGGACACCTCAATGTGAAGAGGCTCTTAAAAATCTCAAAGAGATGTTAAAAACAACTCTTATTCTAATTATACCTGACCCAAACAATCATTTTGAGGTGTGGGATGAGGCTTCTAAGGAAGGATTCATAAAAATATTGACACAAGAGGGTAAAGTGGTGGCTTATGAATCTCTCAATCTCAAATAAGCTAAAAATAACCATCCTACACATGATTTATAAATTTCTCCCATAGTGTGTACATTAAAATAGTGAAAGCACTTTTTACTTGGAAAAATTTCAAGGTTAAATCTAATTACAATAACTTAGAACACCTATTTTCACAAGATTAGTTAAATTTATTACAATATAAATGGATGGAGTTTGTCATCAATTTTTACATGGACATCTCTTATGTGAAGGGTAAGGAGAATCACATGGCTAATTCACTCAATAGGTATACATACCTGATGCAAGAGCATCAAGTAAATTGTATAAATTTGATCATGTGCCAATATGGTTGGTCTGTCAACATCCCTTGAAATGGAAGTGAGTATTTAGAAATGTCATTAGGTGTCTTAGTTTTATTTTTTTTGGCTAGGGAGATTTTCCCACCAAAACACCAATTTGAATATTTGAATATGTCAAATGTGCTTAGGAGTATCTTGATGTGATGTCAAGGAATATTGTGATAGTAAATGTGTATAAGGTCATGTATGGGTCTTAGATAGGTGTGTGGGTGAAATAAAAATGTACATGTGTAATTTACTACTATGTCAAGGTATTTGTTATGAATAGTAGTTACTAAAAGGTAGTTATTTATGTGAAAAAGAAGTATGTAATGATATTTGGTATGATTAGAGGTTAGATTCATAGGATAGAGGTCAGTAATAATTTATTAATTTTTAGGATTTATTTAGAAGTTAGGGAGATATAGAGGTATGAAGAGGATGAATATTAGAGAGAACTTAAACCTTTGTATTCTATTCAAAGATAGAGTTCTTAATGTACATATGTTAAATCAATAAAAGTTTCAAATGAACTAAGGGGATGCTTTGTATATATTTGTATTGATAATGTGCTATGAATATAATTAGATATATTTAATTATTTAATATTTCATAAGAATAATTAACCTATTATTTAAATTGTAAAGAATGTGTAATGTAAGACTATATTAAAGAATCTAAGTGGGTGTCATGAAGGAACTTAGTGAGACAATAAAGAAAGAACTATATCAAGAAAGTTAAGATGAAATGGATTATGATCCCAAGTATATATTTATCCATGTAATACTATAATTTTTTAATCATGCATTTATGGTAGTTTTTTTAACCAAATAGGACAAGGTTATGTGTATATGTTCTATTTATATGTGGATGATGGAATAACACAATATATGAATCTCTATGATATGAATATGGTTATAAATATATCAAGGATTTAAAACCAATGGATTATTTAATAATAACCTTTGGTAAGTTATAAATGCATTTAAACCCTATTTCAACTCTCTATAGGCAGGACTATGTTAAGAAAACATTGTAGAATTTATGGTTGAAATGTGATAGGAGTCTTTGAAAAGAAAATCATGTTTGAAAAAGGTGAAAATAAATGAGATATACATTATTTAGGTATTTATAACTTTTTAAAGTGTCAAAATATTCTTTAAAACCATTTATAACCCTCTTGTTTGCTACAGATTGTATAGGGTTAAAACAAAAAAGGAGAATACAATATGTTTACTAGTGTAATTAGATAAAAATTGGTACTTATATGTAATTTGGCATGGATTAAGATATTTTTAAGTTTATAGACCCATATTGGTTCTATACATACAACAAAAAGGAACTATGTTACAAACAGGGGTTAAGAAGCCTAATCACGCCTAGGCAATGGTAGATTGAGGTATCTAGGAAGTGAATTAGGACTTGAAACTTTAAGTTATGGTTAAAGATGATAGAGGTTTTCATAATAAGTATTTATTGTTTAAAATCTCAATGGTACCTATCCATACCACTAGAATAATCCTAAAAAAGGTTATTAGGAGTGAAGAGGAGTTGAAGGTTTGAATATTAAAGAAGACATATGAGAGTGTAAGAGGGTATTAATGGGAATGAAAAAATATTTTTAAACCTAATTGAGTCTATCCAAGTTGATATATTATATAAATGAGACCCTGTTCAAGTTATAAGGTGATTTGGCCTAGAGAAGCTTGAAGACTACTAAGGTTTAATGAATGAGATTGCATGAAATGGAGTGAGTGAGTGAATAAAATGAGATTTTTAGAGATTTTGAAGACTAGGTAAGGCATTTAAGAATATTATTTATTAATATCATGTGTAATAATGATATAAAATAAAGAGTGATGATTGACCATGCAGAGAAGATTGTAAAGATTCAATGCAATAATTTGTAATAACAGGTGTCAGAGTTGGGTTTAGTAGAGAATGAAAAAGGTCTCTACATCATTTTGGTATCAGAGTAACAAGGTCATGAGAAGATAATAATTATAACTAGAAATCATAATAAATTACATGATTGTTTTGTTTTTCATTTGAGTTTTTGATTTATTCATGAGATAATATAAGTGTGAATGAAGGTAGAGAGTGTGGTAAGAAACCTTGAAGCCAGTGAGGCTTGTTGAGAAGTTATAGAGTTGTTATAAATATAAAGAGAGTAAGCTCACGAATATATTTAATATAGATAAATGAGTCCTAGGTAAAGGATAAGAGGGGAGATAGACCCAAGTGAGGTCATAGTTAGAGAGAGACCTAAGTGAGAGGTCATGAGTGGCAAGTACATGAGGCTTGTTAAGAAGAGTAGGTCCAAGTGAGACCAAGAGATAATATGAAGATAGAGAAAGGAAAGAGGAAATAGGGAAAAGGTGATAAGATCTACCATAAGGAAATGATGGTGTATGATGACACTAAGAAGAGATACGTGGAAAAGTAAATGTAAGAGGTGATGCATTAGCTGGATGATTTGTTGACCCTAATCGATCAAATGAGAGGATGTTAGAACCCATGTTATGGATGGATCATGAGAGACACTAAAATTGATAATAAGTAAATAGATAAATATAAGGAAAATGAGATCCATGAGAGAAGAAAGAGAATAGAAAAAGTTGATATGTAAGCAACTTAAGAGAGAGATGCAAAGGTATAGGATGACAGAGTAGCAAAGAGAGAAATATATGGATGAATAGTAACTTAAGATGGAAGAGATGAATGTGAGTGAAGAACAAGAAGATAATTAAATCTAGATAGGTGAATGGAGGGACAAGTAATAAGATCAATTTGAAGGCCTTATGGAAGGCTTGGAAAGAGAGATAAAAACCAACATAGAAGGTATGAAATTTGATTATCAGTTTGTATATGAAAGTAGTGAACAAATAGAGGTAGAATTTCTAGCCCTAAAAAGATAATTTCATGGTGATATGATGGAAAATGAATAGAAAGTAGTTGTATAAGTTAAAATATAGATGAAGGAGGACAAAAGTTATGGAAAGGAAACATTGATGACAACAATAAAGTAGATTGAAGAATCTAGGTATGACATTACCATTATTTTTGTTGAAAGAATATAGTTGATAACAAGAGTAGGTGTGGATAAAATTGTATTAGTAGTGTTTTGGAGCATGAGAAACCCATATTATATAGTAAAATATCAAATATTGAGTGCACATCAAGTGCAAGATGATGCAAACAAGCAGTGGAAATAAGGAGGTAGAATAATCTATCATAGAGGCAAGCATGAGAACAAAGAAGAGGAGTAGTTGAATGTTGAATGAGTAGAAGAAGAGAAAGAGAATCCAAGAGACATGAATTAAAAGATAAGGAAGAAAAACATAGCAGTTGCATTTGAGTTCAATTTCTTTCTTGCCTAGGAGTATGATGTAGAAGAATCAAAAAATTTGTGTAGATTTGATCATGTGCCAATGTGGTTGGTCTCTTAGCATCCCTCGGAAGGGAAGTAAATCTTTAGAAATGTGATTAGGTTTCTTATTTTGAATTTATTTATCTAGGGATAGTTTCTTACCAAAACACCAATTTGAATATTTGTATATGTCAAGTGTTCTTAGGAGTATCTTGGTGTGATGTCAAGGAATGTTATGTTAGTATAAGTTTGTGTAAGGTCATGTATGGGTATTATATAGGTATGTGGGTGAAATAGAAATGTACTACCATTTCAAGGTCGTTGATATGAAAAGTAGTTGACAAAAGATAGTTATTCATGTGTGAAAGAAGTATGTAATGAGTTTTGGTATGAGTAGAGTCTAGACTCATAGGATAGAGGTCAGTGAGAAGTTAGTAGTTTTTAGGAGTCATTTAGAAGGTAGGGAGAGACAAAGGTATATAAAGGATGAAGATTAGAGATAACTTAAACCTCTATATTATATTCAAAGACAGAGTTTTGAAAGTACATGTGTTGAATAAATAAAAGTTTAAAATGAATTAAGGGGATGCTTTGAAAATATTTGTATTGAAAATGTGTTATGAATATAATTAGATGTATTGAAATATTTAATATTTCATAAGAACAAAAACCCTATTATGTAAATTATAAATATTGTGTAATGCAAGGCTATAACAAGGAATCTAAGTGGATGTCATGAAGGAACTCAATGAGACAATGAAGAAATAACCCTATTAAGAAATAAAATATGCAATGGAGCATGATCCCAAGTATATAGTTATCACTGTAAGACTATAAGTTTTTAATCATGCATATATGGTAGTGTTTGTAATCAAACAAGACAAGATTCTGTGTATATGCTCTATTTAGATGTGACTATGACAAGAAACGTTGTATGTATGATGTAATAATGAATTATATATATATTTTATGATATTAATATACTTATAAATATATTAAGGATTGAGAACCAATGGAGGAGTGACTAACCTCCTTTGGTAAGTTATAAATGTGTTTAACCTTGTTTCAACTCTCTATAGGCAAGATTGTGTGATAGGAGTCTTTTAAAAGAAAATCAAGTTTGAAAAAGGTGGAAATAGATGATACAAACATTATATAGGTCTTTGGAAGGTTTGAAAGTGTGAAAATTATTCTTTAAAACCATTTATAACCCTCTCAGGTTACTACAAACTATAAAAACCCTAGTTTAGGGTTGAAATATAAAAAGTGGAATAGCATACATTTGAACTAGTGGAATTTAATAAAAATTGGTAGTTATATATAATTTTTCATGGATTAAGATATTTTCAAATTTATAGACCCATATCAATTTAATACATATGACAAAAAGGAACTATGCTACAAATAGGGGTTAAGAGGCCTAATTAGGCCTAGGAAATGGTGGATTGAGCTATCTAGGAAGTGAATTGGGAATTGAAACTTTAGGTAAAGGTCAAATATGATAGAGTGTGTCATAAGAAGTTTTTTTTTTTTCAAAACTAAATGGTACCTATTCATACCAATAGAATAAACCTAAAAAAGGCTACTAGGAGTGAAGAGGGGTTGAAGGTTTGAATAGTGAAGAAGACACTTGAGAGTGTAATATGTTCTAAATGGGAATTAAACAAGATTTTTAAGCCTGAGTGAGACTATCCAAGTTGATCAATTTTATAAATGAGACCATGTTCAAGTTAGAAGGTGATTTGGCCCAAAAAAGTTTGAAGACTAGTGAGGTCTAATGAATGAGATTGCATGAAAGGAGTGAGTGTGTGAATAGAATAAGATGTTTAGAGATTTCAAAGACTAGGGAAGGCATTCAAGAAACCTAGTCATGAAGATAGTGTGTAAGGATGATATTAAACAAAGAGTGAGGATTGACCAAGTAGAGAAGATTATAAAGATTTAATGCAAGAATTTGTAATTGTAGGTTTCAAAGTTGGGTTAAGTAGAGAATGAAAAAGGTCTCTACATCAATACCTTTCTACCTTGTCTCTTTTACAAGGGAATTTTAGAAGTGTTATCCTAAAATAATAACTTATTGATAATTACTACCAAAAAGTAAGTGTAATAATGGCTAACGAGCCTTTGAAAAAAGAATTTTCTTATTTTTTTGTTGAAAAATATGTCCTTGTAAGACATCAAAATAGAATTTTTGTACCCAAATCAGTTGGACTACATAATGTTATAATACAATAGGTGCATAAAAAACCTCATTTTACCCATCTAGGGGTCACAAAAATGACCCATGAATTAAAAAGGCTCTATTTTTAGCCTGGTTTGAAGAGGTATGTTGCCAACTTTATGGTAAGATGTTTAGAATGTCAACATGTAATAGATGAACACTACCAAACTAGGGGTTTGATATACCCACATGACATACCAAGAGATAAATGAGAAGTGGTTTCACTTGATTTTACTATAGGATTTCCTAAATCCCACATCTAGAATGACACCATCTTAGTGGTAATTTATAAAGCAACCATGGTTAGTCACTTTATTGTTGATAATTTTATTGATGATACTACTAGTTTTGATAAAAGATTTGTGAAATAAGTGGTTTGATTTTATGGCATTATAGAAGTCATTATCTTCAATAGAGATAATCTATTCACATCAAGGTTCTAGCAAAGTTTTACCACAACCTTTAGAACTTTGTTTAATTTTAGTTCTTCATACCACCTAGAAATGGATGGTCAAACTAAAAGATTAAACCAAGTAGTCAAAGACATGTTGCACATGTATATTATGGATCAAAAAAGTTGAAGAATTACCTAAGTTGATTTTTATTATAAAAAATCTTATCATTCTACAATTAAAATGTCTATTTTTGAATGCATGTATGGGAAAAAATGTAGAACTCCACTTGGTTGGGATAGCTTAGAAAATTGAGCCATTGTTGGTCGAAAATGTTTTACTAGAATATGATGATCAAATGGCCATAATACACTAAAACTTGAAGGCTGATTCTGATTGCCAAAAGAGTTATATTGATCTGAAAAGGATACCTCCTAAATTTAATATTGGTGAAAAGGTATTTATGTGTAAGACCATATAAGGGTTCAATCAAGTTCAAAAAAATCTTTACATTGTCTCCTCACTTTGTTGGCCCATTAAACATTTTATAAAAAATTAACCCTATTATCAACCAACTAGATTTACATCCTTCTCTATTGAGAATTCATGATGTGTTCCAAATTTCATTTTTAAGGAAATATTTGCCTTATCTATCTCATATGTTGGATTGGAAAAATTTGTAGGTTATGGAAGAGGAAAAGATGTAGTTGGACCCAATGAAAATCCTAGGCCATCATAGCATTAAATTAAGAAACAAATAAATCCAGTAGGTCCTAATACAATGGGACCCACTAAGTACTATGCATATCACTTGGAAGGTTACATAGTTGTTTAAACATCATGACACCTAGTTATTTTGATCTATTAGTAGGATAGCTCCTCACTAAGGGGAGCATGTTATAATATAGCCTACATACCTTACTTCCATAGATTGATATATGTTTTTAGCATGCTTTCATATTGTTTTCTTGTAATTTTTAAGCTATTGTTTTGTTAGTACTACACTAGTGATGTCATAATCTAATTTAGATCATGTTTAATTGACTATTGTTTACATTTGACTAAGTAAAATAGTTGTAGTTTATTTTACAAATATGTTGATTTGCTTATAGCATTCTATTTTTGTAATTGTACTATTTAGTTTTGTTATACTATCATATTGTATAAGTGTTATTGATGCTCATTTGTGGGTGTAGGTATAGGTATAGGTACATGAGTTAGGTTGGTGGTAGACTCTGGTGGTCAGGAGATAACATACAAGGGTAGTGAGTATTTGGGTTACACTGGCATAGGTAAAAGTGGTATTTTACATGAGTCATTAATCACTAAGAAATAGTTTTTTATTTTGTTGTTCCCTCATTTTTATCATCTTTTGATATTATTATTATTTTTTAATAATCTTATTGACCTATATAGTTGTTATGAGTTATTGCATGCATTGATTATTTTAGCATCTTGTGATTGACCACATAGAATTAGTTGTTTGATTGAGTTCATTAACCTATTTCATTTACTTAATTTATTTGTATACCTTTCATCTTATTATCTCATATTTTGTTGTTCATAATTGTTAACATTTTTTTTCATAGGCCATCATTGTCTTATCCAATTGTGCCCATAATGTTTTCATGAATGTTTAATAACAAAGGCATGAATATTGAGTATTAGCTTGAGCAACACAAGCCTACAATTATTGCCAATCTATAAGCTTGCACTGAGTGTTTATAAAATCTTATAAATATGGTAATGTTTAGCATGTATAAATAAGGGCTTATTTTTTATTTCTTTTATAGCCTTAAATCCTTAATGATGTGGTGTTAAAATGGCTTAATGTTAATGTATTTGTTTATGGTTTTTTGACCCATGATGGGGTCACAAGCTTATCATGGCATAGGAATTAGTTTTAAAACAAATATTTGATTTTTGTCATGATAGCATTAGTGGGTTTTGGGGTTTTAAATCAATTACAAAAAAGTATCATAACCTAAATATTTTGGTCTTAGAGGGTTCATGTTTTCATGTTTAGAGGTTTGGAATATTTAAGGAGGTTGGCTCAGCTTCCAAAATAGTTTTTTGAGGGGGTAATTGAGGATAGAAGATAGAAGAAGATTTTAGGAGAGAAGGGACAAACCCAAAGAAGGATATGGTGGTAGGAGGAAGTAATGGATAAGGGAGAATGACCTACTTAGGTTTTGACTACAAGAATCTAGGCATGGCACTTGGAGAGGGAAAGTTTTGTTGGCAAGTACACAAGTTAAATATTTTTCTCCTCTTATGTGGGCAGAAAACCATGTAAGTGTTCTTTTTCATTTCTATAAAAAATGAAGGATTTGATTTCATTTTTAGATGAAAATAATAAAAGGATTGTTTTTAGGTTCACAAGGAAGTCAATAGAATTATTGATGAACCTGTAAAGGTTTTAAATCAATTTAAATCAATATATAGCTCTTATTTTCATAGTGGGTTATTTTAGTTTAATTATTAGCTATTTAGAATTATAGGTTTTAAAATTTGATATTGAAAACTTTATTTTTAAAACCTTTAAAATATTCTCTTGTTTGGCCCTCATAAAATGCTTAGTTTAATATATTTTTTTTTAATTTACCTATCTATAAGGTTTATGATTTTGCATATTATTTTATCTTGTTTCTCCCTTTGTTTATTTCACCTAATTTTAATAAGCCACATTTTCTCTACATGGTTGGGGTTTTATTTCTTTACCAGTTGCATAGCTAGGAGAAAATGGCATTTGAGATTCTTTTTTAATAAAACACTTCACCATTCTTCATCTGGTGTTGTTGGCTTTTATTCATTAGCTATAAGATGTTTTGGGATTTTCTATTTTCTTTCCTGTAGAAGCAGTTGGGATAAGTAAGTGTTGTGGGTTTCAGTAACCTTCTATATCACCACTTTTGGGTGTGGTAATTTGAATTTTTATGTATGAACATTACCTAGTGTTTATGAGTTTTAAAAATGGGGTTATTTTTATAATATTAAAACCCTTTTGATTATAATTGATATTATTAATTTATAGAAATACCTTTTTTAAAAGGGTTGACCTTGCCATATAGGGGTTAGGTAAAATGATTTCATCACCTATTGTGGGTGATTAAATGATTATGATTGAATGATTGGCAATGGGTAAGGCATATAATCTTTAGGTGTTGTAATTATCTATTTTTTAATACATTCAATATGTGAATATTTATTATTTATTATTCATTGTATTAGATGATTTGTATCACTTGAAGTGAAGGATTTATATGTTGAAATTGTGGTACACCTAAAATCTAGGATGAAGGTTGATTGGGTTGAAATGAATATGTAGTTGATAATTACAAACCTTTAGAGATAAAACAAAGGTTATCAATACCTATATTTTTATTAGTATTTGTACTTGATCTTTTAGTTGTAGAATGATTATTTGTTGAATGAATTGATTTAAAAAATTAGTGACAACTTTTATCCCTTATTGCTCACACTCTTGTCTCGAAGACCTAAAAGTTAGACTCCACCTCCCATTTTATGGTTGGGGGTGGTAAGGGACACTGATTGGGGGGCTCATTAGATGCATTGGGATGAATCATGTGGAGAAATTATATTGCTCAACTAGTTATTTGTGTAATCAAATGATTTAATGTTTTATTTAATTCCTTGTATCAGATATTGTTATAGCATGTTTTTATAAATGTAAAATAACAATTGGGATGACGTACAAATATGGATAATTTATTACTATTATTTGTTCATTTATTTTAGTACTATTTATGTTGTTGATTTAAATGATTCATATTACTAAGAGTAAATAGAAGGTTATATACCTCTAAGTGGATGGAAGGGTTAACTGTTTACCATATAGTTATTATTTATTCACATGAATATATTTTTTATAGAGTTAATAGTTCATTTGTAAACTAGTGATTAGTGGTCAACAATTTTATCTTATACTTCTTGGTTTAATCTATAGGACTAATTTATTACTTACATACAAGTATAGAACTTTTAACTATTGTAAGTGCATGATAAATGGTTACACTTGAATACTAAATTCAAGTTTTTATATATGAGTAATTATGAATTTTATACTTTTGTACTAGCACTCTTATAATACAAATTTTGAGTTCTTTTTAAGTCCTAAAAATCACTATGCATGGGAGTGGTTTCCATCCATTAAATTCTTTTTATGACATGTTAATAAATTGTTGATAAGCTGATGTTCTTGAATTTTTTTGGCATGCTACATCCATACAAATAAGTTTCTAATTAGTCATTATCATAATTAGTTAAGGAAATTTGAGTTGCATAAGTTGTTTTCTATTCTAAACTTCAACATTGCTAGATTTTACATCTTTACGAGAAAAAAATCATTATTCTACTTGTTGAATATATTCAAAGAATTGAGAATTATTATTAGTCTAAAGATTTAATTGATTCAAGTGTCCTTGAATTTAGATTAATTTGGATTGTATTCTCCTGTCAAAATGATACAATAAAATCATGTAAAAATTAAATAATCCATTCTATATGTTAAAATGAGGTTCTTGAACTTTCTAAGTAAGAGTGAATCATTTTTTATTAATTAATTTATTATTGTTTTTATAAATTCTTAGATATCAATGAAATAGTGTAAGCTTCTAAAATGACATTAGGATGACAATATACACTCAAGATATTTTCATCTTATATTAATAAGATGTTATTTATTCATAAAATTTAACTATTCAATTAGTATAGTATTATGACCCTCCAAATAAATTAAGATGAGCATGATAAACTAAAGATTCACTTCAGGAATTCAAATTCATACTTGGGCTTAATGTGTAATGAGCTTTTTAATGTCTTAAATGGCACATGTTAATAGTTTATGAATTTATAAATTGTTAATATAATTAGTTAAAGTTCCTAAAGGAACAAAGCATAAAAGTTAAAACACAAAATAATTATAATTCATATAAACTAAGACTGAGTGGCAATTTTCTCTTAATGGCAATGACTAGTAGATAAACATTTGAGAGATATAAGTCTCTAAGTGGCTAATTATGGGATGGTCTAGTAAGAATAAGTAACCATTATAATAAAAAGAATAATATTCACTTATGACCTTGATAAGGATTATAACCATTTAATTTGATTTCAATAGTATATTATTATGTATAGAATGAAAGCACATAGTACAGTGATCCCCATAATTATAGATAATGGTATAATGATATAAATAGGGATAATATTATAATGGGAGATTTGTTTACATGGAACTTATTGAATATATATCCCTAATTTAGTTTCATGGATTTGTAAGTGTCTTTTTAAATTGATTAACTTGTTCAAACATACACCATTTATTAAGTTAGATAGAACAATATGTTTTCTTAATTATGAACCTTGATATATATAAGATGTTGTATGAAATAGAAATGAATTCATATTATGATGATACTCCTTTAGCATCCCAAATACACTAAAGGGTGGATAATCTACCCTAACCTATACCTAGACTTATGCATATGTGAGTCTCTTAGATATGATAAGGACACCTAGGTGGTCCTATTGGGAAGGTGTTTGCCTCCATATAGTTCAAAGCTTATCATTATGGTTTTCATATCGATATGTCTTGAACTTTATGCAGAGTTCCTATGGAAATATTCTTCCTCATAGAATCTTCTAGGGGTAATTATCTTGACTAATGGTTACATGTACATAAAATTGGTTATGGGAATTGTGATAGGTCATGAAAAACCAAATTACATGTAGTAAACCCAATTCACTATTTATGTTATGAAATTTTAAAGAAGAGATGCTCAAAAAAATTGGTGTCATTTCATGCATCTATAAATCTAGCTTTAATATTGACAATGTTGGCACTTGACTTGGTTTGGTGTGTTTAAGACTTAGATAATCACTTATTATAGCATTTGATTTAAATTTTGGAAACAATAGGGTATAATTTCTCAATGTGCAGTATTGTATAGATGATTGATAGATAAGTTCCAAGTAAATAATAATTTTGGGTTTGATTTGTATTTATATGAGTCTATTTTGATAATTTCCCATGCCACCCACATGCTAGTTGAATGGGACAACTCATAGGAAGGGTTTATTTTTTTAAAATAGTCATTTTTAAGTGAAGGGAAATAATATTAGCCTCAATCCAATAATGTCAACATTACTATCTAAGCCTAATGTTACTATATAGGAGACATAAATTCCAATGTTATATTTTGGGAATGTATAAGTGGTATATTTCACTAATTTTTCATAGAATAGAATATTATTTTAGGTGATTGATATAAAATTAGAATCAATAAAAATTATAATTACCATGTAGGTGTGTGAGAATATAAAGTGAGATTTTTTTGTAGATGCACAAGTGATGTAGGATACATTTAGGTGAAGGTTGACACTGCCAAGTGTCAAATACCATATTTTAGTATATCCAATCATGTATTTTATTATATTGGTATGCCCTCTACCCATTTTTTGAAATATTATATGGATCTAATAAATAATTTGTGTCCTTATTGTGATTATGTGTTTATTTTTTTAACCAAGGCAAAGGCCCAATGGAAGAAAGGTCATGGTGATACAATAGGTTATAATTATTGTGATGGTGCATTATTGAGGTTATTATGTTTTTGATAATTTGGGCATATTTTTGCATTTTTTTGTAATTTTTATTTTATTATAATAAATATAACCTTGTCTCAAAATTTTATGACATTTTTTATACTAAATTTCTCTCTACGTTCATTATCGTGTACGTCTAATAAATTTGTCTTAACTTCCTCATGAATAAGACATGATATTAATTGTAATTAAATTAAATTTGGAAAAAATACCATAAATTTAATCATAACACATATATTCACATTATAATTTACATTTTCCATTGTGTAATATTTTATAGAATAATGGCTCTATATATAAAGTTATATATGTCACAATACCATTCTAAATTTGTTGTTTTATGAGTTTTATAGTAAATTATGATTGCCATATTTTTCATATGGTAAAATTTTCATGATCATCATTGATTTCAATGGGAATTATATAAGATTCACTATGCATGGCTTCAACATGCTAACTATCTTTCCAAGGCATTCTTTATATTAAATAGTGATCAAAGCGTGTCTTTTATTGACATACTATTTCATTATATGGGATTAGTTTTTATTATTTTATTTTGTAATTTTATAGAACTTGATTAACCACTAGTTGAGAATCCCCATTTACTCTTAATTATTTAATTTATAAAGTGTGTGTTGCACATAGCTATAGACATCTTAATTTTGTCACACGTACTTAAAAATGTTAATTATTCACATATTATAAACACTTACTTGTATTCAAATACATGACTCTTATTCACCATTATTTTATCCATTTATATATGTATAGTCTTATCCCCTCTATTTGGCATCACTACATAGGAATTTCCAAGTTAATGCTCAAATCATCACATATCACTCTCAAATTACTTTCAATATCATGAAAATTGTCCCTAATTTTATAGGATAGGTCCATGATAAGCATATATCCCACTACCAAAAACATATCCACTTTGTGCAGCCTTGTCCCTGTACCATTTAAAGACTAGTTTCCAAAACTTGAATTATTCATTTGGGTCATCCTACACATTTCAATTTTTGGATAAAGAAAATTATTTTATTTTAATCATATAAACATAAATCAAATTACATTTATTATTCCTATCTTGGAACTATTTATGGATCACATATACACTATTGCACACTGATGTTCTCTCTAGGTGGGAAAATCATGTGGTGGCTTGATTCCCTCACATATGTGATCCATAAATAGTTCCAAGATAGGAATAATAAATGTGAAATAGTGTATATGTGATCCATAAATAGTTCCTACATATAAAATAATCACTCTAGGTGGGAAAATCATGTGTGGCTTGATTCCCTCCTTATAGTATCTATATATGTATGTATTGGGGTCATCCTACATGTTTTGAGATTCAGATAAAGAAAATTATTCAATTTTAATCCTATAAAAACAAATAAATTTTAATTTATTATTCATATCTTGGAATTATTTATTAAGCACATGTACACTACTGCACATTGATAAAATTTACCTTATTATTCCAAAAGTCAAGATCATTCACTAGACTTAGTCACAAGCCAAGTTTGAAGAATTTCAAATCAAGTAAATAAATAACATTGTCAAGTATTAAATCTAAATTTATAGATGCATACATATAGTAAAGGAGCATATTTTCACAATTTCTCTAAGTAATAAAATTACATGTGTGTTGATTCCCTCTTTAGCATATCTAGATATGTATGCAATAGTCAATCATTAATCCCTAGGGGTTTTAGGTAAACAGAAGTAAAATAGATTTTTATAAATGGGATATACATAAAATCAATATCTAAACCCTCTTAGTGGACATAGCTATAGGTGGAAGAGAAATTATAGTTCTATCATAGTCAACATAGACAAGTCCACAATCAATGGACATGACCAACTTGTGTTATTGTCTAGGGAGAGTAAACTTGTCTATAAATATCCACAAATAATACTTTTATATTTGAGTTGTCATAGTATTTTATTATATTATTTTCCAAAATCATACATCAATTACAATCAACTAAAAATTAAAAAAACTAAGTATTTCACACTTTGGTTGTACTTACTATGTTTAGCAAATTCCACTTGTCAACCAATTTTAATAAGTTATAATTTATATTTAGATTTATGTTTAAATGTCACAAATTACTCTCTCTCTCTCTCTCTCTCTCTCTATATATATATATATATATATATATATATATGTATGTATATATATATATATATATATAGAGAGAGAGAGAGAGAGAGAGATAAATGTGTGAAATTTAAACATAATATTAAATATATATCAATATTTGTACCTATTAAACAACTTATTTTTATCAAAAATAGGTTAAAACACATTGGTGAAGCCATTTACTTGATTAAATATTATTTTTGCATCTTTTTTCTAGGGTTTTAGCTAAATTTATGATTCCCATACACTAAATATAAATGTGATCATCCTTTCTATGATTTGATTAAGAAATTATCTAATATTTTTATTTGCCCTAGGGGTTTTAGATTGAATTCTTAAATTTCATGCACAAAAACATTTGTTGTTAGAGCATTTATTGTCTAAGTGAGATTAATTGACGCATATCTTACCTTGGTAGTTAATTAAACAATAATGATATATTATTTATTAACACGAGGTAAAAACTACATGTAAATAAATAATAAAATTATATTTATTTATTACTTAACAATATTATTAAATGTATTTTAGGATGATTAGACCCATTGGTTATAATTATCACCTCCCTTCACATTTAAATATAAATAGGGTTTCCCATATTGTGAAATATGATGAATTGGTATGAAAATTTATTACATTTGAACTTACTCAAGTGTTTTGAGAAGGTTTTGGGAAGGCTATTGAAAATAATTTATAAGGATAAGTTTTTATTGTAGTGGGAAAACTTTTATCAAGTAATTGAATATCACTTGTGGGATTTTTACTTGCTAGAGGTTTTACCACCTAATTACCTGTGTAATGTGTTATTAATCTATGTATATGATTTTCTTATCAATACATCCTAGATCTTTTTATGAATCATGCATTACTAAATTTAGTTTATCATGATAATAGATACTGAGGGAGTGTAATTGTTCAATCAATCCATTATCAATTTCCATGATCAATTGATATACAGTAAATTACAAATAATTTTTTTATTATTTTTTCATATTTTTTCAACATTACTAGCCTAATATGACACAAAAGAGGTCACAAAATTTGTTTGAATACATATCTCAAACTTTTATTGGTGTATCTTCATTAAAAATATTATAGAGCCATGTTTAAGTCACCATGAAAAAACTAAATAAGCCAAAACTCATAAAAATCCTTTATGGCATCTTTGTATAGACTTGTACAACCTATGCAAGGAAGAAAATTAGATATAATTCATTTTAATCATTATTTAGGAGATTTGGTGCTTTTAGAGTTCATTTTATCATATTTAAATAGTCTTAAATCATTTTCAAAGCTTGATAATATTCCCTTCAAATATTTCAAGACACCATTATTGTATTTGTATGGCCTAGGTAAGCCAAAAACTTTGAATTTTTTATTGATCTGACTTATATTAATTTATAGTTTGTGGCTAAATCTCATTCATTTATGAATGTAATCCCTCCTACAAAGCTATTGAAACCTTATTCTATAAATTTTGGGAGACCCACTCAACCAAAAATGCCATTGTATGGCCTGGAGGAGTGAAACAATAAATAATTCACCAAAAAAATTATTTTGAAGCTTTTCCTTGAGCTAAAAGGCCATTTAAAAAGGATTTCTAATGTTTCAATCCATTTGAAAGCCTATATAATTTATTTTGAGCATTTACTCACCTATAAGAGCACCATAGTCAAGCTACAAGTATGTAGTTAATGTTACATAATTTTGAAAAATTATTTAAAAAATATTTTTTTATTTAATTCTCAAATTTCTATGTAAACCTAGGTCCCACCTTCATTGGTTTAATTCTTTAATTCAAAAAGTTTAAAAAGGTGTTAATTGATATACTTTTTGAAATTACATGCCATACATACATACATACATACATACATACATACATGCATACATACATGCATGCATACATACATACATACATACATACATACATACATAGATAAATACATGCATACATATACATTATTTTTGAAAAAAATTAGATAAAAATGAATAAATATAAATTAGTGCATATAAAATCCCAAGTAGCTTCCTAGAGAGGTTTGTCGCTATTATTTTATGTTAGAAAATTACAAAAGGGGAGGTCATGTGTTTAAAATTTTCCAAACTTATTTCAAAAATACTTTTTTTAATTTTTAAATTATTAATTTTTAATTCTATTTTTGGTTTTCATGATAACTTTATTGTGTGTAAAAACCCTAAATGAGGTTTGAAATGTGACCTAGTGAATGTTTTATCAAGAATAATCATGAAACCATTCAATTCCTACATTTTGGGATGTTTCAGATGCATTTGTGTGGTCCAATTTTTTTTATTTTTAAGTCTCCTATTATAGTTTTGACATATTTTTTAATAATAGTGTTTACATAGTTATTTTGTGTATGACTCTTGCAATATATAAATTAGTGCATTTTGATTCAATTTTTTTTGCATTGTTTAGCATATATTTGAACAACTATTACTTATTTACACTTGTAATTTGCTTTACTATAAAATAAAGTTAAAATTTACATTAAACAAGGTTAATTTTTAATAATTATTCTTATATTAGTGTAGTTTTACAACACTTATGACACCTTATTTTATTGTAATCTTTCAAAAAAATTCTTACTTAACATTAATTTGAATAATTATTAATTTTTTACACTTGCAATACTATTGGGAATATTCTAGTCCCTACCAAATCCTTGCATCTTTTTACTCCTTTAGAAATGTGGTATAAAAAGAAACCCAGTGTGGCTCATCGTAGGATCTTTGGTAGCCTTATTTCCATATTTATTCTATAAGTTAAAAGAAGGAATCTTGATCCTACCTACTATTCTTGTATTTTTATAGTTTATAGAGGTAACACTAAATGATTAAGAGTATATGATTAGTCTAAAAGATATATCATTGAGAATAGGAATATTCTTATTCTCAAAAAATATTTTTATGAGACCTAAACAAAACCTCCTTAATGTTATTTTATTATTGAATCTGACCCTCATGTTTCTCCTTCTGAAGAAACTAATTCCCAAGAGAAAGTTGATCCAGTTTTGGATAACTTAGAATCTGAAGAACCCCTTGAATTTCATGTTCAATCTAAAAGACTTAAATGTGTAGAATATTTGATTCAAGCTTCTAATGTTCATTTTATTAATAAATTAACTAGGAATCAACACTATTATCATGCATTAATGACTATTTATGAAAGTGAACCTCAGTGTTTTGAGGAAGCCATTCCAGATGATAGATGTAATTTTGTTATGCAAGTTGAGTTCAATGCCTTAATTAAGAATCAAACTTGGGATCTTGTCCCACCTCTACCTAAATGTCATATTTTTGGTTGTAGGTGGCTTTATAAAATCAAATATAATTCAATTGGTAAAATTGACAAATTTAAATCAATATTAGTCGCTCATGGGTTTACTCAGAAACCTAGGATTGACTATGTTGAAACCTTTGCTCCTGTATAAAAAATGAATATTGATAGATTAATTATTTCTCTTACAACCCAAAATGATTGGATTATCCACCAAATCAATGTCATGAATGCATTTCTAATTAGTAATTTAGAAGAATAAATTTATATGACTCATCCTAAAAGTTTTAGTGACCCCAACTAATAACATTATGTAAGTTAAAGAAATCACTCTATGATTTTTAAAAAGTTCCTCAAGTTTGGTACTCTAAAATTACTTCTTTCTTTAAAAAATTATGTTTCTCTAACTATTATTATGATAACGATCTCTTTGTTAAAGTTGAAAACGGTTATTTAATCTTAAATTTTTTAGATGGTGATAATCTTTTAATTACTAGTGATCTAATTATTTTAACTCATAAATATAAGGATAAACTAAGTCAAATGTTTGAAATGACTGATTTAGAAATTCTATTTCATTTTTTAGGAATGATTATATTTCAGGATAAACATTATATTGTTATATCACAATCTTAGTATGCTCATAATCTTCTTGTTAAGTTTAGTATGATTTATTGTAAATCTTCATCCACTCCTATTGAAGTTAGTGTAAATCTTGATCCAAAACCTATATGTGAAAAATCTAACCCTACTTCGTATAGATAAATTGTTTATAGTTTGATTTATGTAACCATTACTAGGACATATATTTCATATTTTTTTGGTGTTGCTTCTAGATTTATGCAGGATCCATATTTGGATCATTGGAAATTGGTTAAATGTAATCATTAATATATCAAAATAATAATTAATATTGATTTGTTTTATTCTTCCATTTATAAGGCTAATTTATATAGTTATTTTGATGCTGACCATGTTGGTGATACTATAGATTACAAATATACTTATGGATATGTGTTTAAATTTAGTGCAGGGGCTATCACTTGGAGTAGCAAAAATTAACTTTGTTTGTAACTATTCTATATAATTAGAGTATAAAAGTTGTTAAGGTTGTAACTAAAGAAGTCATGTGGTTGTAAAGGTTGTTAGTAGAGCTTTGAAGGACTCAAAAGAGTGAAATTTAAAGTTAAAATTTAATTTTTCTAGTAATTACATTTTTGTTCTTGGTAACATCAATTTTTCTCTTTGTTGCAATATCACTACTATCATGGTAGTGATTTTGTAAAAAAAATCATTGTTTGATAAAAAGAAATTTTTTAGACCTTGGTAGTGATATCGTTTATCAAAATAATGATTTCATTTGATTGAGTGGTGATTTTACAAAATAGCAATATCATCATTCTAGGAAATGATATTGTTAATTTGCACAGTGATTTTGTTAATAGAATAATGATATTATGTTTTTTATGTTTTCTATATGGTAACAGTGATATTTTTTCTTTAGCAATGATATCATGGGTTTGGCCAATAATTTTTTTTACAACAACAATTTCATTTATCAATGATTTTGTTAATATAATGATGATATTATGCTTTTTATTTTTTCTATTTGGTAACAATGATATTGTCAACCATAATAGTGATATTCTTTTTTGAGTAATGATATCATTGATTTGGTCAGCTATTTTATTTATAACAGTGATATTATTTAAATTGGCAATAATTTCATAAGTAAACAACGATATTGTGTTTTCTATCAAATCTAACCCATAACAGTGATATTGTTGTCTAGAATTGTGATTTTGTAGGAAAATAATGATATTGACTATGTAATAGTAGGATTGCAATAAAGAGTTGAAATTTTTAATATCGTTTGCTCAAACTCTTAATTTCTTCAAAGCAAGCCCTTAAATTTATGTTTTTTTAGGTTGAGAGAGTAGATTAAAAGTTATTTTGATTGTATTTAACTAAACACACTTTCAAATTTGGTGGTCAATGGAAAATTTAGATGTTTAGGTAAATGTTTTAAAAAATTGTGCTTTCAAAGTTACAACTTAAGACTAAGGGGTCAAAATAACACCTCATAATCTTTCATTTGGTACTTAAAATTAAATTTACTTATCAAATTTTGTCTTCAATAGTTGTTTAAACTTAGAATTTGATTGGGAAAAAGAGGGATGTTATGTGTATGATCTTACATTCATCCCCTTTAGGGAACTTTTGGAATCAAAAGCATCATCCTTATTGCAAACATGCCTAGTCCAAGGCAAAGAAAGAATGTTATCTAAATCACTCCCCAAAAGCTCGTAATAGTTTGGGTGACCTTGAAACAAACCTAATGTCTTTCTTTTAGTCATTTATTTTAGTTCATCTTGGCTTGGGAAGGGGACTTCATTACCTTCCATAATTTATTTAGGGAAGCTTTGACCTTGGGTTTCATCTCCCAGCACTAAATTCATTAATCTCCCACTAGGATCAGATTTTTTAGAGGTTAAACCACCTTCTAGTGTTTGAGTTGCACATGAGATCTATCTACACTTTAGACATCATACTACACTGAGAAAGTGACAGATGTAGTGGTTACAAAAAGGACAATACCTTCTTGTAATAATCCAAGTGCCATAGACACCTAATTTAAGTGTGTTTGTTTTTCAATGTGATGTGAAATTCATTAGGTAATTGATATATCTAGATGTTTAAAAACTTGTATATATTATATAAATCCCCACTTTCCATGAAAGTGTTGTTTGTGCAAGGTGTGCCTCAAGGTCCATGTCATAGTACTGTCATTTGAGAGAAGGGGTGTAAAAACCCTACTATATAATGTGTATTTTACTTTTTGGAAGAACACATAAAATCCTCTCAAATGACATATATAGATGGCTTACAACAATACCAAGAAACCTTGTCACTTTATGACGTAAGAGTGATTAATTAGTCCTAATCCTCATTTGCCTTTGAACAAAGAGGAATTATGCTACCCACATGAATCATCAATTTCCTTTGTTTAAAATTCATCAAAATGTGGAGTCATATCATCTACTTGGGCACAGTTATGTTTCCCAATTGAGTCTAGAAGTTTTACCAAAGTTTTTTTAAGTCATTCTTTTATAATCTAAATATGAAACTACACCTTCATAAGTTTATAGGTTTGATGTGTTAAGTGGGTTCACTATTTTCACTAAACTTGAAGGAACTTAGGTTCAATTTATAATTTGGGTTGAAGGTCATTTAAGACTCATAATCATTATCACCAATTGGTAGACCTAAGTCATTTTGTGCTAAACACTTGCACTTTGAGTCTATGCACCAAACATTTTTGTGTTGCCATCTTGTTTCCACCAAGATCATTTGAATACATAATTTTTTTCCTTAGAGATATTGTCAAAAATTTAAATATATATATGTAATTTGAGTTAAGAAAGGTAGTGTTATGTTACCGAATTTTGGAAAAACCATCTTTTCCTTAGAGATTTTTTGAAAAAAAAATTGTCGCATATTTTGAGTAGTTTATCACTATTATGCTACCTAAACATTTCAAACATCATTTCATAGAACTTTTTTCATAGATATCAAGTTTGTACACATTTTTGAAGCCAATCCAAGCATACCTTTGAGAATATTTATCTAACATAGTTATGTTATTCACATTTGTCTAGCCTATTTGTCAAAAGAAACAAGTTTTATACCATTATTTTCAAGAAAACAAACTATCTCTAAATTTCCTTTTGTTTCATACCTTATACCTATTTGATCAAGTTCATGTCCAAGAGTCAAATTCTTAGTTTTTGTTAGCAGTGTTTCAAATCCATTAGATTAAAATATCATCTATTTTAAAGTCTATATTTTTATGTTGTTTGGCTAAGAGTCTTAGCACATTCCTTGTTTGAGCCTAGCTTTTGACATCGCATTTGGCGAAAAGACACATCACTATTTATTTCTTAGATTAGACTAATTTGAAACACTTCAACCTTAGAGTTTGGCATTTTGATTTTTGGTCCATTTACTTAATATTTTTTTTATAAGATGTGTAATGTTAGATAATTAATGTTAACATGTTTTATCATAAATCATTGCATAAACCTTTCCATCCTTTGACAAATCTAGACCAAAGTTAAACATCATATTTTAGACATTGTCTTTTTAGAGTTTTTAGAACTCTCTTCCATTTTTATTGAAAAATATTCATTATGGATCCCAACATGTACTCCTACACTCGTAGTGGACTCATGTACAATCTAAGAATTATTAATGTGGTGATACAAGAAGAAATGGTGCAAGACCCCTACATAGATAATATATGCTTATAAGATGGATCCTTATCCCTCTTATAATACTCAAATAGGAGTACAAAACCAAGATCCATTAGCTAACTATTTGGTTAATACACCACCATATTTAGAACAGGACCAAACACAAATAGAGTGATACCTGGCCATGGTACATGCATTTGAAGAGCCTTTTCCATAACAACCATACTCTATTAACACACCTTCCACATATGACCATTATTTTATTAAGCATGATTTATTAGAGAACAAAGATGATATTTTGGTTAGAGCCATAGAGGTAGGGGCCAAGTTTTTGGTAGACTTCCCCCATCAAAGTATATCAAGCCTAGTAAGAATGCCTCACAAAATATTGTATAGTCAATAGGATTCTTCTAAAAATCCTTTATCTCTATTTTAAACAATGCATTAGGACCCTAATATGCCTAAAAAATGGAAAAAACCTCATGCAGGCATCAGATCAAACCTACCTAAATCTATAACACAATTTCAATTAGATGACCATGGTGAGTAAACCTCTTATTGACATAGTTCCTTAAATATGAGTTTTGATAGAGTTAACTAGTAAATATAATAAAGGTACAAACCCATTCATGAAAAATAATTTGGTTGGAAACTTATTTCATATGCCAACCATCAAAGAAGTATCTTCTGATTCTACATAGAATAGTGGCCAAAACATAGTGGATAATGTCCAAGCAACATTCCATCCAAACCAAAATGGTGTTAATATGTAAATAGCTAGCCAACAAAAACTTCCTTTTGTTAACACCTCAAGTGGTTCTCAAAATCAAGGAGTATGAGTTTTTACATTGCAATCTCAACTAGTTACTTATAATCCTCAACCAACCACTTCTTCAAGCACACAACCAATAGGATTAGGTAGCCAGCCAATAACCAATGTCATGTATGAATAGAAAAACATGATGAATCCTACTCATCCTCAATAAATGATAAATAATATTCCATAATAGTAGGCATAATCCAGTATACCAATGCAATAGAAGTTGAATATTTTGATGCCTCAATATGGGAAACTAATGTTCCACCTCATTAGGTAGTATCAAATATACCTCTTTAGTCACAGGCTAGTGTGCCAATTTAAAAACAAATGATGCCTAACCAACAACATATAAATATTGGTCAATGATAGATGCCAAATCTTCAATATGCATTCACTTCCCAGCAAGTATCAGGTAATAAGGAGGTTCCAATATTTCTCAAGTACCTACTAGGCAATAATTTCCTTTTGTTCAAAGTATGCCACTCATTCAAAAGTAGGGTCTTGGTTCACAAGCTCCCACTCAATATAAAGGCTTGATTAGTTGGAATCATGTCCCTTTTCAACCATAGTAATCACATTATAGTTATATCCCTCCATCCCAACCACAAAATCCTCAAACCTTCATAACCAACCCTAACCAAAATATTACACCACAACATGCATAATTCCAAAAATCAAACCCTAATCTGTGTGTGTATTCTTGGTCTATTTCCCAACCAATCCCTCATACCCCAACCAATCCCTCATACCCCAACAAATATATTCATTATACCCCAGTCTAGCTTTTCCACTTGTGACTTCCCAACCATCTACCTAGACTAATATTCCCACAAGTTTCCTAGAATAAGAATTACAACAAGTGAAGGATACAATCACTCCCATCCAAGCTTAGAAATAGGGTAAAATGTTTAATTTGTACGATGTGTGTTTCTATCCTTTTAACATGGAATACTTATATATTTTATTTCCTCAAGGATATGATCCCCTAAATTTTGATAAATATAAGGGGAAAGGTGACCCCAAAGCCCATTTAATAAAATTCATTGTCACATGTTAGCTACTGGCATATAGTGACATATACCTTTTATTGGTGTTCCCAATTAGTCTAGCAAGACAAGCTTTATAGTTTTTTTTAAAGTTTCTTAAGAATTTAGAAAGGGATTTTGATGACCTTTCAAAAAAAATTGTGTAACGCTTTTCCTACAATCTTGAACATGAGATTTCATTGGTCGACTTGACCCAAACAAAAGAAAAAGCTAGTGAGAGTTTTGTGAGTTATCTATCGTGATGGAGATCCCTTACAAGCTGATTCACCGATAGTTTACTAAATAAACAATTATCTGGTGTGTTTACTAAAAATTAGCATAGTGAAATAGCTTATCATTTAGAACTACAATATGCACATACTTTCAAAGAGATCATTGATAAAGGTTTTGTTGATTGAGAAATCCCTTATCAATAAAGGGATCATCAAGCTCACTTCAACTAATAAAAATCAAGGTACCAATCAGGGAAATTGTCAAAATCAAAATCAATTCCAAATGCAAGCATCAAAATTAGTATAGGCTAATAACCAAGATAGACTAAAGTAATTCAACTGCAATAAGAATGTTGAGGGAAATGGAGTAACTAAGTCACGCCATGTACAAATGATGCAAACACAATTTACTCATCCTACACCACCTTTTCAACTTACTTCTACCTAAAAACCTCTCCAACCAATGCCACAAGCATAATATCCTAGGTGCACGTAAAAAATATAACCACCTTTGCCATTGCAAGTTCCTCCTCTAAAGATAATAATACCTATTCACCATGTTTTTAGTGACCTTGGAGATCCTATTGAATCTATGTGTCATAAACTCTCTACCATTAATTCTATTAGTCGGCCTATACCAAAGCATTATCCATAAGGCATTCTTTATCATGATTCGTATCATGAAAATGAATTATGTGAATATCATCAGGTCAATGAGCATAATTTATGAAAATGTATGCAAATCAAACATTTGATTAAAAATATGTTAGAGAATGGGAATATCACATTGGATGGTGGTGCTTCCACCTCCAATCAAACTTTTTGGATTTATCAAAACCCTTTTCCCAAACTTAACAACCAACAACAAGAACAATAATAATAGCAACAACAACACTAGCTAGTACAATAATAAAATCAACAGTATCAAAATCAAAGGCCAAACCAATAGAACTAGAAAAACCAATAACAAAATCAAAAACATTAGAATAATGAATAGAACCAAGGTCAGAATAGTAACAACCATCAAACCTACCATGCAGTTGCACATGACTATAATAGATTTTTAGGCCATATTATAGGAGGTAGCATTAATACCATCACTATTAATCCTAGACCAAATTATAATAAGATAATACCATTACTAACCATACCACACCAATAAAATATCTTTGATAATCCTTCCTTAACTTGGGACCACACATAGGCAAACCAAAAAATAGGGATTCCCACTTTTGGCCCTTATACCAATAACTATACCTTGCACTGTGACCACACACAAGTGCACTGAAACTGAGAGTTATCCTATCTAGTCCCATACTTTCATCTTCATTTATTATCAATCATGGTCCTATAATCAATCTTGATTATGTAATCACAACTCAAAGTTCAAATATTACCATCTGCCACCTCACCCATTATCCAACCAGATGTTCAGCTATGGAATTAACCATTTAACACTAACCAAGATAAGAAATTTGACATTATTTAATAGTTACAAAAGTTTCTTGCACAAATATTTGTTTTATATTTGTTACATATGTTAACAATCCATAAAAATTTGAATGACTTCTTGAGCTAATCCACTATTTCAAGTGACATATCCCATAATAAATTCCAATCTTTGGTTGGACACATAGTTCTATCCCTACAAGTCACTTTCAACCAAAGTGATATGTCTTCTCTTGGGCCACTCCATAATAATCCATTAATCATATAATTTTATATAAAGTGGCATAAAGTGAAATGTGTCCTTATAGAAAATGGATTAGGTGTCAACATAGTGTCTCTAAAGCTCATCAAAATTCTTAGGTATATAATGGTATATCTATAATAATAAATGACAACTATCAAATCCTATGATAATAAAGAGAGAGAATCACAAGGCACCATTAGCCTACCAGTTATCATTAGGCCTTTGACCCATGATACACTTTGCCATGTGCTTGATCTTGAGTTATTGTATAGTATGCTTCTAAGTAGACCTTGGTTACATGAGTTTCATGCAATCCTATAAACACTAAAACAATGTATCGAGTTCTCCCACTTAGGGATGGAGGTGAATATTCTAGGAGATTTGCACCCATATGAGAACTGTAAACATATTGATGCTAAGTTTCAAAGCTACAATTACCAATACTACATGAATCTAAGTTCCAATCAAGATAAATGAAAGGCCATACTTATTTATTCTCTAGAGGAAAATTGCATATATCTTAATACCCTAGATTCCCTTTCCCACATGCTACCTCTTGAAGCTTCTAATCATTACACCATTTTGGCTAATGGCCCAAGAGAATATTTAACACATGATACCTTTCATATTGTGAATCTTCCATAGAATCCAAAGTTCTTTAGAAGACCTAAATCTAATTTACTTCATCCATAATGGTAATCAAAGAGCAAAGATAAAGGACTTGTCATGTTTATACCAGCATCTAGCCTAGAATCAGACCCTCTTAAGGGAGATGAATCATGGTTATACAATGACAACCAAGATAATTTTTATAAGAGTGCAAATTATCTTATTCCCAATAGGATTATGGAGAATTAAGACTATGAAGGAGGAGGCCTCGAACCTAATCAATAAGTAAAACTTGAGCCAATTTCCATGACCAAATACAAAAGACCCTATGGACTTAGATTTAAACTAGCTAGGGGTGACTCCATATAATTTACTCATGTTCCATCACCATTAACTAGTGATGAAGATATTGACAATGAAGTAGTGTTTGATCATATCCTTTTTGATGACCTAGCTTAAACTAACATATTTAACCCTCATTCCATTTTTACCCTTACCCCAGTCATTCATCACAATCAATTGCCATTATACTATCCCAAAATAATAGATTGGGACCAAAAAGAATCTAATTTACTAATTGATGAGTTTTAGAAAAATGAGGCATTCTATGATTTTTTAGGTCTTAGAGACAATGTTCCATTAGGAGATCATAAATTAGGGTTACCAATCATATTGGATCTTGAAGCTTATTTTTGAGAGAGAGTGAACACCCTTAGCCAAAAACAAAAAACAAAAACATTGAGGTCCCAAAGTGAAAACCTCTTTGAGGTGCTTTCTAACCAAGCAAAAAGTAAAGATAAAGGTCAGTCTAGTAGTGAAAACCTATTTCAATCACCATTAGATGGGGGTGTTCATTCTTCTTCAAATTTAGATCATGAGACCACCAATGATGAACTTGCCTATGGATCTAAGTTTAGTTTTGAGAAAAAACAAGTGTTTGATCAAATTCTTCAAGAATTTTTAACTTTTTATTTGTCACATGGCTAGATCCCCCATTGGGGGACTCAGATTCATCATGCCTAGGAGGAGTTAAAGAGATAATTCTAACAGAGGACTTGGATATTACCTAATAGTTCAAGTCATTGCCTACTATCTTAGAATATGGTTCAACCCTTCTAGCCAAGGATACAATAGAGGTAAACATTTGGATTCCATCATACCTAAAATAGATCAAATTAGTCACATCCCTTACTAAAGAGGAATGTGAAGTCTTTACATCTCTATTGAGATAATTTGTAGATATATTTGCATGGGCCTATTCTAACATGCCAGGTTTAGAGCCCACCTTGGTTTCACATCACCTTGTGGTAAATCCTGATGCCCAACTATTTAATCAAAATTTATGCAAGATGTATCCTCACATTATTGTATTAGTAAAGAAAGAGTTGGAAAAACTCTTAAAAGTAGGATGTATTCACTCTGTTGATTACTCAAAATGGATATCTAATGTTGTACTTTCTATTTCCAAACATTGACATTATCATTAACTCCATAGTGGGTTATGAAATGGATTCACTCATGGATGGATTTTTAGGATACAACCAAATTAGAATAGTACCAAAAGACCAACACAATACTATATTCACCACTTCATGGGGAACATTTTGTTATTAGATTATGCCATTTGGTCTTAACAATGTTAGAGCTACATATCAAATATCCATGACCATTATATTTCATTATATGGTGCATGATATTATTGAATACTATGTTGACAACATTCTTGGAAAATAAAAAACTAGGGCTGACCATCTAGTAGTGCTATGTAGAATATTTGAAAGACTATGTGAGTATAAAGTCCAAATGAATCCAAAGAAATATGTATTTGAAATAACACCAATAAAATTACTTGGATTCATCATGTCTTGTCGAGGCATTAAAGCTGATCTAGCCAAAGACTAAGCTATAAAAGAGATCCCACCACAAACTAATTTAAAGTAGCTCCATAGTTTATCGGGTAAAATCTAATCAATACGATGCTTCATATCTTATTTAGTAGATAAGTGTCATCCATTTATATATATTCTAAATAAGGTAGTTGTATTTCACTAGGATAATCACTGCCAAATAGCTTTTCAACAACTCAAAAACTATCTATCAAATCTACTTATTTTATTGCCTCATATGTCAAGAAAGCCATTTTTGTTGTATCTATCAGCTATTAGCAATGCCTTTGGGGCACTTACAGCTCAACATTATGAAAATGGAAAAGACCATGTACTATACTACTTAATATATACATTGGTCATGTATGAACATAATTATATGCCTATTGAAAAAGCCTATCTAGCCATGGTATTCATAGCTTAGAAACTGCACCATTACATGTTAAACAATAATACCATGGTCATTTCAAAAGTAGATCCACTCAAGTATCTACTATTAAAAAAAAATTTACAAGGCTGCATGGCCAAGTGGATCATGCTTCTAAGTGAGTTTGACATCAAAAATGTTAATCAAAAATCTATTAAGGGTCAAGCTATTACAAATTAACTTTTTAAAGCACCCCTTATAGACATAGAGCTACTCACATTTCACTTTATTGATGAATCCATAATGACCATCATGGACACACCTCTTGAGAAGAAGCACTAGAATTATATTTTGATGGATCATTCATTACACATGGATCAGGGGTGGGCCTTTTATTTATTACACCATAAGGGGATCTAATCCCTAAATCATTTAGGATTAGTTTTCCTTGCACCAAAAACATGGTTGAGTATGAAGCACTTGTTACACGACCTCAATAGGTAGTACAATATAACATATCTCATCTCTAGGTTTATGGTAATTCTTAGTTAATCATTAATAAGGTTATAGACCATTTCCAGACCAATGATGACAAGATAGTTCCTTACAAGGCCATGATTGACACTATAAAACATAAAATTATAGATATCTAATTTAAGAATATACCAAAGGATAATAATAAAATTGTAGATATTATGACTACAATTGGCTCTCTAATTCAACAAATAGACAAAGATATAGAGTATCAGTTCCTCATCAAGAATTTGTTCACACCAGCTCATGAACCTTCAACTATTGTAATGATTTGTGATATTATTGGTCCTATTTCTATTTGGTACTCAAACCTTTACAACTAACTTCATGACCAAGTTTTATCACTTAAACTCTCCCAAAAATAGACCAAATCCTTCATCCACCAAACCACTTGTTATACCCTACTTGGATCAACCCTTTATCATCATATTTTTGATGGAAATTTACTTTATTTCTTAAATTTAGTAGAATCTACACTAGCATTATGAGAAGTTTATGGAGTATGTGGATCCCACACTAGTGGGGCCATCATATCCAAAAATCTCTTACATATTGGTTATTATTGGCTTATGATGGATGTAGATGTAGCTACATATGTAAATAAGTGTGATAAATGTCAATGGCATGATAATTTAATTCATGCCCTAACAAAGACTCTAAAACCAATGTTGACACCATATTCATTTGATATATAGGGCCTTGACCTCATTGGGAAGATCAATCCCACCTCATCTGATGGCCATAAACATATCCTTACCATTATTGAATATTTCACTCAGTGGGTTGAAGCTATACCCCTCATGTGACTGGAAAGAAAATTCCCATGTTCATCTTCAACCATCTCATTTTTTGCTATGTTATCCTCTCTGATATTATATCTAATAATGGAGGATCATTCAAGAACAAGGATGTCAACAAGATATGTGCCAAATATAAAATCACACAACATTTTTATATAGAAATTTACCCTCAAGGTAATGGCCAGTTTGAAGCATCAAATTAAACCATTATCAACATTCTCAAAGAGATTGTAAATGATGTTGATCATAATTGGTACTTTCAGATATTTTGTACCCTTTGGGTATATCATACAAATCACCATACACCCACAGGAACCACTCCATATTCACTTATTTATGGTATAAAATCCATCCTTCCCATTGAGGTCGAGTTACCATCTATACACATATCTTTCAAACATGTCCTAGATGATCATGACTATCAAATAGCTCACCTGTAAGAGCTAGACCTACTTGATGAACAATGCACAACTATGATCAATAATCTTTAGGCATATTATAACTAACTCAAAGGACACTATAATCAACATGTCAAGCATAGAAAATTTTAACTTAGTGATCTTGTCCTTAAAGAAAACCAAAATAATACCATTGCTGAGAAGAAGCATAAAGATAAGTTCAAACCCAATTGGGTTGGTCCTTTCATCACTAAAACAAACTTTAGAGCTAGGGCATATAGGCTTACCACACTAGATGACCATGAACTTGAGGATCTGATGAACATTATCCACCTCAAGTGGTACTATGCTTGAATGACTTGGTATATTGTCTATAAGGACCATTTCAAGCTATATCATTTTGTTAATATTCTTTGTATAATACCTTTTTTACTGACCTATCATTCTACCAACGTATCACTTTTCATATCACATGTCTATTTTACCATACCTTCCCCATCAACTAAGTTCATTTTTACCTCTCTACGCATCCTTATAACCTTGGTTCCTTTTTATTTTGGTTACATCATCACTTTCAGTAAGAGCATTAAGATTTGGTTTCAATAATTATTTCATACATTCCAAATAGAGGTAGTATTTTGGAGCATTATGATAGATATTTGGTAGTTGCATCCTTCATTTCTTGTTTCATTCTCTCTCACTATCTTGATCATAATTATAACTACCTATGGGTAAATTAGTCTCAGTGACCTATGCCATTATATCCTAGTTATAACTACCTATGGGAAACACTTGTTTATTGTGCCTTAACTATACCAATTTGCCATTCTTTATGCCATACTATGCCTTTATACTAACTCTTCCCTTTTTGTTTGAATTGACTATTACACTAGTCAGATTCCTTTGATGTAAGGTAGAACTATAGTGACTTGAGGTCCTACTCTGAGACTATGTAGGTATTGCTCGATACTTGTTAGTGTTAGTTTATTAACCCTTTCCATATATGCTGTCATCATTTCATGAGCAACCTAAACCATTTTATCACCATTTTATGAGTAACTTAAGCCATGATCTCACCATTTTATAAGAAATCTAAGTAATGATCTCTCTATATTTGAGAAACCTAAGTAACGCTCTTGCTAATTTAAGAGCTTGAGCCATTTAGTGTCTTGTCATTATTGATAGAGTTAAGATACTCCAAACAATTTAAAAACATTTGTAAAACCATTATAAAAATCCAAAAACATTAACCACTTCTTTTCCTTAAGGATTCTGGGAACCCTTACTAAGTTACAAGTAAATCACTTGTCATTTAGTTTTTCCATCCTTTTTGGCCTTTTCTCCCATACACTTGCCATTTTTCAAGACCATTCCTATTCCTCTATCATTTCCATTCTATTTGTTTTCATCAGTTATCATTTTCTTCCCATTTCTTGGGAGAAATAAATTTGGCCTAAAGTTTTTGTTGGTATTACATCCATTAAACTATGTAGGCAACATCCACTTGCCTAGTGCATATGCAGATAGCTCATCCACCCCCTTCCTTTTCTTCTATTTCTTCATTTTATTAGTCTGTTAAGTTGTCACCTATTTTATAATGGTAATGTTCATATGTTATATATTGAGTTGTTTGTTTTTTTTCTACTTTTTTGTTTGTTTATATGCCTATTTGTTTGCTTTAAGTACTATTTCCTTGATTCAGTCTACATGCATTTATTAGGTGATTCCTTGTGTGCACCTACACTTGAATCCATTCATATTCATACATATACATTGGCATCATGGTTTCTATCATTGGTACATTATTTTATATTAAGTATTAGATTATGGGAGTCAGTCCTTGTGCATATTTAGGCAAAGTCCTCATGATGTTATACCATCATGCCTATCGACATGTGCTACAATAACCCTTAGCTTTAGGAAGTCTATTCAACAATGGTGGCATCAACATCTCTTTAGCACTGAGATCTTGATTCAATCCCAATCATATCACAAATAGAGTAATTAAACAACAAAATAATTTCAACATTTATTTAGTTTGGATGAGCATCTACCTACTAGTATGTTATTATAATTCATCATTATCCTCTGTATCAAGTTATCATCATTGGATAAATTGGTCATATTTTCCATAATATATTTCTAATGATTATAATCACCTTTGGGAATACCATTTCACTTCATCCCACCTGCATCTATAAATGATTATAACCACCTTTGGGAAAATCATTATGTTGTAATCACTTTACTTTTTCTACCCATACAGGGGGATGTTGTTATCTTATTTATCTATCCTAACTGGGGCAAGTCCATTTTCTTAATGATTTTAACCACCTTTGGTCAAATCATTGTTTTATCATACCACATTACCACTATCGAGGTACAATGCTTATAATCAACTTTGGGAAAATAATTGTACACAATCCCACTTGCATTCTCAATGATTTTGACTACTTTTTAAAATTCATTGTGTTTTCACCCCATCATCTTCCTTTCTTTGGTTCCTTTAATTCACTTCTTTCTTTTTGAGAGACTTTTTATTGACCTACTTATGCCAACCATTTCCTCGAGGGAGTGTCATATAATTAGTTCATCATCATTGAAGTTGTAGGCATACAAGACCTTTTCATTCTTTGAGAAGACATTACTATGCCTATAGATTTCAACACCTTCCCAAATAGGGGTAACTTGTAGACACCTAAATTTGGCCACTAATGACCATCAATTAGGCTTTTGACCAATTTATACCAAAGTGTACAATTTAGCCTAAAACACTAAAATTCATTAAAATAATTGAAATTGATATATTCAAGTGCCAATTTTTTCTAGGGTGTCATTAAATGGGGTAATGTAATTTATGAACTAGCTAACATTGATTAGATCATTTTGACTCAAAATGCCAATTTTTCACTTAGGTGCTCTAGAGTGCTCATTTATATCAAATCTCTTGCATGAGACATGTGAATTTATTATATGGTTCTAGAAACATCCTAAATGGGCTAATTATTCTAACACATCTAACATTGAATTCCAATTCTAATCTAATCAAATTTTGAGCTAATAATAGGACATTATAACCAATTTGATTAATTTGTGCATAAACAGCCAACATTTGCATCAAAGTGTTTAATCATTCTTAAGAGATAATTAAACCAAATAATGAGCCTAATTAATAATTCCATGGAACTTGTTGAATAATTCTTTATTGTAAATTTATTATCATTAACTACATCATTAGGTGACATCATTTCTTGGGAAGACATCCCTAGGCCATAAATGCATAAAATATCAAGGTTAACCCCTCCCATGCCTTATTAAGACCCTGAATACCTATTCATTACCCCTCTATCCCAAATATTGATGACCCTATTTATGAATTTTAATTACATAATTGAATTGATCCTTAGCCACACATCTCCATCTTGAAATGGATGTTTCAAGTTGATTCTGGCCATTTTTGATAATCTATAAATAGGAATCCTTGCCTATTAAATTTTAAGCTATTATATGCCAAAGTTATAATGTTGAATTGATTCAAAATATTCATGCAAATTAGTGTTATAATTCCCAAATATTTACCTAAACCAAGATAAATCCAAACATGGTGCCAAGGAGAGATGGAGGTAGCCACACTTCATTGATGAAGATTTCATGAGCACAAACCAAGCAAGCTATTTGGAGCATCCTTGAAAGGTGATAGAATGTTTATTTTGAATTTTAGTTTTGTTTTCCATTTTAGTCTTGTTAACTAAGCTCCCCCTAGTAACTAAGCCTAGAAAAGTTATACTAGTGTGTTTATTTCATTTTGATTTCATTTTAGGACTAACACAATACTAACCATCCTCTCTTGAGTCAAATTCATATTTCACACCTGCCACTTCAAAGGAGACATTGAATTACATGATTATTTTAGGATAGGGTCTACCTACCACTTTTATAGGTAAATTTTCTGATCAAACATGTGGGAAGAAATCAATTTCATGGGTAGACATGGTGTGTGGAGAAAGACTAAAAATAAAAATCCTTGAAGACTCCCTATTGGTCCCCACCTTTGAAAGATATGAGGTATGCCTTGATTTTTGTAATTTAATCATCAAGAAAGTTGACTCTTCACTATCAAATTCTCTTAGCCAAATTTAGTGATTTTAGACCTAATATTGATTCCTTTAGAAAATAGGCTAATTTTAAATGACATCCTAAGGGACAGATTGACATCATCACCATGCCAAAGAATTTTTTTCTTGATCTATTTTTCTAACTCTAAGAATTATAGTAGGATCCTCATGGGAGGCCCATGGTTTATGGGCAAATCAAATGTTTGTATTTGCAAGTGGAAAGTGGGTTTTAATATTGATAGTATGATAATAGAGGATATCTTTTTCTGGGTTAACTTGTCAAAATTACCTTTAGAATTTTAGGCTCTATAGGTTATTCTTGGGATTGTTAGAGTTGTCAATCAACCTATATCCATAGATACCATTACTAATTCAAGATGAATACTCTTGGATTCTATATTTTGTGTCTTCATCCCTACTTTCAAAACCCTAATTCATTCCATCAATATTAGATCTAAATACAGGGTTTGGAATCAAAGGATCTTATTTGAAAGAGACTCAAAAAATTTCAAACCTATAATATCTTAAACCACTCCTTGAAATAATTTCCTCTCTCTAAGAGGCCTTCCCTTCCCCCCACTTCCTAATGGGTGAAGAAACCTCCTTATTTAAACCCTTCCCCCTACCCCGCTAATCACTCCTTCATAAACCTCCTTTGAACCCTTATCCTTGTTCCCCCAAGCACCATTTCCTAATTTTGTTCCTCTTATCCTAGGAGAGAGCTTTTCATTTGTTTCCTCAATTTTGGATTTGAACCCCCCAAAAATTCCTATCCTTTTATAGCTTACCCAAAATAAGCTTCCCTATTTATTGATCTATTCTAGTCCTATTTTAGTTGATGAAACTGAAGAGGTTGTCCCTTTATAATTGGTTATGGATAAGGCCCCTCAATTCCACCCCCTTTGATAGATAAATTGGTTGAATTAGCTTTTTCTTCCCCTATTATAAATCCATTTACTTCTCAAGTTTAAAAGGAATCTTACGTAGAGAGTCATGAGGCTTGAAATTCTCTTATATATTTTGAATGTTTACTCTCTAATGGGGACCTAGTTTTAAAAGATTGTTCACCTACAAAAGTTCTACTAAATATAGTTCATAATGAGGGGCTGTATAAATCCTTTTCACTAGTTCCAAAAAATGTTCTTCAAAAGGAAAGAATGAGAACAATGATAAAAACAAGGAAAAGGTAAAGTACTAATGGATAAAGGTACAACCAAAAAAGGGCAGGAAAAAAGTAGACGTAGGAGATGATTAGAAATCTAATGGTAGATTGACTAATAAAAATGTAATAAAATATAAAAGAGACACAAGTTACAAAGGGTACCCAAATGACCCTTAGACAATTATTAAGCACCAAAAAATGAATATTATATCTTGGAATATAAGGGTTTAAATAAGCATAAACCTGATATTTTGATCCACCAAGAAACCAAGATGTTCGAGGATAAAATTTTAAAGAACAAAGATAATATTTGGGATAAAGCTATAAGGCTTAGTAGTAGCTCTAGAGGTACTTATAGTAGGATGACTATTTTTTGGGATCCCGTAGTCCTCAAGGGAATGATTTTGTTAAAATACAATGCACATATTACTATTTATTTCAAAGATATTCACAATAAAGTGGATTCGGTTCTTAAAAATTCTATGCACCCAACACTAGAAATGAAAAAAAATCATCTAGTTAGACTTGATTGAGATTATGAAGTGTTTCAAAGACATGAAACAGATAGTGTTAGGAAACTTTAATTATCATTTATCTCTAATGGAAAAAAGGATAAATTTATTCACTCAATGACAACACAATGGATTTTAGTGAATTTATTATAGAGGTAGGTCTCATTGATGTGGAATTGAAAGGCAATCCCCTTACCTGGTCAAATAGGAGAGTAGGTGAAAACCTTATTCAAGTTCATATAGATAGGTTTTTGGTCTCTATGAACTGGGATATATAATTTAGTATTTCTTTATCCTCTCTTCCTAGGGTCACATATGACTACAAAATGCTAATTTTCACTAGAGATAAGATGTCTAAACCCAAGTACACTCCATTTACATATAAAAAAATGTGGTTAACCAATATGAATTTTCTTGATTCTTTGAAATATTGGTGGAAGTTTCCAATTTAAGGATCAACTATGTTCATTCTAGATATGAATCTCAAACATGCCAAGTATAAACATAAGATTTGAAACAAGGATGTTTTTAGGAATATTTTCACCCAAAAGATTAAAATAGAGGAAGAGTTACATATAATTTAGGAGGAAATCAATGCTTTTGGTGCCACCCTTTCCTTTAAAGTTAAATAAATGGAACTCCTAAGTTTATTTCACAATTTGGAAGCCAAGGAATAAATATTTTGACATAAAAAATATATAAATATATGGCTTAAGGAAGTTGATATGAACACAAAATACTTCCATCACTCAGCTTCAAGAAATTTCCAGCACATAAAAATTTTATAAATCAAGGAAAAAGATGAGGTCTTATATAAAGAATAAAAAAATATTGAACTTCATATTGTTAACTTCTACAAGAATATTTTGGCCCTTATCCCTTCAGAGGATCCCTAGCTTGAAGAACAAGTTCCAAATCTCATTTAGGGGGTTATATACCAAGAAGATAACACACTTATTATTTCTCTACCCTCTAATGAAGATATTAGATCATTGTTTTCTCTTTAGAAGGAGATAAAGCCCCAAGTCTAATGGATTTCTTCCTTTTCTCTTCTAGGTTTTTTGGGGCATTATACAAAATAAATTTTGTCCAATAGTGACTAAATTTTTCAAATCTAGAACAATGCTTCAGGAATTTAACAATACCTTTCTAGTCTTGATTCGTAAGAATCATAGAGTGAACGAGTTAAGGGATTTCAAACCTATAGCTTATGTTCCACTTTCTATAAGATCTACACAAAAGGTTTGGCCTTAATAATTCAAATACCTCTTGACAAGTTGATAGCAAAACAACAAGGGACATTTGTTTTTGGAATATAGATATTAGATGGTATTATCATTACACATGAAACTATCCACTTGGTTTCCAACTCTTCCAGATAGGGAATGTTCCTCAAGCTTGATATGAACAAATCCTATGACTAGGTTTCATGGCTTTTTCTCAATAAAGTCCTACAAAATTTTAGGTCCAATCAAGTAGTAAGGAATTTAATATCTTCTTATATCTATTCCCTAATGTATGTAGTTATTATTAATGAGGTTCTTAAAGGTTTATTTATAGTGGATAAATGTCTTCATCAAGGAGACCCTCTATCTCCCTACTTGTTCATTTTGATGGCTGAAACATTGAGTAGAATCATCAAAATTTCTAATTTTTCTAGAATTATCAAGGGAATTAAGGTAGACACTGACACTAGATTAGTAACCCATCAATAAATTTTAGATGATATTTTGATGATGGGAGAAGCCATAGTGTCAGAAGCAAAATGTTTTAGGAAAATTCTTAAAATATATGAGGTAGTGTCAAGTCACTGTGTCAAATTCCTTAAAAGTTCTTTATTTTTTGTCAATACTTTGGTTTCATTATAGGGGAATATTTTTAAGATCCTCAAGTGTGTAATAAATAATCTCTCTTCTTCCTACTTAGGCATCTCTCTATTTGAAGTCAATATGAAATCAGATTTTTGGAACCCACTAATTGATGGGATTTATAAGAAATTGGTTGTATGGAAAAGGAACCTACTCTCTCAAGATGGTAAATTGAAATTACTTAAAAACTCCCTGTAGACTATCCTAGTCTATTTTATGTCCTTATCTATTATTTTAGGTAAAGTGGTAGACCAAATAGAGCAATTATATAATAAATTCATCTAGAGGGAGATGCAAGACAAATTTGGAGTTCCCCGTATCTCTTGGGAAGAACCATGTTTACCTAAAGAGAAAGGGGGTTTGGGCCTTAGTAGAGTGAGCTCTATAAATCAAGATATACTATATAGATAAGTATGGAGGATAATAAAGGAATATAACCAATGGAAAATGACTAATAAAGCCAAGTATCTAAATTCCATGGAGGTTTTTTATTTTCTTGTTGAAGGACCTATGAATGGGTTAGAATTTTTGAAAGCCATGTGTAAAGAAAAGGATCGTATTAAGAGAGGTCTAAAATGGAAAATAGGTAGAGTTAATAGAGTGGATTTTTGGGATGAACTATGGATTAATCAAAATTTTCTTGGATCCTCTCGAGCTGTAGTAGGACTGAGAAGGCACTTCAAGGAGGAAATAGGATACAAAGTGTGTGATTATTGGCAGGAGGTTGATGGAAGAAAAATGTAGAAAATACTACATAAAGAAGATTTGAATCAACAAGAAACTATTTTTATCTAAGAGTTAAAAAATAAGATTTAGAATACTCACATCATCATATTTCTCAAATATGATGACCTTATTCAGATGGTCAATCTCAGTGGTCTATTCTTGATTAAATTTGGCTTTCAATAATTATGGGACCAAGTAGATTTTGAAGAAAATTGGAATATCTTATGGATAAAAAATTTGACTCCCAAAATTAATATTTTCTATTGATTGGATTCCCAAAATAAAATTTGAATAGTGGATAAATTAATGAAAAGGGGATTCTCAATTCATAACAGGTGTGTTCTTTGTAATGAGGTTGAATTTTTTGAACATACCTTCCTTTTATTTCCCTTTCCCTCTTCCATTTTTCAATATTTTTTCAATTTTTATAATTCTTCTTAGTTATTTCCAAAATCCATATTGAATTATATCTATCAATTTGAGGCACCTTGGGATTACCCCCTTGAATTTTGGTGGGACTTAGCTCTCCATCATATTTTTTGGGGAATATAGAAATCTAAACATTTGACCATCTTTTACAATTTAAATCCCATCACCATCACGACTTTCAAGAGGATAATGACATATATCAAGGAGAATTTTGTAACTTTTACTTCTTATTTTGGTGACTCCTTTCCTCTTCACTTTTCTAAGATCCTTATATCACTAAATTTAGTGATTCCTACTCAAACTGAAAAGAATATTATTGATAGATCACTGATAAAGTAGATTCACCCTTCAATTTTATGGTACAAGCTAAATTTTGATAGAGTGGCAAAAGGGAATCATGGTCCTACAGGGGGTGGGAGGTTATTCAAGATTCCAATGGTAACCTCATGGCATCATATGCATGTATATTATGGATTTAAACCAACTATTTGGTGAAAGCCACAACATCTTGGTTGGGGATTGAGCTTGTTGTTAATATGGGGTTGGAAAACCTCTAGGTGGAAGGAAATTCATTGAATATTATCAACTATTTAAAGGTCACCCCTCAATCTTTCTAGATGATTTCTAGCATAATAGAGGATGCCATATCTCATATAACATCATTCAAAGGTTTGATTATTATTTATGTCTATAGGTAAAAAATAAGAGTGCTGATAAGATGGTGAATGTAAGGGTCACATGTGGCTCCATCAGCTATTAGTAAGGTGATGTTGACTTCCCAAAAAATGTCATGCCTATCATTTATTATGATAATTTCCACTCCAGTGTGTGATTTAATAATTATCATCATCGATGAATCTAAACTATGTAGGAATAATAACATTGTAAAGTATAATGAAATCATGATCCTTTCACACCTCAGGGCTATATATGAGTGTAAAGACTTGTTTTTAATAGTTATTATTATAGTGAGAAGGAAAATTAAGGTATTTTTAGACTTGATAGCTACTTAATATTTTGGTAAAATTCATAAAGAAGATAAAAATCTTAACATGGATGGTGATCATGATAGGGTCAAACCAATTTATTACATAGAGGTTAAATAAGATCCCTATGTGTGGAAAAAAATGGTGAAGGAAGGTCTTTAAAACTTCATGGAAAGGATAGTCAATCATGATTTAACATTTTATCATGACTTCATTAAAGGATATATGGAGAGAGAAGTTAAAATGTGTGGTCTAAAAATTACCATTTCTAAGGAAATAATTAGGGAAGTCACAGATATAGATTATAATGGTGTCAAATAATTAAAGATAATAAAATATAAAACCTAAGTCTTCCAACCAAAAAGGGGTTTTGTTGGGTCGAACTATCAAAAAAATGGCTTGATGTCTATTTACAGGTCATAAAATATATAACCTTTAAGGGAAAGCATACCGTCATTTTTTCCCATCATTTCCTCTTAATAACTTTATAGGTCATCCCATTGGCATCCCATTATTCTTGATGAAGTCTCTTAAATTTTCTAGTAATAATTTCAATAATAACCCATCGACTAACATTATCCATTAGTGACTTAACCTATTAATTGTCAAAAGGGGGAACCACTCTGGAGTAAGGTAGTCTCTGAGTCCATTCATATCTGTAGTGACTAGGAGGATTCTAATAGGGTTAGTGAGGATTTTTTGGAACTTGAAGAGGGAAAGATAGAGGGGCTAGGTGAATAAAATGCTTTGGGGGATTTCCATCTTAAGAGATAGTTAGAAGGGTATCCCTATGTATGTTAACCCTGTTTCTAGCATAGCTCATTTTTATTTTAAGTTTAATCTAAATGAAGAAATAGAATAATTCCTATAAAATATTAGATGAATATGTATATTTAGAGGTTGTTTAACTCTAAAATATTTGATGAATTTGAGAAGCTGAAGGCTTTACCATCACCAAGGGATTTTCCACAAGAAAGGGAGACAACTAAAAAGAGGAAGAAGAGAATGTGAATCAATCCCCATATATTAATAAAAATAGTCAGAGTGGAGGAGGAGAAGAGGAAAGGGGAAATACAAGATACGGAAATGTGCAAACTAGAACTATAGGGATTGAGAGGAAGAAAGAAGCCATAGAACATTTGCAAGGCATCAATAATTGAACTAGACATGGATAATCATAATGAAAATAATGGGACTAAGAAGCTAGTGATATACTTAGAGTTAGAGGAATCAGATTAGTAACTTCCTGGTTTCAAGTTTTTTCTATCTTTATTATAGGTTTTTAGCATTGGTCTAATTGTGGTTTGTCGTCATTACTAGTTTTTGGGGTCTAAGTTCTCTGTTTGGTATTTTTGTCCTACTGATTGTAATTGTATATCTTTTAGACTTTGATATGTATTGGGAACATGAACATTAACCCATATGTTTACCCTATCTAATAAAAAATATTTTATAAATTTTAATTCACGTAAGGATTTTTCTAATTGTATGGTGTCAGCCAACAATATTCAATATCTTTCATAATCATGAAATAAATTGGAAAATGCTAATGCACAATAAAATAAAGGTTTCAGCCAATCATAACACATATTTTATATTTATGGAATCCAAATTAACCCACCCTATAGTTCAAAATAAAGATAACTTATCTTCCTCAACTCACTCCACCTCCCACACATCCTATTGAGGGTGTTATTCTGCATGTTCAATAAAAAATACTTAAGTTTTATGTTTGCGAAGCAATTCTAGATAAAATGGTTATCATAATAAATTCTATAAAGGCATTAAAAAATAAAATGAATTCAAATATTAAATTACTTGAGTAAAATATTATATTTACAATAAATCCTAAGCATGTTAGTGTTAGTTGTATTTATACCTCTACATTTAAAAATATTGTGCCTCGAAATATTTCATCTCAAGTATGGGTTGAAATGAAATATAGATATACAATTGATGGTTCAAGTGGTTTACATAATAAATCAAGTGAAACTTTTATATATATATATATATATATATATATATATATAAAAGTTTCACTTGATTTATTATGTAAACCACTTGAACCATCAATTGTATATCTATATTTCATTTCAACCCATACTTGAGATGAAATATTTCGAGGCACAATATTTTTAAATGTAGAGGTATAAATACAACTAACACTAACATGCTTAAAATCAAGTTCATAATACTTTGCCTCCTATGCATCTTGTAAGGAAATCAAAATATTATTTTACATATCATACAATTCATGGACATCATATGGATAAGTTTTGGGCTTTGAAGAACACAATACAAAGTATCATAGATAGTTGTGATCCTATAATAGGTAAATTAGTCAAGAAACTCACTCACACTATGATCACATCTCCCAAGGAAGAAATGAAAAAGGTTGAAAAAAAGGTAAAAATAGATCAAGAAAGATTGCAAAAGGAAAAATCAAAACAAGAAAGGTTATAAAAGGAACAAGATGAAAAAGAAAGGTTACGTAAAGAAAAAAATTAAGGGAAAATAATTAAAATGATAAGTTTTTAAAAGATAAATCACTAAAATATAAGTTATAAAAATAAACTCAAGATAAGAAATAAAACATGATTAATAAAAGGTGTCTCATAAAGGTAAATCAAAATCAAGACATACAAAAAAAGGTTAATGTCACAAATGTTGTGTTAACGGAGGAAAATAATTTTAAAAAAAATTTATTCATATCTATATCGTTTGATTATTAGTCTTCACATATATGGTAATAAATATAATAATGTTAACATTTCATCATTTCATGAAGCCAATATATGCAACATGGCACTTCTCTAGTATCATAGATATGATGGCCAAATTTTGTGTAATATTATTAGGCCTCGATGTTGCATTGGATCCATTGAGTTGATAGTAACACTTGGGATAAAAATATGTTTCATTATATCTCACATCAACCCTAACTTGGATTAATATAATGTAAAACTATGGAAATCATGGTTGGGAGAAATGGGGTAACATTAGGTAATAAACATGACTATTTTACATTTGATCATGAGTGTGCTATGGTTACCATTTGAAGAGAGGGTGAATCTATAGAGAAAGTGTAGACAAACGAAAATATATATTTATCTAATATTCTATTTAAAGATAACTAATATAATAAAAATAGATGTACATGACATAACACATATAAAAGAGAAACATAAAAAATAAAAATAAATTCCAACATATGGTATAGTTGGTTTTCATATTCTAATACAAAATATTATAGGAGTGATTTGTTAATATCACAATCCCACCAAAAAAATTGTTATTATGATTATCAAGAATATTTTTACCATACTTATGAATAATTATAAAAAATTAATGATGATGTAACAAAATTTTTTGCTAACTATGGACATGAATTGTGTTTGAGAGATAGGGTCCTAAATATACACATCCCATTGATGATCTCTTTGATTAGTAGGAACCTAATTTATCATACATAGTTCATCCATGTTTTTTTTATTACATATATCTAATTTAAGAAATATAAAAAGTGTATATATTTCAAAGATACAAAAACATTTAAATATTAAAAAAATACAAATAATTCAAAATATTCTCAAAAATTGAAAAAAAAATCAAGACTTGAGCATGACATGAGTTAATAATTTACTTCTTTACATATGTTATTTATCACATATTTTGGTATATAGCACATTATTTTTCATAGACACATGAATTTAATGAGGTATATAAGTGTGATATTGGACATACATATTATACATGGATTCTTAGATGTTGGACTCCCTTCTAACCTATGGAAATGTCGAAATTAGGGACATCTTATCATACATATTACATTATCACAGGTTAAATCTATCTATGAATTCTCTACCATGATGATCTACCTATATTATAAGTTTCTTACTAGTTACTCATATCTTGTATTGTGTTACATAGATATGCTACTTTATTATGGTGTGGTATTGATACCTATTAATGGTGTATAATAAAATTTACTTTTCCTATGTTTCTTCAATTATGTTACTTTCTTGCATGATAGGCTAGACATTGGTTTCTTATTGTGTGTGGCCACTTTGCCCTGTGTGTGTGACATATTTATGTCCCTTGTCTATGATATTATTAATGTAATTTATGTGTATCATGTTTATTGTAACATTTTCATGTAATTTTTATGAAACCCTTTACCTTATGTGTGACATTTTGTTATATTTTTTGTTATTATTATTGTTCTTTTTGAGCTTGATTAGTGGTTTCATTATCCAAATAATGGAATTTTACCATGTAGTATTATTTATATATGGTTAATTTATTATGTACCTCATTTTTATATATCTCTAGACATGAAACTTGTATATCTTGAATTTAATATATTACATACATGATTCAATGATAATTACATTACTATGATGGCAAACCCACATGTTGACATGACACTACATGATTATATATTTATCACGTGATATAATTAACTCTTATTTTGAGAGGAGTGACTTGAAGACTACATCCCTCTCTCAAAAGGATGGCATTACAATGGGATTTTATTAGATCTTCAAGACTCGATGAGGAGATAAAATAGATACTATGATAGAATGCAAGTTTTGAAAATTCAAAGTACTTCGAAAATATAATTTTTTGATAGCGTACAGGTTTCAAAGATTCAAATTGATTGAAAAATTATATTTTAGATAGATTATATCTTTCAAAGAATCAAATTAGTTAAAAAATCATATACATGATAGATATTGGCACATTGATGCAGATTATGGGGGCATATAGATGTATATTCCCTCATTTTATAGGGAATCAAGTACATATTCATGCACATTTGGATGCATATGAAAAATAATTACATGAACAAAAATTATAGGTTTCTCATACAATTATATTTGATCATAGATATGCATGAAAGTCTATATCAATTTACACAAATTCAAAGGGAATGATATTATTTCACACACATATGCACTGAAATGCAGTTTACATATTCAATCGAAAAAGGTTTTTTCAAATCTATTGGAACTATAGTCATGATGGGGGCATGAATATTTTTCATTCCCTTTCAATCATGTAATTAGAATATATATCCATATATAGTGATGTGATTCATTCCATTATGGGTAGTGTACGTTCAATTCTAGTGACACTCAATGACCTTGGCATAACTTCTAGTGAAACCATTGTATAGTTCCACCTTTCTTCTATGAGTGTTGTACATTCAAGTCTAGTGACACTTAATGACATTGGCATCACTTCCAAAAAACCTAGTATGGTTCCACCTTATTTTGGATTAGTGCATTGGTTACTTCTCCATATTAATGAGAGTTGGAGCATGCATATTTAATTGATAAGTTATTCAAAATTGGGACTTGATTTCTCTCTATTCACCTTTGGTTTAGCATGAGGAACCATGTCTCCAAGATCTTCAATTATAGATAACCAAATTTGTCACAAGATTAAATTAAATAAATAGTTTTACATAACTATGTTTATATAAATCATTATTGATGAAATGAATGAATCACTAACATGCCATGTTTTAATTTCTCTTTTTGTATTATCAAAGTCTATGTATGTCATTGTTATGTATTATTTTATTCTATTTTTGGGATTCCTATTTTTCTGTCTATACATTTTTATATTCATTTTGTGTCTTTTTGATAATTATGCACTACCTAGACAAGAGCGTACCACTCACCTATCTTGTAGTACAGATTTATCCTAGTGTAATTTATGGAAGTCTTCTAAGTTCTATGTTGTTAATGGTCCTTTTTAGAATCATTGTTATTTTGAGTCTGATCCTTCACACACTAGTGAGCACATAAATTCTAATATAAAGATCTATATAAACAAGTGTTTTACAAAATAAAAACTTATTATCAATTTTTAAAAGCTATACAAAAGTTCTATACATGGTTAATAACTAATTTGTCTCCATATTATAAGGTTGAATACATTATTTGCATTGTCTGTGCCAAGTTTATTCAAATGAAAAAGAGTATCTAGTCTTGCATTCATGATTTCACACATAAAACTAGTACAAAGAAATACATCAGCTTTAGTTACACTTGGACCATGTAGGTAATGATTATTTTCATGATTTTTTTAGGCTAGTTCAGTTATTTCCATTCCTCTACGTCCCTCTTTTTACATTTAATGTCCATTTGGTGTGTGTAGGAATTATGATTTTACTTTTTTAGGCCTTATACATACTAATCCAACCTCCATACATAAATATGACAAGTACACACATAGGCAAACCAATTTAAACCTTTAAACTAGGTGTAAAATCAACACAAAAAACATCATAGGAGAGGATAATGATGCACTACGGTCTTGTCTACCTACTATGCACTTGTCCCTATATAATTTTTTTCCTATTTTTATTAATGACACAATCATAAGATTAATTTATTAAATTTTTGATTTGGAAACAACATGTTTATTATTAAATCAACTAGAATAAGTTAAGTATTCACTTGCCTTTATTAAATATTATTATTAACTCACTCTAGCCTTTTGACATTGAACTGTATTATATTGTACCTTAATTTATATTTTTTTACATTAATTTTATAAAGTTAATTTTTATTCAAATTTCTAATTTAAATTCAAATAAATTAAAAAAAATTCTAAACCTAAATGTTGTCAAACATTATCCAAACCCTAGCTCCTCATAGTTTTTTTTTTTTTTTAATCTTTTTTGGTTCAAAGTCATGGCTATTTTCAAAACTAGAGTAAGTTCTTATTTCTCATGTAAAAATATGTAAAAATTGTTTTTTAATATAAAAATTATCACATTATTTTTCCACAAATAGTAATTTACTATTTCTAGTAAATACTAGCATAACTGAAAATCAGTAAATATTTTCTATAATAAATTTCTAGTTTTTTTATTTCCTATTTTTAAGTAAACATATATCTTAGCTCTATACAATATTCAATATTTATTCTATAAATATTGGTTTTTTACTTTGTAAGATCTATGGTTTTTTCATAATTCATTGAAAACACTATAATTTATTTATTTTCACAACTATTTCAAAATAACTCAAATTAACAAAATATTAGATGTTTTTTTATATTTATGTATACTTAAATAAAAACCTCTTTTGGAGTTACAAAAAAATATTTTTTTAAAATATTGATTTATTGTTTTTAGTAAATAATAGCATAAATGAAAAATTCTAAATTTATTGTAAAATTAATTTGTTGGTTTTATGTATTTACAATTTTCTACAAAAGCCTCTTTCAATTTTTGAAAAAAAAATATAAATATCTCAAAATTCATAATTTTTTTTCTCTAAATAGAATATAACTTTCTTGTCTACTTGATTTTTATGTGGTATAGGGTTTTAATTAATTATATGATTTCATAAAGTTTTTGATTTCTTGTAAGAAAATTATTTTGCGTTTATTTTTCATTTATATTTATTTTACTTTTCTTATTTTAGATATTGTGTTTTGACAGTTTATAATCTCCTAAATACTATCATTATGAGCTATGCAGTATTTATTTATAGACATTGTGGTATGAGGAGCTTGCCCAAATACTCATATCCATTGTATAGAGCTAGTTATAGACTTTATTTTCAATGTACCTCATGGTATTTTGGAAATGGTTAGGACCCCCTTTTTACATAAACTAGGAAGCCATACTACCCATTTAATTCTATAGTGCACATGCAAGCAGTTAGCTCTAGAAAGCAACTATTATCTGACTCTCTCCAATGGATGATCAAGTATATTAGATAGCCTAAAAATAATTCAAAACCTTTTTTAAGAGAATTTATTAATCCTTTTTTTTCCTTACATTATGTGCTTAAATCACTAGATTACCTTATATATGTTAGATAGGTTTTTACTTTCAATCACTTTCCTTGTATCTACATTCATTTGAATACATTATGGATAGACACTATTCTTGTATTTATTTTTCTTATGATCAAGTTGAATGGATAAATAGAAACAAACAAAAAATTATTGATGATGATGAGTTTGAGCTTCACTAAGAATGTAATTTTCAAGATGATCTTACTGGCCCTTAGGAGCCTATAACACCCTCTTCAACTCATCCCTTTGATAGAATTATTTATCCTATCATATATAAACCTCTTCCTATTTTTTTAAACCCCCATTTAAATTTTTTTTAATATTATTACTTATAATATTCTTTAGATCCATCTCTATAACCTTCTCTAGATTCTACATTGGAATCCTAATTAATTCATCCCTTAGACACTCTTAGATTTCTCTCTTGATTCCTCTTTACCTACATCCATAGATTCTTACCTAGTTTCTCCTATAGAACCATATTTTTCACATCCCTTGATTCCTTTATGGACCCTTCTTTAAAATTTCCTATATATTCCTCCTTGGGTTCTCCTATAGAACCCTCTTTTGTCACACCCCTTAATTCTTATATGGGCCCTCCTTTGATCTTGCCTATAGATTTATCCTTGTATTATCCTATAGAACCCCCTTTAGTTACATCTCTAGACTTTCCTTTGGATTCTTTTTTTCTCACTCCTATTGACTCCCCAATAGATTCTCATATGGAACCATCTTTGGTTGAACCCATAGTTTCCTCTATAAATCCTACTTCATTATCCAATATGGATATGACCATATCTTATTCTCATCTCTATTCCTTACCTCATTTTATAGAATCCATTTTAAATAAAAATAACCTCCAAGTCCTAAATAAGATAAAATTTATTTTTTTACACCTAACTTTTCTCTTATGTTTGAGAAACCCTTTTTAACATGTTTTCTTAAAAAACCACTTCACACACCTTATAGCTACAAAAGGATGATTCCCACTTTGAAAAAATTATTTTACCCTCTTGTCCTAAGGATCAATACAACCCTATTAGTGAATATACTAAATCTTATTTACATATTTTAGTTACCATCCCTACATGTCCTATCTCTCATATCTTACCACCCATAGTGGAAACCAATAAAATTTCTTCTCCTTCTCCTATTATCCATTATCAAAGTCATGACTATAGTGACTATGATGAGGATTAGTATGATGATGAATATGTCTATAATGATGATGGGATTACCCCTCCTCTCCCTACTTTATATAATTTTCCACCTTCCTTTCCTAATGATGATAACATGCATACCATTGGTCATGATAGTTCCCTACCTACCTTCTAAAACTAGGCATGTGACTAAGGAGATAATAATATCCCCATGTTATATCTCATATTTTACCTCTTCATACTACCTCAATATAAAAAACTAATGCTAATTTACCCATGTTATATCTCAAATATTACCTCTTCATATTACCTCAATATTAAAAACTAATGCATATCTAACACCAAACATTTATATATAAGAGGTCCTTCCTAGGCATACTTCTCCTATTTGCAATAATATACCTATGGCTAAAATTAACAATGTCATTCAACACTTAAATTATCCTATTCAAAATATTAATATTCTTTCCCAAGAGATCATTTGATTAATACAAATTGTAAGGGACTTAAAAGAATAAGTACATAATTCATCATTAAAAAGTAAAGCATACCAAACTTTGGTGGATTCTAATATCATTGTTGGTAACCCTATTGTGCATAATATTCTATATTCACATTTACCTACTAACTTTTAACCTCCCATATTTGATGGAAATGATGATATTTAATTTGACCTTAAATCCTTTCATAAGTCCATGAGTGGGTATAATTGTGGTAATTTATTGTTACAATTATTCCCTAAAACCTTAAGAGGATGCACACTTTTTTGTTTTGAGTCCCTTCCTAGTGGATTCTTATCCATTCATCTTGGTTTAGAAGAATCATTTTTAATTCAATATATTCACAATAATGGACTTAATACCCGCCTTGCACCAAGGTCAAAATGAGTAAGTTTTTTATTATATTTTAATATTTAAATATATTTTGTATCAATCAATTTACCAACCCATATATCTATATGTACAATACATCTTTTGTTAATGCCTTATTCATCCATTAAAAGTGAATATACTTTATAAAACTTGTGAATCATTTATAGCTCTTTATTTTGAGGCCTTAGAAATAAAAGAGTAATTGGGTTTTACTACCATTTTTAACCATATGGAAGGGGACATTGAATTATTTCAATATTATACCCAATCAATCCCACTTAATCAAAAACAACCTTTAGTTAACACTCACATTTTTTAATTCATCATGTTGAGTATAAATCAAATAATTCAAAGTGTTATTATTGACTGAATGTGACCGCAAGTTAAATTTGGCCACCCCATCCAAATTCAAACTTTTCATGTGCTCATGCCATGCTTATATATTCCCTAGAAATATTCATTTAACCTTGTTAGCATTGTTTAAGGTTAGTTTGGAGAAGCTAAGGTAATTTCATTTTGAGGTCATATAGTGGTCTAGGGGTAAAATTGAGAGATAAAACATAGTCAATATGTGTCATAGGTGATTAGTGGTATATTAAGGTCACTTCATGTCTAAAACATCTTCTAATGATTCTTCATGGCTTTTTATAAACTCTAAGGTCCATTTGCTAACTTGAAGGTGTTGAAAATGCATTAAAATGTGATTTTTAGGTAACTTTGATGTTTGTCAAAGTTCACAAACTTAAAAATACATAAAATACCCCTTAAAAAGAGCTTAGATCATTTACTCAATTTCCACACCTATCAACTTGTTAAAAAAAGTCAATTTCTTTGAGCTCAAGACCACATTGAAGAGTTAGAGGAAGTTGTATGAACATGTTTAAGCCATGTAAAAGTGAAAAAGTTGAAAAGCTGTCCTTTGGTATTTTTCAGGTCAAAAATAGGCTTGAAAGTAAATTGAAGATCCAAAAACTGCATAAAATCACTTCGCTCCTCTATTGACTCCTTTACAAGCTCACATAGGCAAAAATGGTTTGAATGCTATGGATAGGAGAGATAAGGTGGGAGATTGAAACTTTGGGAATTGATTTTAGTCTTGGTTAGATTCAAACTTAAATATTTTTTTCTCATATTCAACTTCTTAGCTTTATGAATAATGGACAAGAAGCTAAGGGTCTAAAATGTGCTAGTCAACCATGATAGGGGTATTTTTTGAGCTTTATAAACCAAATGGTGTAATATTATCTAGATGAAACCAGTTGGGATAGATTATAATACATATTTATATGCCTAAAATGCATTAATTACTCATGGTGGCCCATTTGGACGTCTTTTTGGCATGAAAAGTGACTCATATGCATAGTTTGAAGTAATTGGTTATTTTCATATGTTATAGAGGTTCTCCATATGGTTTGATGGAATTGAATTATTATTAATTTCCATTTAATATACTCTCAATAAATAAATATCCTTATGCTTAGTCATTTAATCCATATAAATCACAAGCATGGCCATTTTTTCATTTACTCTTTGTGGAGTGTGTTCTATGTTTGCATAGTAGACTAATATTGATGAGTTTAATATGTTTTTACAAGTAAAATTAAGGTGTGTTTTCATGTTACATATGTTGATGTAATAATTATAATGGTCTTTGAAGTCATATAAGTTCTTATTTCACCCTCTAAGGCTTTAAAACTCAAACCTATAGGACTATGCAATAAAGGATGTGGATGCCAAAGTTTCAAGATACTCTCAAAATAGTATTTAAACTTGGAGATAGTGAAAAATACTCCATAGTGAAGACTAACCACTGTGATAAGTGCCATATATATTTTAAAAGGCCAATTAGGTCCATATACATAGTTCTTATCAAATGTCACCTACAAATTATGTCTAGGAGGATAGTGACTATAGAGATTCAAAAGTTTATATGAAAAGGGTATTCTATGGACTTTAAATAAAGTAATATAGAACTCAACATTAGTAATTATCCATTTATAAATTTTTTAGATAGGTTGAAGAGGTCAATTTAAGACCATTTCATACATAGTTATGCTGCCTAGAACCATTTATATCTAGTTGTCTTGAAAGGTGCCTTAACAATAAATAATGGTAAAGTAAAAGAGTTTAAAAACTTTTAAGATAATATTATGGAATAAATAACATGATATCTCCACTAATTAACTTAGAGTGGTAAGATGAGCCTAATAAACTAACACACAATATGTCCTCAAACATAATTAAGGTATTCAAACAAAACTAATAGCCAGTATTGGGATTTTGCCTAGATAGTGGATATAAATAAAATAAAAAATATTTTAAAGGGATATAAATGAGTCATGGATTACATAAATAGTATCAATAATTTTTGGGGATGCAATATTTAAAACAATACTCCTAGAACACTCCTAACTATGGACTAGTTCCAAATGCACGTATAGGAAGAACACAATCACCTCTAAGCCCATTTGAGTGACTTAAGGTCTCTCAACATATTGATAAATGGTGTGATATTGATTTATATAATAAAAATGAGTTATTTTTATCAATCCATTGAATTCAAATATGTCTTAAGCCAATATTTTATAGAGTAAAGGACTAAATAGGGTCATAAGCCTGATTACCTATATAGAGTCTTTGGTTAGCATAAATTTGTCAATAATAAGTGATTACATGGGAATTAATGAGTATATATAGATATTATATATATATATATATATATATATATATATATATATATATATTATATGGAATTGAATCACCTAAAAAAATGTTTTAAGTGACTACAGAGCTATATATAACTCCCTAGCTCACTCAAGCAAGATATACTTTGGAACCCTCTTTGTTAAGTTAGGGTAAGAATAGAAAACTCATTATGTGAGATTAAAAAGGAATAGAATAAGTTTTTAATTAAATATAATATGAATTAAAAAGTGTTAAAAAGTTTTCATCAAACTCTTAGACCTAACTCACACCCTATTTAGACCTAATAAGGCCAAAATGTATGCACAGTTCTATAATCAGCCTTAAGGATATGATAGTGAAGTCAAATAGAGTAAATGTGAGGCATTAAGAGCTCAATAAGATGGTGTAAACATATATAAACACTTGCATAAGTGTTATACCTATGACATAGAGAAAAAATGGAGAAAATAGTGAGTTAGGGTAAAGTAGGTAGTTAGGTCTATAAGCCCTAAGTCTAAAACATGAGAAGTTGTAGAGACTTGATGAAATAGGGAAGTTGGAAAATGATTGGAACAAGTTAAGAGTGACATCCCAAAACTTTTTATATAATTTTTATCTCAAAACCATTTTATGAGAACCAACTATAGACCTAAAACTTTCTCACCTCTCTCAAAACACTTATTTTTAGTTGATAGGCCAACTTCCTTTGCTTGGTACAAATCATATATGATACATGGGACCTTGTGATCCTAGGGGAAGTTAAATACTCTAATGTACTTCAATTTATAAAAAAATATTAGAATATTTTTCCAACTTTATGAATCATCACTAAGAAGTTGAAGTATATTTAGGTTGTTTAGGAGAGCTACAATGACTAGTTTGTAGAGATAGACCTCAAAATAACATAAAATTCCATAAATTTATCTTCAAAATTCTTGGATTTTTTTATTACTCCAAGGAGTTTCTTCACATGTAATTCACTTGTATGGAATAATGTATGAACTACCCATAATACCTTATTTTTACATTTTTTTTTTAATGTTTTTTAGGTGTTCTAATAAGGAGATCGACTCCTAATCATTGAATGAGGTCAATTAGGACTTTTAATAACTATTAAAATCCAAAATATGGCTTAGTAACCCCTAAAAGTTACTAAACCAACTCCATTTTTTCAAGGTAGTCCTAATAGGGTTGTGAAGGGTTTATTTTTTAGCCATTTCATGGTTTGGCTATAAGCATAATGTTCTAAAATCCAAAACTTGACATGGAAATTTTTATTTTAATGGGTAAAGTGAATCACACATTTTTTAGAGATTTCACAAGTGTGAGAGGAGTTTAAATCCATGATTCACTTTTTAGGGCTAGATGCTTAATTAGGCCCAATTTGTAGAAGAGATAGGTAGAAAAGGTTGGCTTCCACTTAGATTAAGCTCATGAAACTTGACATTAAACTTTAATAGGATATATGGTCAAAAAATATTCATTTATTTTATCAACATAATCCATAAAATTACCACACAAGGAGAAAAATAGGAAAAACAAGTTATAAGGAATGAGGCTTAATTATAGATTTTTGTAGATAGAGACCTATTGAAAATAGTTTGAGGCCTTAAAATTATTTTATTTAGGTATAACATGATGTAAATAGGCCATATATAAAGTTGAAGTGAGGTAGAGTAACTAAAACCAAGTTTTGACACTTGTGTGCAGAATAGACCTAATGAGATGAAGAGCCTTCTAGACATCTTGCAAGAGAATGGGGTGATGTAACAAAGATAACCTATTAGGGTCAGTTAAAATGTGTCAATATCATATAAAAATTTTATGATAAATTGATATAATTACCAATAAGGCCACTTGTCCTTCAACATGTCAAGAAGAAGAAGAGTTTCAAGATGTTAGTCAAGGTGTCAAGCATACATTTCAACCTCCCATGCCACTTGGATAGTTGGAGCATCTAAAGATGAGATACACATGGATTTTTAAGTTTTTTATGACATTTATCTAACTCTTATAATTTTTTTAACTTACATGACACTTGTCTATCTTCTCTCTCTTTCACAATTTTTCTCTTCTCTCACACTTGTGTTATATATTAAGCTAATTTGGCTTAGAAATATATCCTCCACTTGACTATGGTGAATCCATACTCATTTTCATCCATGAATAAATTAATAATTATCTATTCTACCTTATCCATGAGTTTTTTTCAATGTATATGTTAATTTAGTTGATCTTTCTAAGTGATAGCTTCTCTTCCTTAGCATGTTGTCTTTTTTTGAATCTATTTTCAACTTTGAAAGTCTATTTCAGGTCTATTAAAGTGTTATAATGTATTTTTAATGAGCTTAGTGAGTTTTATCTACACTATTTTCTTTTTATGACCTTTTTTTAGTCCTCCTATATTAGGTTATCTTCACAAACCTCCATGAGAAATATTAATGCAAGGGCAGTTTTGGAGTAGTGTCATATGCAGATTAGGATTGTGTTCAAAGTGAACTTTAAATTGGTTGGCATTGATCAAGTTACAATTTTTTCATCATGTTGTTAGGATATATTCATTTCATGTTCACTCTATCTCTTTTCATCTAAGCAAGTAATTAGTATAGGTGATAAACTATCAAATATAAATCTAGGGAGCTAGCCCTTTAATCTAGAGGTTTACATGTACTGTGGGCAACCCACAAGCCTAGAGGTAATCCAATGTTTCACTAAATTTTGAGGAGGATTGAACAAACTCCCCAAGGGTGAAAAATTGAGTGACAATATTTATAAAAATGCATATGACATTTTTTTATAGTAACTAATTAAAAATATCATTCACATATAAAAAAACTACAACCCATCATTTTTATCCTAATGAACATCTACATGATATGTTACTTATACTATTACATAAAAAATTTCTTACTTTATTCCATAACTATTACCATCCTCCAAATTTTTTGGATAAAATTAAAGGTAAATCATTTTTTTTATTTCTATGGCATTAATGGATGTTAGCATAATTATTTATATGCACTTAGAGAAAATACCAATGAACTTTATAATAAAGGACTCATTTTATTTCAAAAAAATCATAACATAATTTTAACATCTTTTCAAAATACAAATAGTAATAAACATCCTTTTCAATCTTCAAATTATATCAAAAATACAAACATTCATATGAATCCTATTTTCAATAATATCTCCACCCAAAAAGTATCTAAGGATTCAACTACTAAATCACCCACCCAAGCATGGGTTCTAAAACCATTTAAATTACAAGTCAAACATAATGGTAAATCAGAGAATACAATCATAAATACTAAAATAATATATCCATATGCTTCCTTTCTATATCCATCTATTTAGAATTTTCACATTCCACATCACTCCAAAGATAACAAACTATACTAAATAAAATAAAAATCATAAGTCAAATATCCACATCATATAAGTATAAATTTCCACATCATATAAAACTCATAAGTAAATTTTTATACATCTTAAAATACTAACATAACATCAATACATAATTGGACTCATGTCCCTAACTTTCAAATCATAATTTACATCTACATCACTATCATCCCCCAAAAGAACTCAAGAGGTTGAGGTAACCATTTCACCATGTGACCTAGACCATCATCTACCTCATGCCTTACATCTTGATAATTTATCTTTAGATGTTGTGTACTCACCTTTTAGTCAAACATACTCCAAAAATATGTTTCTAATCAAATTTGAATTGGTTTTAGGTGTGAAGCATATGTTTTTGAGATAAATCCACTCATAACTAATCATTCTCTATCACAGATCATCTCACTCCACTTAGAGCTCATCCACTCTACCAGTTACCTATACATATGTCACATTAACTATGTAAACCTTATCAAATAATAGAGCATGTGTCTCTACCTTATTTGATTGATCCACTAGTCCCCTAGGAATAACATTATATGTTACATGCCTCAATATCACACAAAGGGTATCATCTATAATCAAGGACTAATACTCATCATCACCTACATATAAATCAACACATTACATTAACATATTTCTTATAATTTTATCATAATTTATCAAAATAGTATACCATAACTATTCATACATGTCATTGTGGGGGCTAATCTTGGAGCTACTGTTGGGGATATTGTGGCTACCACTAGAAACAATCATGGCTACCTATGATACTTCCACCATTATGTATAATCATTGGTGTATCCTATATAATATATATCTCTAATCTCCAAAACATTATCTCTCTCATCCATTTATAAACGAGCTAGCTATGTTTTTGTATAACAAGCTCACTCCTTAATATCATAGGGGATTTCATTGATCATTCCCATATCACAAGTGTTGGAGGAACTCTCTACTTTATCTCTAACTTGTGTATAGTGCAATCAAATTAAAATTACTCATATATTATAGGAAACAAGTAATATAACCAATAACTAACATGAATACACCATAACTCCATAACATCTTCATCTTAACCCTTAAAACATTGATAGGGTCACCATATAATATTAGTTGGTTTCAACTAATCTAATATATATATATATTGGAAAACCATAGTGCTTGACCAAGTCTCCCAAATAATGCTAGTCCATCTCTATGCATACATCAAAGGGTGAGCCCATCTTTCAAGGGGCATACCAAGCATTCTAATCACTACTAAATTATCGTATGTCTAATAGTGCAATAACATAATTGATCCCATGCCTCCACCATATACATCTCAGGTAAACCTAAGTAAATCTATATAAAAATGGGCCAAAATTATGTCCTCACAATAATATCTAGTGTCATGACCCTCTATATTGCACAATATATCAACCATACAATATGAAGTGGCAAGCCACTTCATCCATAAAAAATAAGAGAAAATTAAAACCCACAGAATAACTTTTGTAATATCAAAACTATAGAAATAACAAAATAAAAAACCAATATGATATAATATCTAACACCATACCCATAACCCATGTCATGCCCTATGAAATAATGTTGGGTATCTCCCATAGTCACTTTGGTTTCTATGACCACTCACACACAAACTATAGGTAACCATAACATGGGTAAACATCCTCTAGGGTACTATTCATCTCCCCTATAAAAAACCAAAACATATAGGTTTTAAAATCCCACATATCTATAAGAGTAATCATCATATGCATATGATAGGGCATCAAGTCTAGTTGTCCCACATCTCCCAATCCTTCCCTCTCTATGATAGTCATCTCATCATTTGATAGGGGAAATACCTACATTATATCTATAATATGGACCCTATGGAACTTTTGGGATCTTAGGTCACTCTACAGACACAAATATTAAATTATAAACATTAGATATAAGAGTATTTATCCATATAAAATTAAAAGTCAATATTAAAATTTAAACTATATAGGGCCACGTACATCACATTTTAACGTAGGTAATGCCTCAATACCTGCATAACTTCATGGAAAAATCCATGTTTAAAGAGACAAGTCCACAACAACTCCAAATAGGGTCAGATGTGAATAGACAATGACTTAAAAGCATTAAAATCATATAAATACAAAATTTATAAAAATTTAAAATAAAAAAATGATAATGGGTTTGATACTCACTAATATTGGCTTAAAATATATCTCTATCATGGCTCTAAATTGCTCAAACTACATTAGTAAAAGGGGTCTCTTTTAACCAATTTTTATTATATTACTCAAATTTTAAAATCTTTCACTCTTAGGTTAAAATGAAATTAACATATAATATATTTCATAAACAATATATATTCAAAATATAAAAATTTAATCTAAGGTATACTATAGCCAACGTGTATCACCCTAATCACTCACTCTTCAAACTCAAATTATGATATATTTTATGATATTCATCCAAATATAAAATCATAGATTTTCTAGAATCTTAATGGTGTCATCTTATGCACCATATCACTTTTACTATATTTCTACTACATTTAAATTTTTATAATATGCAATATCACTAACCTAAACATGCTTCAATGTGTTACTATCTCCTTTTGAGGCACATGCCTCATTACTTCCCCCACCTCAAAATGGGAAGAAACTTATCAACATATATATCCAAAGAAATTTGGTATCTTCATACATAAGATGATAATTACTAAAAATTGATATATGCAACTAAGAAAAAAAATTCATAATCCTGGGGAATATGGATCCCTTTTTGAATGATTTTCTTTTCTAAAAAACTCAAAAATACTCATTACAAGAGCAACATAATACAAGATGTAGAGATCATGATGTTGGTTGATTTTATCTCTCTTTTTTAAATTACAAAATCATAATACAAAGTTGTAGGGGGCATGACCCTAGTTCATGTTCGCCATTTTACAAAATCTCAAAGTGGAAAATACTAAAATTTAAAATAAATCAAATTCCATAATTTTATAGGTTGAATCTAGATCCATCTATAGTATTTTAATTCATCTTTTACAAGTAGACCAATGTTTGATCTTAGTGATGCTTCATGCCTTGGCTGCACTTCTAGTTAAACTATATGATTTCCATGTTTGTACTTTAGTAAACCTATACTAGTTCTCTCCTTTATTTTTCTAATTTTATTTTAGTATCACTCATAGGCTAGAAATTTTAATCATTTTAGATAAATCCATATAAGTGAAATGATATCCATTAGTCAAATTATAAGCTTCATTCATCGAGATTTTATCACTCTCATCATCACCTTGTATGTTGGTATAGTTATGGTGTAGTGACACCTAATGACTTACCAACTTATCCTATTACCACTTAAAAAAATTATTTGTTTCCCTAGTTATGAGGTAAAAAAAATTTAAATCCCCTTTTCCCCACTTAGGTCAACTAATCACCCATGACCCTTATCACCACCTATGAATACAAACTGTGTTTCCATAATTGAAACTTTTTATTTCTCCTTTGCTTTAGTGTCTTCACTATAGTATTTCACTATAATAAAAGGAGGGAAATTTTAGATACCAAAATTTGGCACAAGATTAAAACAATACACATTTTTACATAACTATGTTTATCTATATCATTGTTGAATAATGAATGACTCACTATTTCATCATGTTCTTTCTCTTTTTTATCTACTCAAATTGTATGTATGTCAATAATTTATATTATTTTATTCTATTTCAAGATCCTTATATATATATATATATATATATATATATATATATATATAAGGGAGGAATAACATATGAAGGGTCAGACTCAATATACCAATGCTTATAAAAATGTATGTTAATGACATAAAAACTTATAAGACTTCCACAAGTTACACTAGGATAGATCTACATTATAGGATAGGTGCATAGTGTGATCTAGTTTGGGTAGTGTAGTATTTATAAAAAGACACAAAATGAAGACACAAAGACATGTGTGTGTGTGTGTGTGTGTGTGTGTGTGTGTGTGTGTGTGTGTGTGTGTGTGTCTTTGTGTCTTCATTTTGTGTCTTTTTATAAATTCTACACTACCCAAACTAGATCACACTATGCACCTATCCTATAATGTAGATCTATCCTAGTGTAACTTGTGGAAGTCTTATAAGTTTTTATGTCATTAACATACATTTTTATAAGCATTGGTATTTTGAGTCTGACCCTTCATATGTTATTCCTCCCTTACATTATAATACAAAGGTATATGTAAACATATTTTCTTTTAAAATGAAAATGTATTTTCAATGAAAAATATATATAATTTATATACATGTTGAATAACTTATTTGTCTATACAACTAGGAGGGAGAACTACATTAGTCTGAGGTCCACATAGACTATGTAGTTAGTACTTAGTTACATAGGGGTTTTTATGGTAACACAACTATTACCATTCCCCTGAATCCCATTTTTTATTTAATTTACATTTTGTGTATGTGAATGAATTAGGTTTTTACTTATAAAATAATTTCACATACCCATCCAATCTCTAAAAAAATAGGACAAGTATACATATAAGTGAAACAACTCAAAATTTTAGATATTTTGCATAGTCAACATAGATAATAGTGTAGGAGAGGACAATGATGCACTTCAGCTTTATCCACCTACTTTGCACTTATCCTTGTATACTTTGATCTCTTATTTTAGGTAGTGATGTAATCATAGGATTACTTTATTTAATTTTTTATTTGGAAACAAATTTTTTATTCAATGAATTGGTGAGAATAAGCTAAGTATTCACTTTACCTTATTAAATACTATTATTAATTCATTCTACCATTTTGGAATTAAATGGTATTGTATTTTACCTTACTATATATTTTTAAATAGTTTAATTATATTCAAATTAATTAATTGAATTCAAATATTGTAAGGAAATTATTTTATTATTTACAATAATAGAAATATATATGATATAATTAAGAGAATAATAAGCATATCCACAATAACAATTGGAAAATGAGAATAGTACTTGAATATTATGATTGAGCCACTTTGAGTGGGAAACCTACACAATAATTCAATAAGAAAATAATGCACCATATGATGATAAAATACTAACCACTACCTCTTATATATACTCTACTTATCCATGGTTATTCCATATGTCAACCATACTAAGAACATCAAGAAACACAAGCTAATATGAAGATGTGTAAGCCATAAGTCAGACACACATATCCCTAGATGCATTATAGGTTAAGGGAATAGAATTCCCCTCCCATTAAAAAAAATATTGTCTTTAATGTTGAATCAAACTAGGATGTATTTTTAGGAATGCTTCATCCTCCCATGTTGCATCTTTAGAATGCAAGCTCTTCCATTTGATCAAATACTACTTAATGGATCTAGTTTGAAGTTTTTTAGTGCACATTTGAAGGATCTCCTCAAGCTCTAGAATGACTATAAATTATTCATATAATTTAGGTAAATCATTTTGAGTGTAAAATTTGTGTTTGATTACTTTTTATAGGTAATATACATGGAATATCGAATGTATGTGAGTGGCTAGGGGCAACTGTAACTTGTAAGCCACACTACCAATTTTTTATAAGATATGGTAAGGGTCATAATACTTAAGTGATATCTTGTTATCATTTTTATATTTATTTAGAGACATCTAATTATATGGATGAAAATTCACAAAGACCCAATCACCTAATGAAAAATGTCACTCACATGGTATTGATCTACTTGTTACTTCATTCGATTTTGTGCCATTGATAAATTCTCTTGCAAACTGAATAACACCTCATGTTGATGGTGAATGTGTTCCTCAACAATTCAAACCTTAGGATACACTATCAAAACTAAAGTGATGGATGGGGGGTGATATACATATAATACCACAAAGGGAGACATCTTAAAAGAAGTGTGAAAAGAAGTGTTATACCATCATTCAGCAAATGGTAGCCAATGAATCCATTTATCTTGTTTGTCAAAAAATAATAATTAAGATACCCTTTGAGAAATTTTTTGATTACCTCTATTTGTCCATCAGATTGAGGATGATATGATGAGCTAAGAGCCAATTGGGTACCCAAACATGTGAATAATTCAGTCCAAAAATTACTAGTAAATTTGGGATCTCGATCACTTACAATGATCTTTGGAGAGCCATGCAATTTTTTAACTATATTTAGAAAAATAGAAGCTATTGTACTAAAAACAATGGTTTTGATAAGGAGAAAAAATAGCATACTTTGTGATTTAATCCACAACTACCATGATAAAATTTGTACCCTAAGACTTTGGTAACCCTATAATGAAATCCATGGAAACCTCTTCCCAATGTTGGCTAGGGATGGATAAAGGTTGCAATAGACCATGGGTCTTAATGGTTTCACCTTTATTTTTTTGTCATATCATGCATTCACCACATATTTTTGAACATCCCCTTTGATTCCTTCCCAAAATAAATCTTGCTTGATTATATGATATGTTTTCAAAAATCTTTTGTCCTCCAAGTGGAGAGGCATGAAGTTCCTAAATAATTTTATGTTTAGGGAAAAAATACTTACAAAGTTATAATCTATATTTATAGAATAATATGTTCCCATTCCATGTAAAATTTTATATTCATTAGAACCCTAATGAATATTTAGAATCAAATCCTTGGTAGCACTATCATTCTCCCATTTTGATCTTACTTCCTCTAGCCAATCTACCTACCATATGGTCATGTCACATAGCAATGCCTCAATTGAATTTTCCCCCAGAGAGAGGGAATCTATGACCACATTCTCTTTTCCTTTCTTATACACTATCTCAAAATAATAGCCTAACATTTTATTCACCCATTTTTGTTGTTTTTTATATGACAAGTGTTGTTACAAAAAATAGTTGAGGCTATTATGATTAGTATTTACTTGAAAGTGATGACCCATCAGATATGGTCTCTATTATTTGACTACATGTAGAATAACCATCATCTCTTTATTATATATTGGTTTGATCCTATTTTTTCCCCTTAAGTTGTTGAATTTCAAATGCTAGTAGTTTACCTTCTTGCATGAGTATAACCCTCGTGCCATATCCTGATGCATCACACTCCACAATAAAAGTTTAAAAAAATAAGGAATAACCAAAAATAGAGTTGTGCACATAACCATTTTAAACCTATTCAAATGCCTTGGTGTCTAAATTAGTCCATTAGAAGGAGTATTTATTTAGAAAAGAGGTGAGTGGGGTTGTAATGCTACCATAATTTTAAAAAAACCTATGATAGTAACCATTTAACCATAGAAATCTGTGGAGGTTCTTGAGTGTTTTGGGAACCTACCACTCCATCATTGCTTGGATTTTTTTAAGATCAAATTTCACTGCATGTGAAACAATATGACCCAAGTACTCCACCTCTTGAACACTAAAAGAACATTTAGAAGGCTTGACATAAATCTGATGTTATTTCAGAATTGAAAGCACTTATTTCACATGCTTCAAATGGTCTTCCTAATTTTTATTGTAGATGAGGATATAATCAAAAAACACTAATACAAAATTTCTCAAAATGGCCTAAAAATATATTCATCAAACTCTAAAAAGTAGATGGTGCATTTTTGATGCCAAAAGGCATGATCATAAATTCATAATGACCTTAATGAGTTATGAAAGATGTTTTAGCTATGTCCTCATTACAAATGAAGATTTGATGATATCCAGAGTGAAGATCTTACTTGGTAAAATAAATATCACCATGTAATTCATCTAACAAATCATCAATTACTAGAATAAAAAACTTATCTTTTATGGTGTATTTATTGAGTTCTTTATAGTTTGGGCACATATTCTAACTACCATCCTTATTTTTTACCATGAAAATTAGGGAGGAATATTCAATTTGACTATGTCAAATGATTCCTACCTGCATTATCTCTTGTACCATATTTTTAATTTCACTTCCTTAGGCATAGGAATACTTGTAGGGTTTGATATTAGGTGGTGTACTTCTTGGAAAGAGTCTGATGGCATGATCATGTGTATGACTTGGAGGAAGTCATTTTGGCATGTCACCAAAAACAAAAGAATGGTTATCCAATAATATTTACAAATTAGGATGTGTAGATTCCTTGGCTGGTTGAACCTCCATGGAAAATAAGTGTGACACAAAAGCTTATACACCTTTTTTGAGAATATTCATCATCTAGTGGGAACTAACTAGTTGTGGATATTTATCCCATAAGCCATGTAGTTTAAAAGATCTTTATTCTAAATGGAACCTCATAAATAATTCTTAGAAATTCATCTCAATAGTGCCCAAAGTGGTGAGCCATTACACTCCCCAAAAAATGTCAGCTCCTCCCATGGGAATAACAAACATAGGGGAATCTAACAAATAGTCTCCCATATCAAGCTTAATACTATAAAATTTTCCATAATAGTTGACTATACCACCATCTAAAATCATGACCTAAAATTATAGATCTAGATAAATGAAATAATTTAAATGAGAAACCAACTTACTATTGATGAAGTTATGTTTACTCCTAGAACCAATTAACATATTCACCTTTTGTTTCTTCAAGAACCCCACCACATTAAGAGTTTAATGAGTATTAATGCCCAAAAGTGAATGAAAAGAAATATTAGGTTGAGAATATTTAGATTCATCCTTAGGTTCTTCTAACCCTTCCCCTAAAGCCTCCTCATCTTCTCCTCATTATTGGAACTATCAATGTAAAAAAACATCTTTTCAACACATTGATGCCCTTTTTTCCATTTTTTATCACAACCAAAACCCAAACCTTTTGCATGATTTTATTTTACTTGTTGAGGTGTTAATATGGTAGGATGATAAAATTGTGGTGATGAAAAGGTGAATTCATGAACATTGATGAAAGGTATTCATCTGATCAACTCTTTTTCCTCAATCATGCATGTTTTTGGTATAGACTCAGATACAATATTGGGATGAAACATGCAAACCTATAATTGGATGATATCTTTGAGGCCACCCAAAAATACATTAGTTATATTTTCCATAGTGATATTTACCACATGTAAGGAGAGCTTATAAAATTGATAAATTCAGTCCTTGATAGTCCTAATTTGGTGTAAATTGGCTAGCAAACTAATGTAATTTTTAGAAACATTATTGTGATAATAGAGTTGTAACTCCTTATAAAATAATAACCATGAAATTAGGACACCCTTCTTTTTCTTTTGAGCACAAAATAAATGATACTAAATGAATAGATCAAGTTCCAAATAGAGAGAGGCCATAACCACTTTTTTTGAACATGGAGTTTGATGTAGATCAAATAAATATTCAATTTGAGTGATCCAAGTGAGTGGGTAATTACCATCAAAATTATGCAGGTCCATTTTTGGCAACATTGGCTTAGGGCCAGAATTGGTATTGGTATTGTGTGGTGTAGGAGAACCAAACTAAAGTGGTGGATGATTATTTTGTAGTGGATGAGCTGACAAGTTGTCCAATTACCTAGATATTTTTTGTAATTGATATTTCATGCTATCCAAGTCCCCTCTCAAACCTATAATGTCCCCTTGAACCATATCAAAATAATATTTTTTCACCATGTCCTATAACTCTAATTTAATTTATTGAACTACCTCCAAAATATATGGATTATAAGTTTTAGATTTTATGCCATCCTTGTGAGGAGTTTTTGGAGTTTCTTTCCCTTTCCCACATCTGTGAGTGTTTGAGCTAGCCATGCATAAACCCTAGTAGGGTTTTAGCCTCAAAAAATATACTATTGGAATACACCATTGTGATCATCTCACCAAGATGAATCCAACAATTTTTATTATGCATAAGGGTGAAAAATTTAGACCCAAAAAATGGTATAAGTGAAATAGACCATTTCAATTTTCTTGTAGAGAAGAATCCAATGACTAATAGTTTTCACAAGGTAAAAAAAAATTCCAAACTTGTTTACTCTTTTTTTGTAAAAAAAATCACAAACAAAATTTTGGTGATGAAAAAAATCAAATCCTCCCAGATCACAAGTTATGTTTTTTCAGTCTTCTAGTGCTCAGGACACTAGATCTGAATAAAAATGCATTGTATAAACTTGCCCAAATTGATGCCCTGATACCACTTGTAAGGAAATTCTTAGATGATTAACATTAATATAATTATATATGTTATAATTAAGTTTAGAATAAGTAGATCCAAAATAACAATTGGTAAAAGAGTAGAATACTTGACTATTATGATCGAGCCATTTTAAGGGGGTAACCTCCATAAAAATGCAATATGAATAGAATTCACCATATGATGATAAAAGACTAATCACTACCTCCTATATATACTCTACTTAGCCCTGGTTATCAAATAGGCCAAACATACTAAGAACATAAATAAATGTAACAAGTTAATATGAAGATGTGTAAGCCACAAGTTAGCCACACATATCCCTAAATGCACTTTAGGTTAAGGGCATAGAAAAAAGAGTAAACATCGACAAGAGGGTACATTTATCTAATTCATTTACAAGGTAAAAAGCAATATGGTTTCATCTCCTTATAAATGTACTCCTTTCTTGCTCTCTTTTCAATTTTTAAAATTAAAAGCTTCAAATATTTGAAATTTTAGATATATAAATTGATTACTTCATGTGTTGTTTTAGGGTTTTGCTTAAATGAGTACCCTACACAGTTGAAGCATCCTATTAAAAAATAGTTTTTTTTACACACTTATATTTATCTTTCTTATTTACTCTATAAGTTTCATTACTAGAATAAATGAGGGGAAAATTTAGACACCTAAATATGATCATAAGTACTTGAAAATGTTAAGTATATACATATCCTTAACTAATTGACTTTCATTCAAATACATGACTCTTGTTCATCATTTATATAGTAATATATCTATATGTGGGTTTGACCACTCTGATTTCCATCACTAATACAAAGAATTTTTATCTCAATGCTCAAGTAGTCTCATATCACTCTTAGAAGGATTCTAACCTCGAGATAGTTGTCCCTGATTTGATGGGATAGGTTTATGCTAGGCAAAGAAGTCTACTATAGTAGAATTATCCACTTATTACAACCTTGTCCACTTAGTGTGGCCTTATCCCTATGCCATCTAATGAATATTTTATAAAATTTTAAATACTCATTTGGGTCATCCCACTTGTTTCATAAGTTAACTAAAGGAAATTATTCAATTGCACTCTTATAAATGAAAATCAAAGGCCATTCTTTATTTATATCTTAACACTATCTATTGAACACTTATATGTTACTGTGCATTAAGAAAATTTTCCCTATTATTCCCAAATTCAAGATCATTTATTGGGAGTAGTCACAATCCAATTCTAAAGCTTTAAAATCAAGTTAATGGTTAAAATTTTAAAGTATCAAAGCCAAATTTATAGCTACATACACATATTCAAAGAACATAATTTCATAATCACTCTAGGGGGGATAAAAACATGTGTCTTGATTCCCTAATCAGATTACTTAGATATGTAGACATCATTTAATCATAAATAAGGTTGATTGGGTTTAACTCATCCCATTACAATTCCCCTATTGTTTTTTTTAGGTTTCTAGCTCTTATATACACCCTTAGGGTTTTCAAGGCAAAGAGAAGCATGACACAATTTTTTTTGTCTCATCTATCGAAGCACAATATATCATGCCCCTTAATAGACATAGGCATATGTGTTATAGTAATTAAAATTTCATCATAATCAACATAGACAATTATGTAGCCAATAGACATGATCGACTTACATTGTTATTTATGGAGAGTGGACCTATCCATAAATATCCACAAATATTGATTTTGGATCTAAGTTGTTATAGCCTTGTCTTATTTTATTTTTCACTTTTAGATATCAGTTATATTCAACCAAAAATTATAAAATCTATGTATTTCACCTTTTTTTGTACTTACTATATTTAGCATGTGCCACTTGTCAATCAATTTTAACTAGATATGTTTTACATTCATATTTATACTTAACTATAATACATTATAATCTAAATATATTTATCAAGTTTATACATATTAAACAAGTTATTTATAAAAAATAAAGTAAAATGATAATCTGAGTAATCAATGGATCATATTTTTTATGTTATTATACATGGAAATCCTAAGTGATATGTAAATAACATACATTGACCTCGAGGAGTAATGAAGTATGTGATAGCTTCAACACCTATGGCACATTTATAACCATCAAAGTACATGGTCCAAATATCATCATCAATGTGATATGAATTACATTCATTATGAAAATCATCATTAAATTATAATGTTTCTATTAATGGTGTTGTAGCTAGTTGATCTACGATTACTTGTATTTTTAATATTTTCTAAGATATGAATTTTAATTCAAACTCCATGAAAAACATTACCCATTTAGATATACATCAAGATAAATTTTATCTTGACATAGTATATTTAAGTCAGTCCACTTTTGTGATAACTTGTGTTTCATTGTTAGCATATAATGTCATAATTTTTGTGTAGTAAAGACAAAGTCTAAGCATAATTTTTCCATAGTATTTTTTTTTCTTTCATAGTCCACTAATGTGTGACTAATGTAATAGACTACATGTTCCATATAATCATGATCATATTATGCCAATAAATCCCCCAAGGCATGATATATGATAGAAATATACAATATAAAAGCCATGTTTTGGTTAGATTAAAATAAATGGTGATTACTTCACCATAACACATTATTGTTAGTTTCTTTTAATATTATTTCACCCAAAAACTATTCTAGATTTATTTGTTATTCCTAATTCTTATATTATAGGAGGTTGTTTGGATATCTATGTGGATATATAATATACTATGTAATGATTTTATTTTTAGTTAAATATATTATTATTCATGTTCTACATTTGGTTTCAGAATAGGATTTTTTCAAGGAAATAACAAGAGGTGGAGCCTTGAGGCACCCTCATACTACAGCTAGAGGAAATAATTAAGAAGCCTATGCTCTCATTATCTAATCTCTCATTTACTAGAGCCTATCCTATAACCATTACACAAATTTTTCACATTTTTTATTATTGTGTTCCACATTTCAATCATTTTCTCACAATATTTCACATGTTTGAATGATTTTTATGCAAATTGTTGCATGTTTTTGACAATTATTTGCCATGTAATTTCTTAAACCTGAATTTGATAGTATAATAGCATATCCATATTATTAATTATTCACCTAAATTTTTAAAAATAAAATTTGGAGTAGGGAATACATCCCTTTAGACATAAAACCTATAGAATGTTTTTTCTAATAGCTTTTTGCCCACATACAGTTTATGATTGGTATAGGCCATATAGATTAGATTTTTGAAATATAATACCATATAATGGTATTAAACTCTTCCACAACATCATACTAGGATTTATATCATATGAGTAGGTCATATAGTGTTTTTTAGTGCTTAAATAGATAATTTATAATAAGTACTAGCTTTCTCCATAGTCGTATAGTTTTTACCTATTTGGAGGTTGTATATTTTGAAATTTTAAAAAATGATGCTTGGAGGATATATCATAATATCCAATATTTCATGTGAACTTTAAATGTATATTTTTTCATGAGTTCATATGATAATTTGGATGATTATTCTCAACCCCTTCTTAAGGTATGGTTTGTAATTTTTTAAGCATTTAAATACAAGTTTTGTCATTTGTAAACTTTAAAGAAATCTTAGTTCAATTGGTAGGAATATATTTTAGTAAAGAGTAGGTGGGTGGCTTAAATCCCCCAAAATAATTTTTTGGGATAAAAATTAATTTGAGCATTGTCACTAAATTTGTTAATTCTACTAGCTTTAGCTGTAACTAGCTAAATTTAACTACAAATGTCAAAAAAACTAAAAGAGGCCAAAGAGACCAACATTGTTTTTAAAGGGGGATATTATTTTGTAAATGGATTGAGTTTTTTCCATTCATTTTAATAATTTATTTACAAATAATTATAATATTTCATCTTTTCAAGTAAATACATTAAGAAAGGGTAAAAATAAAATAGTGCATTTATGTATAATCGTAGTGTTTAGTTCAAACAATGCCTCTAACTCATGTTTACAATAAATACATCATGATTGAGTTACAACATACATATACTAACATATATAAAATAATGACATCTAGGCATCATCCCTATAAATTGTTGGGGAGAAATAAGGTTACACATTCACTAAGCCATCCTTCTCTTTTACCCATTTGATTCAGTCAAAAGGCATAAATCCTAAAGGTATAAATTCTATGTGTATATGGAAGTTACACCCAAATATGTAAAATTATATCTAATTATGTTTTAATGACAAGTTTAACCTCTTTTAGTACTATCTAGGTACCATGTACCATTCTTTTTCATGTGTGTTTATGATTCTTGCATGTATCATTGGGTATATAGAAAGGGTGAGTTTCTTCCATATACGTATGGGTATATAATAAGGGAATGTATTATAAAAGGTTTGGTATATTATAATAATGGTATATAGAAAGGGAGACCTTGATACTTACAGTGATAAGGAACCAATCTATTAGCTTTGGTCAAATTCTACACAATGGCAAGAAATGGACCAAAATTATCTCTAATAGATTCACAGCTTTTATGCAGTGATAATTATACCACTTGTAAAATTAAAATTAGAACACATTTGGAATTTAAAGACATTTGGATTGATATGCATGTCACTCTTACTTTACATGCCACTAACATTGATCATCAGCTTAGGTTTGACAAATCCAACCAAAATGCAAAGTTGATAATAATGTCTAGGGTATCAGATGAGGTAAAACCTCATATATGTGATGTCAATAAATATGTTTTGGATAATATCCAAACTATATGTGAGGCTAGAAATTTAGGTATCATTCTCCATTTTTAGAGTCAACTTCATTCACTCATATTGAAGTCCAGTGAGAAAGTAGAATCTTTTATAAAAAGTGTTATAACCCTAAGGGATTCATCACAAAAATTAGGTGAAAAATTAATAGATACCTCTCTTATACCTATTATACTGAGAGAAATACCACCCTCCTAAAGGATATTCATTACTAATTTTAATATCAAAGAATAGAAACCATCTTTTGACAAGTTGGTAAAAATGTTGCAATAAGAAGAGTCTATGCATACAAAATAAAAGGAATCACAAGAACATGTTCTTGCATCTTATCAATAGAAAGGGAATAAGAAGATGAAGTCTTATAAACCAAAATAAGGTCATCAACATAATATACAGAGGAATAAAAAATAAAAAAATTGTCTTATATGTCAAAAGAAAGACCATGACCTTAAGGATTGTTGGTATAAATCATTTACACAAGGCTCTTCAAGTAACAAGAATCCTAGTAACCAATAATCATATCATTGACACAAAGGACAAGGATAAAATAAATTTCATTGAAAGAATAAATCCAATCATCAAGGCACCATTGCCAAATGGGAAGAAACCCCTTTAGAAGTATCCTTCCTATTTACTACATAGTCTCATGAAGAATCAACATTGAAAATTTATAACTAGTATGTCAACTCAAGTGCCACTTGACACATGACTGGAAGACAAGATTAATTTTACAGTATGAATGACACTTCTCTTAAAAATCATGTCTCTCTAGGTGATGATTTATTCTATCATGTTCAAGGTATTAGGAATATCTATTTACCACTTAGATGCAAAGCTTATAAAATCTTAGATGACCTTTATGTTTCAAGACACATAAAGAATATTATATCAGTTAGTCAATTACTTGACCACAACCTCAAGGTTAACTCTGAATTAAAAGTGTGGAAAAAATATGTGCTTGATCATAGATAATTTGAAATTCTAAAAAATTATTGCACGTGCCTTAGGAGTTGGGAAAATGTTCCAACTTGATTTCATGTAGATAAAAATTCAAGCACTTGTGGCAAAAGACAAAGACTTAACATAATTGTGGAATAGAATATTAGGTCACATCAGTTTTAGATATCTCAACATAGTCCACCATTATAACATGGTAAGAGGTTTACCACATCTCAAAAAGGGTAAAGAATAATGTCAACATTACTTAGTGGGAAAATAACATAGAGATCCATTTTATAAAAGTACATATTAGGCCAATGGAAATGCTAATGTGGTGTATATCAATCTATGCAAACTAATAACACCTAGTCATGTTAGGTTTAAGTAATCCATGATATTTGGTTATGATTTTTCTAGAAAAATGTGGGTTTACTATCTAAATAAAAATATCCAAGACTTTGAAACATTCAAAAAATGCAAAGTTTTTGAAACAAATACTTTTTATAAAATTAAAATCCTCAAATAAAATTATGGGGGGAATCCACCAGCAATAAATTTAACATGTTTTTTAATAAAATGACATTTTTCATCAAATGCCACCTCCACATATACCAAAAAAAATGTTGTTACTAAATGGAGGAATCATACTATCATTAAATTGGTGTGATGTATGATACATGATTCAAGTTTTACAAAGTCATTTTGGGCATAAGAAGTTAAAACTATAGTCTATCTACTAAATAGAGTTCCCACTATAGCTCTTGATGGGATAAAACCATAGGAAGCATGGTCATGGCACAAGAAATCTATAACACATATTAAATTTTTTAGATTAAAATCAAGTATGCACATTCTAAAAGTGGAGAAAATTAAATATGACATGAAATTAGAAAGGTGTGTATTCTTAGGGTATAGTGAAGAAGAACTTACCTATATATTAATGGATATAAAAACCAAGAAAATCTACACAAGCATGGATGTTGAGTTTGTTGAGAAGATAGAAGTAGAAGATCCTTCTATAGGTTTACTTGGTGTACCAATTAGTCCCATAAATAATTCAAAAGATGTAAATCCACTAGATGAAGATAGTGATGGAAATAATGGTGCAGCTCTAATACCCACATGTATCATTAAATGTATGCCTAAATGGCATACAAGTATATTAATGGATGATAAACTACATATAATAGCATATGCATCAACTACTAGACCAAGGAATCATAGTATAACTCAAAATTATGTCAATTTGGCCCTAATGAGCATAGTTTTAAAACTAGAAGATCCCTATACATTTGAGTAATCCTTAGAGTTTAAACCTTATAAGGATGCAATGGATGCAAAATTTTAATCATTGATGAAACATAAAACATGGTAGCTTGAATATCTTCCAACAAAGAAGAATCCAATTAGGTGTAAATGGTTCTTTAAAACTAAACACAAATTAGATGGCAATATTGACAAACACAAGTCTTAACTCATAACAAAGGTATATGAACAAAAGGAAGGCATAGATTATGATGAGACCTTTTCTCCTATGGAAAAGATTCAAACTATCAGAATGATATTTGATCTAGTTACATAATTTGGATGGAAGATCCACCAAATGGATGGAAAAGGTGCCTTTCTAATTTTATAAGTTTACATGACATAGCTATAAGGTTTTGTCACTCCTAGTAATGAAGGAAAATTACGTAAGCTCATCAAATATCTATATGGTCTCAAATAGGCTCCTCAATCCTGATACATAAAAATTGATGATCATATTCTTCGGCATGGATTTTATAGGATTCCTTATGATCCAAATCTCTACCTAAAATAACAAAGGCATAAACTGTGATTATTTTAGTGTATGTTGATGATATAGTCTTCACTTTAAATTCAATGAAGATGATAGATGAAACCAAGGAAGATATAAATTGATAATTCAATGTGATAGATCTTAGAATTCTACACTATTGTCTTGGTTTAATAATATTGTAGAAGGAATACCACATATTTATATCCCAAATTAAATATGCCAAGTCATCACTCAAAAATTTAGGATGATGGATAATAATAAATTGTTACACCTATAGATATAAGGCTTCAATTATCTCTTATAGATCCATCATTGTAAGTAAATATAACTCTCTATTATTAGTTGATTTGGAGTCTTATTTACTTAACATATATTATGTCATATATCAGCGATGTATTTAACTATATTTCATGGTTCATGTAAGAGCTGAAGATGTTTCACTAGAAAGGAACAAAGTTAATATTGATAAATATCAAGGGAACATTAGGTTTTAGCCTAAAGTATAAGATTAATGAAAATTTATTATTGATAGGATATTAAAACTCAAATCATGGAAGAACTATTAATGAAAAAAATCCACTTATGTATATGTGTTATTTTTAGGATCTGGTCTTGTATCCTATGGGAACAAGAAATAAAACTTTATTTCTTGATCTTCCACTAAATTATAATATCATTTTGTAGGAGTAGATGTCTACGAAGTGATATGGTTATGTTTCATACTGGAAGGATTGGGAGTACCATAGAATACACCTACCATCATGTACTATGATAATGAGGGTGTTCTCAAACTTGTTCACAATCCAATATTTCATAAATGCAAAAAGCACATTGAGTTATAATTCCATTTCATATGAGAACATGTATATCAAAACAACATCTAGCTCTAATATTAACTAACAAAAGAACAACGTGCATATTTCATCACCAAGTCGCTTGCATGTGATAATTTTGAGGCATTTTTAAAATTTATCTCATGTTAACTTCAAGTTATGTTGAATTAACTAGGAGAGTGTTAGATTAAATTAAATGGGTATTAATTCACCATAACACATTATTGTTATATTTTTATAGTGTTTCACTTGAAGATTATTCAGGTTCATTTGTTAATCTTACTACCTATATTATAGTATTTTGTTTGGCTATATAATAGCCTATGTAATGAGTTTATTTATAGCTAAATATATTATTATTCATGCTTTATATTTTTGTGTTGGATGCATGAGCATAGGTGGACTAAGCATATATTTATTTATGGCATCAAATATTTTTTCACAATTTGTATCCCATTCAAATTTATAATTTTGATTTAATAATCATGTGAAAAGATAAGTTTTGTCTAGTAATTAAGCCACAAAACATCTAATAGCCTAAATTATTCCTTTATATAGTGTAATTGTTTTAATCCTTTTGGTTGTGTAATATCTACAATAGCTTTGACCGTATTTGGATAAACCTTAATGCCTCTCTGAGATATGATGTAACACTATAGTTTTCTAAAATATACCCCAAATTCACATTTCCCTAGATTTAGGTACACATTATATTTTCATAAACATTAAAATATTTATCTTAAATATATGGCATGATTTTGTTGATGTTTAAATTTTACAAGTAAATCATTAATGTATTCTTCCACTATTTTATGTATGTAATCATGGAAGATGTGTCATAGACTCTGATATTTTTCAATATGAATGGTAGGAATACATAAAAAAATGTTCCCCATTGTGTAATAAACAAAAAAAAATCTTTATATTTAGTATTAATCTCTATTTGGTTGTTCTAAAGAGCCTTTTCATAAATGACATCTCATACCCCATTGTAGAGTCAAAAATCATGTCAATATTTGGTAATGGGAAACCATCCTTGGGGAAACATTTATTTAAATTAAGATAATATGTAAAATATAAGATGTATCCATTAGGATTTATAACTTATACTATATCAGATACCTGTTGGGGATAATAAAAAACTCAAACAAACCTTGCATCTAATAACTTATGAATTTTGGCTTTAACCAACAAGGCTACTTTTGGATGCATTTTTTTTATTTTTTGCTTAATTGGATTTGAATTTGGGTATAATAATATGTTATATAGTGAAATTACATGATCAATCCCTAAAATATTTGAATAAACCCTTGAAAATACTTCTATTTAATCATGTAAAACTTGTCTAAAATATTTAACTTTATCCTCTTGTAACATGGCTACTAGGAGTTATAACTATTTTGAATCTCTAGTTTTTTCCTACCTTGTAGGACCCTCTGAGTGTGATTTAAGTGCTTATGGATCCAATGGAGGCTACTACCTTTGAAAACACCTCTAGGGACCTGAATCTGATAGTGGACATTCCCTCCAACAGATGGAATAAATCATTAATGGGGGAAAAGATGTGTTCTACTAAAAGCATGTTGAGCCTTCCTATCAAAAAAGATTCCACTGAGGGTATGGCCCTAACTATCCTAGATGATATGGTTGAGGAAATCATGGTGACTATGGACCTTGCATTGGTAGGTAAGCTTTTCTCCTTTCGTCTTAATATTGAGATGGTTAAGAAATGGGTAATGTCTAGGTGGAAAACTAAAGGTAGTGTCTCGATCACTACTATGACAAGAGGCTTATTCCTATTTATATTTATGAATAGGGAGGATATGATAGTTATTCTTGTTGGAGGACCATGACTGTATGGTCCACATTCACTTGCCTTATGCTCTTGGAAACTAGGGTTTGACCCCAACTCAAACCTCACCAAGTATGCTCCTACTTGGGTAAGATTGCCAAGGTTCCCATTGGAATTCTGGGATGAAAAAATATTTACGGCTATTGGAAACTCTATTAGCCAATACATCACTGTAGATCATACCACCAGAACATAATCTAGATGTGTGTATGCTCAGTTGTGTTTCAATGTAGAGATTAATCAGACCCTTCCCGTGTTTATAGAGTTAAACTCTAAATATGGGATTTGGAATCAATTGATCATATATGAAAATGCAACCACTTTCTATCAAATATGTAGGAAAAAGGGACATATAATGAACCAATGTAAGGTGAAGTAAATGGGAAGGAAAGATGATCCCCTATTGAAGGTGAGGATCAGTCTCATAAATCCAAAACTCTGGTAGTCAGGGACTGGGGGGTAATGCAAAAAACACTAATAATACTAAAAAGGTTAGGGAAAAAGCAGGTCAGGAGGAGGTCTCTAGTAATGGGGAAAAATCTATCCTAGAGGATAATAACAAGAAGGTCTTAGACAATGATAGTCAGAAGGTTACAATAGACATAGTTAACTCTTTGGATCAACAGACCAATATGTCTGAGGAAGGGGAAATTCATGCCCAACCGATAGATGGGGATGATGTAGAAGGAAAAGTTTTAAGAGATGATAAGTTATAAATACCTCCAGAAATAATAGATACTGAGGGAGAAATAGCCTTACATTCAAACATAGATACTTCCCATGCTCTAGTAGTAGGTGACCAATTAGTCAGTTATTCAGTGATAGGTGAAATAGGCCAAAATGGTAGTAGTAATGAATAGGAAGAATTGATTACCCCAAAGAAAAAGAACCGTAAAGGTAAAAAATCTACAGATGTTGGCACTGACCCCAAACAAGGGATACCAAACCTAAGAGAAACAAGACAATGAGAGATTGTCAGGGAGATTATTAGTGGTAAACAAAAAACACTCGAGACCCATTCCCTTAAATCCTCTAAATGAGAATATTATCCTAGAACCTAAGGGGCTTTAACAACCCCTCCAACTAGTTTGAGGTTAAAAACTACATTATAGATAATAAATTAGATATTTTATTACTTAAAGAGGTCAAGATGAATGAGGAGAGTTTTAATAAAATAGCTAATTACATATGGCCTAACGCTACTTTTTTTCATTAGTCTAGATGAAGGGGCTTCAGGTGGGATTGTAACTATGTGGAATAGTGCTAAAATTTAGGGATCTCTTATTGCTTATAATAAGCATTTTTTAATTATTAACTTCTCTTTGTCCTCTTTGAACTGGTCATTGATCAATGTCTATGGCCCAAATAATAGAGCATTAAGGAAAAATTTATGGACCGATTTGAGTAGCTTCAGGACTAACACCCCACACACTAGATGGATGTTGGATGGAGACTTTAACACTCCTTTATACCCTTCTAAAAAACATGGTGGGATTATTGATTACTCTAACAACATGTTTGACTTTGTTGAATTTATAAATGATTGGGGATTGTTGGATGTTGAATTACAAAATCAAATTTTCACCTAGTCTAACAAAAGAAGAGGAGACCAAATGATCCAAGTTAAGTTAGATAGATTTATTATTTATAGTAATTGAGATGATTATCATAATATGCATTTGTAGGCTTTTCCTATAACCATGTCTGATCATTTACCTATCTTCCTTAGTTGGAAAGATCAGGGAGAATGTTCTCCTTTCCCCTTCCATTTTGAAGCTATGTTGATTAAACATAAAGACTTCAGACAATTGGTGGCCCAATGGTGGTAAATTCCTATCCAGGGCACTCCTATGTTTAGATTAGTCAAAAAACTTTAGCATATCAAATAGGAAGTTCATGGATGAAATAGATATAGCTTTGGTTAGGTCTTTCATCAAAAGAAAAACATAGCCAAAAAACTTATAGATATCTAGCAGTGGATTGCGCAAGGAGATGATTCAAAAGACAATTCTAAAGAAGAGAATGTCATAGTTTTTGATTGGAAGAATCTTATGGATAGAGAAGAGGTTTTTTGGAAATAGAAATCTAGATTTTAGTGGCTCAAAGAGGGGGATAGGAACATGGCCTTATTTCATCTCTCATCCATGAAACACAGGAAGGCTAACTCCATAATGAAGCTATGTTTGTAAAATGGAAACATTATAACTAAAGATAATGAGATAGGGGAACAAGCTAGGATATTATTTCAGAATTTGTTGAATAAACAAATTAATGATGATGGGAATGGTTGAACTATGAATCAATTCATTGATAAAATCCCTTATTTGATAATTGAGGAAGACAACCTGGAGATGTTAAGGCCTATATTTGAGGAGGAAGTCCATGCTATTTTATTCTCTATGGATTCCTTCAAAGCCTTAGGTCCTGATGGCTTCCCTCCTATATTCTTCCAAGAATATTGGGATATAGTGGGAACAGATCTTACTGTTGTTGTCTATGACTTCTTCAGATCAAGTAAACTTTTGAAACAAGTTAATAATACTTTTTATAGTACTTTTTCCTAAAAGGTTGGAACCCACACACCTTTTAGAATTCAGACCTATTAGTCTATGTAACACTTTTTATAAGCTCTACACTAAAAGTGTTGGTTATGAGAATCCAACCTTTTTAGACAAAATTATTTCCCCTGCTCAAAAAGGCATTGTCTTAGGTCAAAAAATTCTTGATGATGTGATCTCCACTCATGAGACTATTCATTCCATGGATAAGAGTAGAATCCTTGGTGTGGCTCTTAAGCTTGACATTTCTAAAGCATATTATAGGGTCTCATGGACTTTTTTGTTTCAAGTCATCAAGAAGTTTGGATTTAATGATAAAATGTCTCGCCTTGTATGGAACACTATTTCTTCTACTAAAATTTTGGTTTTGGTCAATGGGGTCCCTAGAGGTTTCTTCTCTTCTTTGAGAGGAATCCACTAAGGGGACCCTCTCTCCCCTTACTTATTCATCATAATGGTGGAGGCACTGGTGAGATACATACAAGCTAATATATCCTCTAAACATTTAGTGGGCATCAAACTTGCTTCCTCCCTTCCCCCTATGGTGGTGCAGCAGTTTGTGGATGATACCATTCTTTTTGGCATCTCTTCAGTGATTGAAGATAGGAGATGGAATAATATTTTAAATAACTATGCCATAGAGTCTGGGCAAAGCATAAATCTCTAAAAAATCAATGTGTACTTCTTTAATACTCCTAATGACTTTAGACAAAAAATCATTGACATCTTGGAATGTGCTAAAGTTGATCTACCTACTACCTATTTAGGCCTTCCCCTCATGATCAAAGAGGTATCTCCATGTTTTTGGAATGGAATATTGGAAAGAACTCAAAAGAAACTGCTTGGTTGGAAAGGGAAACTTCTCAACAGTGCAGGAAAACTACAGCTTCTTTGGGCCTCTCTATAAGGGATTCCTACCTACTTATTGTCTCTCTTTAAAATACCTACATATTTTGCTAAAAAATTGGAATAGATTCGAAGAAAATTCTTATGGATGGGACTGGAAGATAAATAGAGAATGTCTTTGGTCAATTGGGAAAAAGTGTGTCTTTTAAAATCACATGGTGGCCTCAATATTAGATCCATCAAGAACATGAACAAAGCCCTTCTCTCCAAAATCAACTGGAATCTAATTCATAAAAATAAGGATTGGGGGGAATCATGTATGACAAATATATGCATAGGTCTGATGGTTCCAACTTTCTCCAATAGGTAGGGCTACCCCAGGGATCTATGATATGGAATAAAATGCTAAAAACTAGAAGCCTTCTTAAGCAAGGAATTAGATGGAAATTGGGAAATGGCTGGCATATTAAATTCTAGAATGACATTTTGGTAAAGGATAAGGCTCTTATCACATAGGGAAACTATGGAGAAATTGTTGACATTGTTACTCAATTTTTTGAAGATAAAGTCAGTGATTACATGGCTAATAACAATGGCATAAGGAGATGGAAAAATCTATTGGATTGTTGTGCTCATCGGCCTAAGCTCTTCCCTAGATTTCTAGATATTCAATAGTTGACTCAGGAGATTAAAATCCCTCTCTTCTCATAAGAAGATGAATAGTATTGGTGGCTAGATAATAATGGATGGTTCTCTGTCAAGTCTGCTTATCATTTGCCGATTCTTGAGGTTCAGAATAAGGAGATATGGAAAAAAGTTTGGAACTATAAACTTATACCAAAAATCAACATATTTTGGTGGGCTGTTGCTCATAACAAAATTTTAACCCAAGACAACCTCCAAAAGAGAGGTTTTACCCTGGTCAACGGATGTTATTTGTGTTGTTCAAAAGAGGAAATAGTTCTCACCTTTTCATACACTATGATTTTGCCTCAGAACTTTGGGGCATAATCTTAAATAATTTTGGTATTGAGTGGGTCTATAATTATGACCTCAAGGAAGTCATTATCAGTTGGAATCCTACCCTTTCTCATCCTTGGCTCATTGAATTATGGAATCAAACTCTAACCTATTTGAGTTGGATTTTATGGAAAGAGCACAACCATAGAATTTTTAGGGATACTGTTAGAAATGCCTCTCAGGTGTTTCATTTTATTGTTAAAACTCTTTTGGAAAGTGTCACTATTGCTCATATTCATACTGCAGAGAAACCCCTAACTCAAGAAGAAGAACAAATTACAGCCAAATGGAAGGTACTAAATCATATTCTTTCTTATAATAATTCTAAAATTCTTTAGAGACTTAATACTAGATGGAATCCCCCAAATCCTAACTAGTTGAAACTTAACTTTGATGGGGCCTCTAAGTCTGATGGTAAATATAGTGGGGGAGGGATTATAAAAAATGACAAAGGGTGGATAATTGTTGTCTATGCTAGTGGAATAGGCTACCAGAGTAATAACTATGCTAAATAAACTGCTCTTCTATGGGGGATAAAATTGGCTATATCCCTTAGTATAAGGAGTTTGAGTATCCAGGGGGACACTAAAATGGATATCGATGTAGTTAACAAAGCATCCAGTGTGGGAATTAAGTTAAAATATATCATTAAGTACATTCAATTTATTCTACAAAAGCTCACCAGAGTTGATATTTCACATATTTATAGAGAGGGAAATAGTGTAGCTGATGCCTGTGCCAATCTCAGCCAACAATTTTCAAATTGGCGATGTTGGTGTCAAATAGATCATATCCCTTTAAATATTAGGTATCTCATCCAAAATGAAATGATGTGTTAAGGATGAGTCAGAAATATTAGAAGGATAGCTCTATTATTTGATCCCTTTGGAGGGTGATGGCATGGATCTCAGAGTTTAGGGCCTATTATACTCTTTTGATAATCATTTCCAATTTATTATACTAATTTGTTAAGGCAAGCAGACTACTTCATCATTATGGAGATCACCAAGAAATTATACTCAAAATTATGTGTTATCTCATCATAATTATGCATATTTGTGAGCAAGGGCTTATAGCTACTTCAATTATGATGGTAAAAATTGGGGAATCTCCTGGTCTGCTCTATAAGTCCAAAAAGGGGGGTGATAGAATTCAAATGGAACCAGTTTCTTAATGTGAATTCAAAGACAACCCAGTGGTTTGGCACTATTGCAAATAGGGTGGGATTAGTCCCTATCTGGAGAGGCTCAATGGGTTTGATGAAAACCTATCTGAACAATTCGTGAGGTCTTGGCTAAACTGGTGAGTCACAACTGGAGGAATTAGCTTTGATATTTTAGAAAAGGTGATAGCTATGGCTACTGGCATGTCTACACAGGGGATGAAGCTACAATGGAAAAAAAATCATGGACCTTTTCCAGCCAGAAGCTATTTCTTGGAGAAGGTGAAGAACTTACACCTTACCAAGGAGGATTTGATTGAGTGAAGTTGCCTGAGCCTTGGGACAGCGTGTGCTTTATCCTCATGAAGTATATCATGATGGAGGGAAATTTTAACAAGTTTTACAATTATCATCTTCCCCTTTTAAATAATTTTAGGTGTAATGCTCTTATCATCTTTCCCTTTTATCTACTATCTTCCTTAGAGCATTCAGTCCTTAGGGTGAGAGCTAAATTGGCAAAAAAACTTGATATGAATCCCATCCCCCTTCATTAGGGCCTCATTTTCTACCTGTATAATTTCCACTATACCCTCGAGACATCCAAGACTATTTGAATTGATAGTGGGGAATTTTATTCTAACCCTTTTGCTGGTGATGTTGTCAAAGAGCCATGTCCTTCCCCTGTCTCTACTAAAACTAAAGAAGTTTCCTTTTCTACCCCTGAGGAGACTCCCTTAGACACCTTGGGCTCCTTTATGAGTATGAAGGGAAAGAAGAGGAAGTTTTATGATGGTGAAGAGGGTATTGGGGGGAATACAATGGGGACCCCTAAAAATCCTTATAGGACCCTTGGGGGTTAAGGTAGTAAATCTCATCTGTCCACTAAGGTTAGTTAGGAGGGCCTTTCTTCAGGAGTTCGATGGTTGGGGTGGATTATAGGAAAACTTGCTCCCAAGGCTAGGCTTATTGACTACTCTGAGAGCACCTCAGAGGAAGCCACTTAGGATGAGGAGAACAAGGAATTGGAAGTTTAATAAATCTCTAAGGATACTGAAGGTAAGCAAGAGGCAAAAGAATTTAAGGCTACCACTGAGGATGTTGCTAACTTTGCAAAAAAAATTGACAAAGAGGGAAAGATGTATGTGGAAGAAGCTGATGAGGAAACTAAAACTGAGACTGATTTGAGAACTAAAATTTTTGCCTTAAAGGGTCACATTCAAAAATTGGAGCAAAACTTTACCACTGGGCTCTAGAATTCTATTCTCCTGAACATGTCTATGTTGTAGGTCTTGGGTACTACTGCTTCTACTGTCAATGTAGAGAACACTGAGAAATTGGATGACCTCATTAAATTTATGTTTAAGTAAGGAGAGATCTGGCCTCCTTAGCTCTTGTTTTCCTAGATTTTTTGCCTCTCATTTTTTCCTTTTCTAGTTTGTTTTGGTTTTGTTGTGTCTGTCGGTTCACTAAATGTGACGTTCCTATTGTAAGGCATCATTTATGCTGATTGCCTTCATGGTTTCTATGCTTTTGTAAGGGTTTGGCCCCTAGTTTTCCACCTTATTTAATCAAAAACATAGCTACTAGGAGTATTGGTCTTGGATATTTATTACTTACAAAACAAAATTACATTATCTATTAAATAATAAAATTTGATATTATTTCCACATATGGTTTAGTATCTATGGTATCTAGGCCATCTACTTGGACATGAACATACACTCTATGCTCTCTCCAAAATAAGTATGGGCATTAATTGTGTGAAAAAACATATCATTATGATAGAAGGAATGGAGATCCTCATATGCCCTTGAGTACTCTTATAGAGAATCATCATTTTAAAACTATAAAGTCCAAATATTTAGGGATATTATATCATCAATGAGATTAGGGTATACCAACTATAATGTGGATATATGATGAACTTATTATGTATGATCTAGTTTTAACTAAACTTAAGGAATGCATGAAAATTATAAATTAAAACACTCATCTCATGAATCCATGGTATCCCCAATAGGATATTTCAGTTGAGGTCATTAGTCATAACTTAGAAAATTGTATGGATTGTTCTTGGAACCATAATTTTATATATTGTAGTTTGTCTCAGTACCTTTTACAAGACATTTTCAAATACATGAATTTTCATAACTAAGTAAATAATAAATTTTACCTCATTTATAATAATATTTAGGATGGAGATATTAAAAATATTTAATTTTGATCCATTTTCCACCAATACTCTATTGACTACCTTATTTTGAACTTTCACTTGTATATACAATATGAGATGTTGATCGATAATTTGTTTAGGGGGTAAGTATTCCTTTTTAGAAGACATAATTTCATCTATCCATCATAATATATTAATGATAATATAAAAACAAGGTGGTTATGCATTACTTGGTAAAAATTTATTATGTAATGTTACATAAAGTATATCTTTGTAAATATTCATTGTTTGAATAAATTCTAATAGAGAAATTTTTGTATGGATATTTTTTAATTGATCAATGATGTCATACCCCTTGGTTGTATTTATGGGAGTTGGAGGGAGTTGAGTATAAACTTGTATATGCCTATTTTTTAGTGCCATAGAATGGATCACCTAACCCCTTTATGTTTTAATAATGTGAACTGCTAAATCGAATATAATCTAAGTGCAAACACTAGAGGTGGGATGGTAACTATTAAAGGTCTGAAATCTATGGGAAGGAATGAAATGATTCATGCATGATTGTTGTCATAAATTATTTATTATATCTAATCGAATATTGAAACATTATGAATTATGAATAGATTTTTTAAATTTTATTTTAAGTCTATTAGTATACATATCTTTGAGCCATTTAATTACATTGTTGATCCAAACTGCACATATCAAAGAAAGAAAATATGAAATGATTACAATAATATATTGATTCAAATAATATAACCTTTTCTTACCCATTTTATCAATGTGTAATTTATAATATTACAAAAAAAATCAAGTCTAAAAGCCTAAGGTAGAAATATTAAAATCCAGTAAAGAAGGATAAGACCCTAAGGGATAACTAAGGTTTGACATATATAAATATTATAAGTCACCAATATGTTTTAATCTTATGTGGATTTTACCACCCTAATTAATATATAAACTTGAATGTGATTTCAATTGTAAAGTATGATAGTTAATCATGGATCTAAATGTAAAATATAGAAACTGATGTGATAAGTGGCATGTGTTAAATATATAAATTACTAAAGAGATTAATTTACTTATATTTTATGATTCGTTAACCTACTTTTACTCACTTATGATATTGGAAAGTATCTATAATCAATCCTAAAATTCACTTACATATGGAACTATTTTTTATGCACACATGGTCACTAATGTCAATTTGGGGCAATAATATTGATACAAGTGACTATAGGTTGATGTTATTCTCTTGGGATATTTTATCTCCTTATGACCATGCATTAAATTATGTCTAATTTTAATACCTTTGTGTGAGTGATACTAAAAACTAAAAATGTGTACAACTCAAAAAATTAGTCTCATTCTCCTTAAAACCCTAGGTCCAATTATGAAGGGTAGAAAACTTGGAAATTTTTTGGGAAGTGTAATGTGATGAGATAACATAAATACCATAATTTATTATTAAAAAATACCTGTTATCTATCTAATTTTCATCCCTAGGAAGGTTTTTCAAGCCTTTCTAACAAGATGATAGCATGGGAACAATTCTAGGTTTTGGGTGACCTATTTAGTGGATTGAACCTCTAGGTTGGGCTAGATCCATTCATGCTTCACCCAAAATTTCTAAAAAAATTATCACACTTCAAAATAAAAAGGATAAAAATGAACTAAAACTTATAATAAAACATAGAGGTGATGTACCAAATATGGAATCCTCAACTTGAGATTGTTTTCAGTATGAAATGACAAGTTACAATCTGATTTCACAACTTCAAAATAACTTCTACCACTAGTGTTTATATATGAAAGTTATGGATATGAAACAACTAAGATTATTAATGAATAGGCCTAAGAGTAGACAATATTGATGTTTCAACACTTAAATTTATCAAACCAAATATTACACATCATATGACTTGTGGAAATAAAATTAACTTACATAAAGGCATGAAAAAGAAGCACATACACATGGAAGTACTCTCACTATAACAAAAATTCATATAAAACTCACTCAATATCACATGATTCAAGATGAAAATGGTATAACTTAATTTTAATAAATTTTAAAGGAAATTACAAGTCTTAGAATTGGTAGGGCTTCATGATAACTAGTTCAAGGATATATTTAATGCTTCTCAAGGCTTCATTTATAGATGAATTGGAAGAAGAGAGAATAATAAGACAAGAAAAGAAACTCATGAAATTCCCCTCATGATCAGATCAGTTACAAGAAAAATAAAGAGTGATACCAAGCTTTAAAATAATGTGTTGTCATTTTCCTTCTTAACCTTCTAGGACAAGTGTTGGAGTAACTCTATGTAAGAGTGACGTAGGGGGTCTTCTTGACAATTTTGATTCCTTATTGATCATAACTCCTTATTGATGGAGTTACCTATCTTCTTCTTATAAAATTTAAAATCTCCTAAAATGAAACTTGGAACCCTTGAACATTGTCTATGCTAGCATTGGTATCTTGAAATGATTCCTCTTCTTAGAGATTTGAACATGAGCTTCAAACTTATTCTTATTCCACCCCTTTTTCCATTGGGACTTGGTCACTCAATAAAAACCAAGATTTATGTCTAAAATTTTTCCACCACAATTGATCAGATTATGTAATTCTTTAATCAGGTCAAGGAGCCTTTATCAAGCATTAATTATCACCTTATAATTGTAATTTACAAAATATTTGACAAGAGAGTAACCAAAACATCTTCTTTACCATGGAAACCTCAAATAGCATTGAGGACTAATTTTAGTAATTTTTTATGACTAGAGGTGGTATTTAAGAGGTTATTACAAATTTGTTTATGTGATTTATATATATCTTCAAGCCCCAACATACCTTCACAAGGTCTATAACTAGGTCTCTTGTGCTAGATAGTAAA